>OY757904.1:118675473-118797973 GCA_963585895.1 Sepioteuthis lessoniana | reverse complement strand
CAGGATAGCCTGGCAAACAATAAACGAAGTAAGTAGCAGGAAGAGCAGAGTCAAAGCAAAATTGAAAGCTGCAAGCCAACAAGAAAGAGTAAAACTGTGGGAACAGCATTTCAAAAATCTACTAGGAAACCCACCGAAAATAACGGATGAACCGATCACCAGAATTATCCGTAAGCAATTAGACGTTAAACTAGGCCCTTTCACCAAAGAAGAACTCGACTCAGTTCTCAGAAGAATTAAAAATAGGAAAGCTGCAGGGCTAGACGAGATCCCCCCAGAAGTGAGGAAGACTAGACAATTCGACGATATACTGCTCCGGCAATGCAACGCAGTCTATAGTCAAAATAGGATTGAAAGATGGACAAAGGGATGCATCCTTCCTTTCCCTAAAAAAGGCGACCTCGGACTAGCCAAGAACTACCGAGGGATAACACTTACATCCATAACAGCCAAAATCTACAATGCCCTACTACGGAACCGCATAGAACCCAAAATAGACCACATTCTCAGGAAAAACCAAAATGGCTTCCGGAGAAATAGATCCACAACCTCACAAATACTGACCATCCGTAGAATCCTAGAAGATGTTCGGGCAAAAAACCTTCAGGCGACATTACTATTTGTCGACTTTACCAAGGCCTTCGATTCCATACACAGAGGGAAAATGGAACAAATCCTACTAGCGTACGGCCTACAAACAGAAACCGTAGCAGCGATAATGATTCTCTACAGAAACACCAAAGTGAAAGTACGTTCATCAGATGGAGACACGGAATACTTCGACATTGTTGCAGGAGTACTATAAGGAGACACACTAGCCCCGTACCTCTTTATCATCTGTCTAGACTATGTGCTTAGGACTTCGATCGACAAAATCAGAGAATATGGCTTCGAGCTGACTAAGAGAAGAAGCAAAAGGTACGCCTAATCAAGCAGAGACACTACTGCATAGTCTGGAACGAGCCGCAGCTGGCATTAGCCGCCATGTCAATGCACACAAAACTGAATATATGTGTTACAACCAAACGGGCAACATTACCACACAAGACGGAGCCTCTCTGAAACTAGTAGACAAATTCACCTACCTAGGTAGTAGCGTCTTATCAACCGAAAAAGACATCGACACACGACTGACAAAGTCATGGACAGCTATCGATATGCTCTCGATCATATGGAAATCGGACCTAACCGATAAAATGAAACGCAGTTTCTTCCAGGCAGCGGTTGTGTCGATACTGCTATATGGATGCTAACTAAGCGGCTGGAGAGGAAACTAGACGGAAATTACACTAGAATGTTGAGAGCAGTATTGAACAAGTCCTGGCGATAACACCCCACGAGACACCAACTATACGGACACTTGCCCCCCATCACGAAAACTATACAAGTTAGATGAACGAGACACGCGGGACACTGCTGGAGAAGCAAGGACGTGCTCATAAGCGATGTACTCCTGTGGACCCCCACATATGGATGTGCAAAAGCAGGACGACCAGCACGAACCTACATACAGCAACTATGTGAGGACACAGGATGTAACCCTGAAGACCTGCCAGAGGCGATGAATGATAGGGAGAAGTGGCGAGAGAGGGTCAGGGATATCCGTGCTGGTGGCGTGACATGAGGATGATGATGATGATTTTCCAAAATGTCACATAAGCTAGATCACTCATCTCATCATGCCCCACACAACCTTATACAAAGTAACAACGATCGCCTGGATACCAATTGATTTGGCGTTTGCATTGGCGAAACATTGTAAGTCACTAATCAATATATATATATATATATATATATATATATATAGAGAGAGAGAGAGAGAGAGAGAGAGAGAGAAAGACACTGATTTAAATTGAAGGATATTACAAAATTCGTAGAATTTTTTTTTCTGAACATTTCAAACGTGAACAAATGTTTGCATATGTATCATCCAGTAATTTTGATATCATTCACACCCTCTAAGATTGGTTGTTTAGTTTAAGAAATACCTATTCAAATATAACAACTATTACAGGGCACAATGTGTATATTTTAATATTATGAATGAAAAAGTTCCATTCATTCACTGATCGCGCACTATTTACAAATAAACAACGATAGAACGATAGTTTAAATTCATTCGTTAACAAGTTCACGCTGCAAATCATTTCTCCTTGCATTTCTATCGAGGCGTTTCTTAAAAGTGAACGAACCCGTGACTGATCACATGAAAGTTAAATCTCCGAGTTAGAATATGGAGCTCTTTATCTGGTAGACTTTTGTTTAAAATAGTATAACTGCGTTTTTATTTTTATTTTTATTCATTTATTTATTTATTTTTGCTTATTAACGCCTGATCATTTTTAAGTTTGTTTTGCTTTTTGTAATTTTATATAAATCCCTTCTGTCACTTTGCCACTAGAAAAGAAATTCTATAACCAGATTCTGTTTTGATAAAGTGCAGAATTGATAGCAAGTCCTATGTTTTTCTTGTCGTCTTTATCTCTGTTTTTATGAAAGAGTAAATGTGACACAGCTGTATCGAAATTATCTAAAAGCATCTGTATGGTCCTATGCCTTTTCTAAAACAGTCTATGGTTTTTAATTATAAATGATAACAGTGAACTCTCATCTAACTCACTTCGAAGAGAAAATCTGACAAGTTTTCAATGCTTTTGTTATATTTCTCCAGAGTATTTGTTTCTGATAAGATTTCGTATTATATACACGGCAAGCCATACACTTTGTGATGTTCGAATATTTAAAAAATATACAGTTTTCTATATCATTTCGACCTATCATAATTACCCAACCCCTCTGCGAGGGCAGGATATGACTCAAGGTCAATTTTTAAGCAGAGTTTAACAGGTTTGAATTCAGAGTTTTCCTTCTCCTAGACTTGTTGCTTCGCCAAGGCTGAAGAACCTAGTCTGCCCTACTATTTGCCCATAGCTGGAAGGAGAATAATTGGCTTCATACCTTTCCCAAGGGTATTAGTGCTATATGAAATTCAATCAGTCTCGTCCAGGATTTGAACTCGTGTCGCCGTGTCCATTTCCTACGACGATAACCATTAGACCACAGGCACTTCCCTATCATGTCGACCCATTGTTGGTGCTTAGAATACACTGACTATACTCTGCAGTAGTTAAGACCTCACGAAAAAGTTATATCCTAAGTGTGACACTAAAACGAAAAAGATACAGCGGCTTCAGTTCTAGAGTTCTAGGGAGTGTGGAGTACCCCTTCATTGCCATTACTCTCAGGTTTACTCGGACCCTCAGCGGTAGAATATGTTTGGATCTTATACAAGTGTCAACTCGATCGGTTTAAACATAATTTGTATTCGAAAAACTCTTACGTAACTTCTACACGAAAACGTCAATATGAACTTACAATGAGGGTAATTCCAAAACTCTTTGGCAGAAAATAACCTTAAAGGCATTGACATGCCATTAAAATGAATCATTTAAATCCCTGGAATGTTTTATTCCTTTTTTTCCATGAATTCTTTTTTATTGAAAATTTTGTTATATTTAATATTTTATATAGCAAGCTTATAAAATCTGAAACCCGAGGGATTTTTCACAAAATAAAATAAGAAACTTCCTCATTAAGTCTTGTCGATAGAAGAAAGAGGTATATACTAAAAATCACGTTTTATCAATTGACCAAGACGTTGTCAGGTTTGTTACAACGTTTATGTGACAAGCATATGACGAAGATCGGAATTTCTCCATTTCATTTCTTATGTATCTGTATAACTTTAATTTATTTGAATATAAAAGCATTATTTTCTAATCGGATCGAAAACTGTTAAGAGGCTACAAGAACAGAGCACCCAGTGCCATTTGAACCAACAAAAATTTACAAACGTTTGTGGCATTTCTACCAATGCCATAAAAGACTCAAATATTAAACTATTTTTGTGTATGTGCAAATTAACTTTATGAATGGTTAAATAATGGTTGAGAAATCAAAGAGCCAAAGTTTATTGTACTGACTATAAATACTTTGATTTGGTTTTATGGCATATAGACCATTGTTCGTTATTTAATGCCAAATCCATTTTAATACATATAAACAGTTCTATTTCAATCTATTCAGTTTAGTCATCATTGTTAAATGATTCCAAGTATTTCTACGTATCACAAATAATTCAGTTAAATATCATTCATCTATTTATTAACACTTAAATGTAAAACTGTTCTTTTTTGAACAATTCAGTTTAGCATAAGTACGCAGTTTAAGTGTCAAAACAGTTCTATTTTTAAAAACTCAGTTTAGCATAAGCACAGAGTTTAGTTTTATTTTACACACAGATAGGACCTTAACAGATGCTACTTCCTCCGCGTCAGAGTGGGTCTGGGAGAGATGGCAATAAAGGGGTACTCGGGATTCCCCAAAGCTACAGCATTCCTGGAACCTCACTATCAGATTGTTAAATGTCATATCAGGACACTCGTTGGGAGAGCCTTATCTCTCCGCAGAGATGCAGTTAGGTGTATTCTGCTGCCTCCGCCGACTGATCTACGACCATGAATTCCTTTTTATGTTTTAAGAATTTTATTTCTCGTAGACCGTTAGAAAATCAAAATGAATACGATAAGTCATTTATAACCAAACTCTATAGTAATACATAAGATAGATTGACCCAAAATTCCAACAAGAAGCCAAAAAAACTTCTTTTTATCATATTTTTACAATATATTTCTTTTTTTGTTAGTGAAAGCAAGATTCTATCAACACAATGAAGTTCTCTGTATCGACCATATCTATGTACTTCCTTAAGAATCTTCGTAAAAAGTTTCTTTGTAAAGATTCCAAGATTTTCTTTACTTGTGAACATTATACAAACATAACGGACATAATTTAGATTTAGATATTTGCAACTTTTTACAGCAATGAAAACGTAAGTAAAAATGCAAGTTTGAAATAATCAAAAGATAAGAACTCCTTATTCATGTAATTTTGATTTGGTTTACAAATGTTTTATAATTATAATTGTCTTGACTAATTTCAGTGTTGTAGATTAAAGATATAAATCGTACCAAATAATAATTCAGTTGATTTTACAAGATACCACTGGTAATAATAAAAAAAAAATTGGAATCTTTTTTACTTGTTCATACAATAGTAATAGGTATTTGTCATTGAAATCTGAGTAACTGTCGTCCCGTTTTCCAGGTGTCTTGTTATTTATCCAGACGATTTCATCAGAGCGCTTGGCTAAGCACTTCAGTTGCTTACTTTGATTTCTAATTTCCCCCGTCTATTTTCCGGGAGTTTTTTTTTCTGGGTTACTACATGGGCTCCGACTATGAATGGTATTTATATCATCTTCGTTTTCCACAGCTTTCAAAGAATTACGAGCTATTAAATCGTTTTCCCTTTATTTAGCTTTAACCATTTAAACTCCTGGTATAATTATTTCACTCTTTTCGAGTTTTCCCATAAGAGTAAGCTAAGTGACAACAAGTTAGCTATGGTCTCCCTAATTTTTCTGAGTTTTCTAGCCAATATAAACAATGCAGTTACCTCGATGGTCTCAATTCTTCTTCTGATTTCCAGGACATCTATATTTTTCTAAGAATTCATGGATTGTCCCAAGACCACAAACTATAATGGATATCACCGTCAACTCCATAATCCAGAGTTCTTCAAGTCTCTCTATTTTCTATTATTTTCATTTTCACTTTGTGGTCTGCGGAAACGGTAAAATTCATTTGGCAACAAGATTTTTTTTTCTTTTTGGTAACAAAAACTAGGTCTAGACTTCTGGTCAGATTAATAGGATTTATGAGTCTCATTCCTTCAGAAGAATTCTGTTTTGAGCATATAGCATTTGGTCACATAATCAAATTAGACAATTCCTTGTTGATCATTATCCCAACCCAATCGAGTATAGTCTTGTACCCTTTTTTCTATTATTTTACTGTGTGCATTTATTATATGAGTCACTATTTCATCTCTGTCTCTATCTAACGTAGACTTGCTATTCTGTTCTAATTTGTCAATTTTCACATCAATGTAATTTGTCCTTATGGCGTTGTATTATGCTGCTACTAGAAAGCTTCAATTCCCCTTTCTTGAAATACTGATTCGGTTTTTCTTCATACCATTTCTCTTTTCTAGCTTTTGCTGTTTTTCGTTTTGTTTTCGTATTGTCTTCGATATTACATGTAGTTGTAATCAGTCTATCTTTGATCTTTTTGTTGTATTCTTTAAGTTATTGTATTGAGGCGTTTACATTATCTTCAATAGTGTCAAGTCCTCTTCCTCTTCGTTTCTTGGCCCATATAGACTGCGTTTATTACCTCTCGGATGTAATTCCTGCATCATCATCAATTTTCTTTTCTTTTGTTCTATTTCTCGAAATGTTTTTCTTTTTTTTTTTTTGGTAGGGTCTATCGCATAACAACCCTGGCAGGCTATTTAATGCCAGATCATCTTTATTTATACAAGATATGATTAGTAAACGCATAGTTTGTAGAAGAATTTTTAAACAAGAGCTCATTTATTTACATAGAGTTAAAAGGGTATACGTATAATAAGTAAATCAAAAGTTTGTAGATAATCATATTCTTAAACAAGTCAGAACTAATATTTTTGCATACTAGTTTTATTTTTGATTGCAAAGAGTTAAATGTTTCCAAATATTCTAACATGACTAGTTCTATTTAGTTTTAATCATTTATTTGAACTCGATTGGTTTCAAACATTGCTCTCTAAAATAAGACTGTTAAATCGTTTCAATCATCGCTATATAACACTAAAATTATACACACTGTTAAATTGTGCCTGGTATTGCTATGTGCCACTAACAATTCACTTAAACATCAATCATTAGTTTACAAACTGTTACATTGTCAAAAAGTTCTGCTTCTAACAATTCGTTTAAGCGTAAGTCATTTGTTTGCTCATTGTTTAAATGTCAAAAAGTTTTCTTGGACCCTCTAATAGGATCCTATCAGGTAATACACATCCGGGTCACGTCGGACCTGGGAGTAATGGCTATGAAGTGATTATCCATATTCACAAAGCTCCAGAGGTTGAGCCTCCATATCTGATGGTAAAATGTCATATCTATGACACAAGTTGTAATATAATTGCGGAGGGATCTCATTTTATATATCTTGCCTTTCGATTTGGTTAGGATGAGAACCTTTCGCTTAGAACACGGGTTAGTTAGGTGCAACAATAACGCAGGTTTTCACGCGAACGCGGAGAGGATGTGTCATTAAGTGATGTCAAATTAAAAATCCCAGATCGAAATTGGTACCAGGGGATGAGTGACGTCACGCACTGGAAGCGTGGGCTGAGGATTTGGGGAATTTGTGCGCTACGGGCGCCGCGCATTGATTGGGTTGAGAGCTGACGATGTAAAAGCAGTCAGCATAGAAGGATTCTCTCTCTCTCTCTCTCTCTCTCTCTCTCTCTCTCTTCATGTCGAAAAACCTTTAAACTCAAAAAGGTGTATAAAAGTTTCGTAAAGTTTCGTGTTTTTAGATTCCCAGTGTACATTTCACGTGTTCGTTTCTTAGTCGTATATTTTTGGACCTCTCTGTTACAAAGTGGCCAATTGTTTTCCTGATTTTGAAGTTCTATTACACCAGTTCTTTTTTTGCCACCTTTCATTATTAGTGATGGCACACTTTTCAATTCCAAATTTCATTCTTATATCCTAACTGTATATCATATTGTTTGAAAAAGTGTCTCGAATTCTTTTCAATTTTTGCAAATGTCTTGATATCATCCATGTTCATAAGGTAATTCATCTTATCTTCTAATTTTGTAAATTTGTTGTCCCCTATGCACTTCCCAAATATGTAATTGAGTGGTATCATTGAACTGGTTCTGTTTGTGTATATATCATTTGGTTGAATTGTGAAATTTTAATCTTTAGAACAATTCTCAGTAGATAAACTCTCCCTCTCAGTTATACATAGTTTTGCACTACATTTGTGCTGTTTTTCATTTACTTATTATGTAATGAAGCGTTTCATCTCTTTCTCTACATAGCCGACTCTTGTTCTTCTGTTGTCTATTAACTATTTTCTATGGAGGTCCCCGTGGTGTAATAGTTATCGTCGTAGGAAATGGACGCGGCGATACGAGTTCAAAACCTGGACAAGACTGATTATATTTCACATAGCACTAATACCCTTGAGAAAGGTATGAAGCCAATTATTCTCCCTCTAGCTATGGGTAAATAGTAGGACAGACGAGGTTCTTCAGCCTAGGACAACTAGTCTAGGAGAAGGAAAACTCTGAATTCAAACCTGTTAAACTCCACTTAAAAATTGACCTTGTGTCATATCCTGCCCGTGCGGAGGGGTTGGTAAATAGGATTAACTATTTTCTCTTTGAAATAATTGTTCTTTTGAGAGTTTTTCGCACCAATGTTAGCTGATATTTTTTTTATTTTGAGTTTTTAGTGACAGCACATCTCATCAAGTCTCCAGGATTCTTCTCAGTATTCTGGCTGTTCTAAGTATTGTTATAGTCTTGATGGTCTCTACTTGTTCTCTGATTTCCAAGTCCTATACTCGCTTTACCTATTCTTTTGGGATCTTTCCAAGAGCACCAACTACAATTCGTATTAGTAACTTTCATGTTCCTTATACTCTTTAGTTCTCTAGCAAGGTCCAGATATTTATCCCTCCTTTGACCTTCTTGTAATTTTACTCTCACTATAACTTGGCCTGGTCGTCTAGCCTATATTAGGAGATCCGTTTTTATCTCAAAATCCCGGAGATTTTGTGCGTCTCATTCTCTGGGAGGGATTCCGGAGTGTGCATATATCACTTGTTCGTATGATCAAATTTAGATTTATTGCACAAATCTCAGTTGATAATTTTTCCCGCCCATTCGTGTCACATATTATACTCTTTTTCTTCTAATTTGCTGAATTCGCTTATTGTATGATTGATAGCTTCGTCTCTGTCACAATAAGTTACGCAAATTTAATTGAACAGGATTTATTGATGTTATTTTTCTTTCGATTGCAGAATAGAATGCTTTACAGATATCAACTCAGTATTTTCTGAGATATATATTTCCCACACATTTAGCCTAATCTGCCGAATATTTATTTTAAATTGTAAATTTCGAAACATGATTTTTTAAAATTTTATGGTGAATTTTTGGAAAAAATTGTCATTGGCTAAAGAAAACTTCTTCTCCGCCATCTTTAATTCCACTTATGTCTTAAGACACAATTTTCATGAAGAGCGTCCTTTCTTTTCTATTATTGTTAGTACTCCTTCATTTACGGTATTTGATATTTCAGAATTATTTCTCATTGAAGCGTTAACTCAATTTGTTGTTGATTGTTTTCAGTAATGTTCTGAAAATCATTTATAAAAATATTTATTTCTACATAGAATCTATTCCACGTTGAAAAAAAATGAAACAATAAAAAGGCGAGGTGTTTACCTGATTCAGTATCAATGGCATTACAATATTTGCTTATTTATATATTTTCCTTGGATAGATAGATAGATAGATAGATAATCTGAGACGACTGGGATATAAAGATATACAATTCTTGCCTAAACGATCCCGTGAATTAGATGTAATATAGGCTGTTGACGAAAGAACTTTGTGAGCAGTACTTGAATGTTTTATTTTCCAGCGTTTCTTTCAGAAAAAAGTTGAAAGAGACCGTGGAAATGTAGGTCTTGTGTTACTAATTATTTTCTATGATTAACACAAATGCCAAAAGAGTACATGTATCTCTCAAGGGGTTTAGTAGTCACTAAGTAACTGTGTATCATTATAGGAAATATGGAATCGGTAATTAGGCCAGAAGAATCGACAATGGACCTTGGAAAAATAGAGTCGTACAACGATTCTAGAAGAATCACTTTTTGTGTTCTATCAGTAAGAGAGTCGAAGTTTATACATAGAATCTTCAACAGATCTTGCCTGTCTTCGATGGTCTGCTGGAACGGAAATATCCAAGAATTTACGGTTTCTTTTCTTCTTGGTTGTTATATCTAAGTCTACTCCTCTGGCCAGGATCAAATCCTGGGTATCTTACGGGAAGAATAAAGTTATTGATACCGGTGTACTCGAGCAAGCCGGTTCTCAGAGGATGTATATGTACGTCTCTTAGCATTATCTAAGAAGGTTATACAATAAAAAGTTGGTTGGTTGATTGGTTTATTTTTATGGCATATAAATCATTGTAGGTTATTTAATGTCAAATCAATTTTTATTCGTTAACAGTTCTATTTCAAACCATTCAGTTTTTTGGGTTACACACAGGTAAATATAAAAAACAGTTCTATTTCAAACAATTCACTATATCATTAGTTCGCAATTTAAATTTCAAAAGAAGTTCTATTTCAAACAATTCAGTTTAGTCAATCAAGTTAACTGGTTCCAAGTATTGTTATTTATCACGAACAATTCAATTAAACATCAATGATTTTATATACGCCAAATAATAAATGGCAAAAAGAATTCTATTTCAAATAAATCAGTTTGGCCCGTTGTTTGGGTGGTTGACTGGTTGGTTGGTTTGATTTTATGGCATATCAACCATTGTAGCTTTTTTAAGGCCAAATCCATTTTTATACATAAACAGTTTTATTTCAAACCATTCAGTTTAGCATGAGTACAATTTCTGGTTTACACAGGGTTGAATATAAACAGTTCTATTTAGCATAAATAGGCTGTTTAAATGTTAAAATCATTTCTATTTTAAACACTTTAGTTTATCATAAGTAGGGTCTAAGTGTCAAGCACTTCTATTTGGCCCATAGATAGGACCCTAGCTGGTGCTTCCACTCCTGGCCAGAGTGGGCCTAGGAGCGATGACAATAATGGCGCAATTCACTTCCTTAAAGCTTGTTAACGAGAGCCTCACCATCAGATTATTTAGTGTCATAAACCAGGACACTCATTCGGAGATTCTTACCCTTCTGCAGAGATACAGTCGGTGTATTCTGCTGCTCCAGTCGACTGGACCTGCAATAAACGGTTCCATGGATGAAGAGGCGAAAACAGGATTTGCTTCACAATCTAGTTCTTCAAGGGCGTTTGAATATGCAACCGGAAATTCGTATGCATCTATCCAGACAGCTGAAAAGATATGCATTTAACTAAAGGGATTGGTTTCATGGGACTCAAGAAGGATCAAGTATAACGAGATTAAGCACAATCAATGGCCAGAAGAACGAAGACAAACAGAAAGGGAAGTCAGCTAATTCAGGTGTCCGTTGACTCCAATTCGGTCTCTAGAAAAGCTGTCAAACGCGGATCAGACTGCTGAACGACTTCATATTCTGGTTTCAACTGGATTGATCGTAACCGTTCAAGGATCTAGATTATCATACAAAATATAAGGTTGCTAAAACAAAAAAAAAAAAAAAAAGATTACGCAAGGCACAGAAATCTTGCGTGACGCCTTTCCCTATAGATTTCATTTAAAAGCATTGTTAGTTTTTATAACAAAATCATTTTATAACATTTTTGGATAAAGCTTTGTTAATATTATACACTTCACGACTTTTTTGCTTTTGATTTAGTTTTTATTAGTTTATTATTATGGCAACTCATATATTTCTGTTCATAGTCGTTAGTGTAAAAAAAGAGCTAAATTTAAGAAATTAAGATTAATATCTATCGTTAATATATATATATATATATATATATATATATATATATATATATATATATATATATATTTGTAGGTCCAAAGAGAGAATAGAATATTTTTTACAAAGAATTGGTCCACGCAAAGATTTATATTCTTTAGAATTTATTTATTTATTTTGATATTACATACATGTATGCTTCCAGCTTGATGATTTCGTCAGAGATCATAAACTGCACAAAGCGTATTTAACAGAGTATTCAATAAGATTGAACTGACTCGTATTTGTAGTTCGAATGGTTTTCAGTTGGTTATGTATATTTTATGAATGCCAGTCTTTTCTTTTTCTTACAGTGTGTTTCTCTTAGCCTACTTTACCTCTCATTTACTTTTGATATTTGATACAGTGTGTGTGTGTGTGTGTGTGTGTGTGTGTGTGTGTGTGTGTGTGTGTATGTGTGTGTGTGTTGGAGTGGTTTCGAATTTCACTAGTAATTATTTTTTCTGTGTGCGTGTGTATATGTGAGTGTGTGTGTTAAGATTTTGAATATATATATATATATATATATATATATGTGTGTGTGTGTGTGTGTGTGTGTGTGTGTGTGTGTGTGTATGTGTGTGCGCGCACGTGCATGTGTGTGTACGATTCATGTTTTATCCAACTTTGGTTTGAATTTATCTAATAAATTCGTTTCCTTTAATTGAAGTAGCATGTAGGTGTTTTGATATATTTAATTTTCTGTTTTCTTCTTTTTTGATATGAGTTCAGTGAAGGGATTTGCTTTTATTAAGGACATGTGTTGACCCTACGTATATATTTCTTTTCATTCACAACGTTTTTGAGTTACAGTTTAACCCTTTATTTTTTTTTAAATTTTGTTTCTGGGTTTTTAAAGGTATAGGATTTTCCTTCCATAATTATATCACATTTTTTGTATCGTTTATTATTGCATTTGGTCATCCCTTATGTTGTGTTTTTTCCGAACGCAGAAGAGGTGAATATTCATTTAAGATTTTGGGCTTGTCTTTGGCTTTTAATGATTTTTATGTGTGTAGTATTTTTTTAAATTTTGTCCTTGTTTTTAGATTTTTCAGTATTTCTGTGAATTGTTCTGGGTTGTTTTTGTTGTAGTTTGTGACTTATGCAAGGGGTTTCAATTTGCGTTTTTTTCTGGTTCCTTAATTCTCTTTTCGGTATTTTTTCTGCTAATTCTGATACTTTATTTATAAGTATTTTGGGGTATAATCTCTGGTTTAGAGTTTCGCGTAGTTCTTTACGGCATTTTTTTTTAGGTTTTTATCCTTGATTGTTGTGTGTATTCTACGTGCTAGAATGCAAGCAGTGGACTTCATACAGTTTTGGGGGTGGTGGCTTTTGAAGTGGAGGTATTGTTGGGTGTCTGTTGGTTTGTGGTAGATATCTGTGATGATTTGGCTATTTACGTTTTTTATGAGGATGTCATCTTTTAGTTTTTAATATAGGAAATCTGCGTCATGTATTGTCAAAAAGTTTTATCTGCAAGATGAAGGATTTATTTACCACATTTAAAACAATGCAAGATTATTTTTCTAATTCATCTAAAGTGAACATAATATAATCTATACATAGTAAAAAATAGTCTTCTTTTACGTTTCTTGTATTTATGTTTATTGTTTATAGCGAAATCAGTACTTTATAGCAAAAGTTGTTTCACATCAATACACTTAAAATGCTCTTGGAGTATAAACTGATTTGTTAACCATGTCTTCCAAAACGATGGACTGCGGAATCGTAGTACGTGAGTTCGAACTCCAGTTGCGCTATTACGTTCACTTTCGGGCAAATACCTTTGGGAAAGGTATGAACCCCCTTATCCTCCCAAGTATGGGTTAAATAGTACCACTAAAATTGTTTTAGGAGAATGGCTTTGGCATTAAATAACCTAAAAAGAGTTGACATGCCATTAAACAAAGAAACCAAACCAAACGACAAGAATTTGAAAGTGCTTAGAACGATTTTGCAGTCCAGCACATTTTGCCATAAGAATCCGAGAACACGACCGAAACTGCCTTCAGCAAATAGGAAAGGTAAATATTATAGATAACTTGTTACACGAAAGAAAAATCTGCTAATATACACGTTTACCAAATTCATCATAATATATTTGTCCCGTAATAAACTATCGTATATATCAAATAACGATTGGTTGACGTAAGGCTACAACGTCACTGAACACAATTATCAACACCAATTAGAGCAGGTGTAACCTCCAGATTATGATGTGATGAAGAGACATTGGTTCGTCTTTCGTTGTTCTCGTCGTCTCCTTAAAGTTAGTTTGATGAAGATTCCTTCATGTCTAATGATACTGTACGACGTGGTGAATGAAAGCGTCTTTCTCTACGAATGAAGAAAAGGCGAGAAAGCTATAATTATTTAGATACTATGGTATGTCAAAGGCATTGCAATAGGTTTGCATGTGCTAGTTTGAGTCATGTATATCCCGTGATCAAAACCTTTGAAGCTGTGCTGCACTGACAAGTTGTGGATTGTTTTTGTACAAGAGATTTATAAGTCGCACAGATGAACTTTCAATGGAGCCTCGATAAGCAAATTATGTTTTACGATTTGATTTAAGAAATTTCACACGGGTTTCAAAAATATCAGCAATAAAGCAAGTTGTATTCCGAGGCTGTGTTCCGAGCCATATAGGTAAATCTTGATAGCTTATATTCATACAGCCCATTGGGATTAATTACCTTCCGGTGACGTAACCAAAATATTGAAAACCTTTTACTTCACTCTGGTATATATGTATATATTGTCATCCACAGCCACACTATTTTTGTAATACAACACTTCAATACAGCTAGACACGCGAGATGCTTTAAGAAAGGATCGAAACCCGGCTGACTTTATGCAAGTCTGATATCTTACCCCAGATCCTCCCTCATTCTCTAAGTAAGTGGAGAAATGGTTATGTATATATTTTTCCAGAATTAGGTCAAATATGAAAATTTCCAGAATTAGGTCAACTATATATATATATATATATTAGTCGGGATTAGACTTCCTGATGATCCGTTATGGTGAAACTTTAGTAGGAGATTTCCGACTCGCGATTTAAGTTAATTTTATATATATATATTGTGACGGCAAATTAAAATAAAAAGATCCCCGGATGAGCAACCATTTAAACGCGTATGGGAATTGGTGCATTTAGATATTGTTATCATCAAACGGGGGTTTATTTTTTTTTGCACGTGTGAGGACGGGGCAGCCTGGCACTTGATCTCCTCGTAGAATAAGTCCTCGTTCAGAGTCCTTTCTCTGGCATGTAGGAACTGGCATATTATGTGGGGGTTAATTTATGGCTAGACCGACCGCCATTGGCAAGGGGTTTCCAAATTTCACACTATACACACACCCACCCAGGCCACTAGTTCTTCCTCCCCAAGAACAATTGAAGATATTAACCTCTAGGTTTAGAAGTAATAATATTGATTATAGTAGTCAACAACTCTGGTTTCCCGTTTGATATTTTTAAAAGAATTCAAATAGGACAAATTAAGCGAGGATAAGGCGAACAGAAGCTGAAATAGAAACATGAAATAACAACTGGGTAGTGGATGACACAAATGAACAACTCCAACACGTGGGGACATTAAAATATATTCCTCTCTTTACTACACACGTTGATACACAAATTCAACGCGTCGGCTATATTATTAACGGATTGTACTCAAACATAAATGTCTTTATTCTTTTCTTTTCTTTCTTTAGTCTTTCTTCGAATTGAGAGAGAGAGGATATATAATTGGGTATAGGGAGAAACAGTCTCAAAGTTTACTTATCTCATTCCGATGGATTCCTGTGGAGAATATTTCCTGTTTTACGGGCTAACAGACTTTATATTCATTTTAGTCCTGGCTTGAAGGTATGGCTCCCTCTTGTCCAAGATACTTCTCGTCTTCCTTTACCCGGAGTATTGGCTTTAAATTCGTTCGCCACGACCTGTGTCCAAAGAACTGATTTTCTTCTTCCCTACTTCTGCTGACGGAAGGAGCTCCCACTTCCGTCTTAGGGTTCTAGCCAATCATTTTGGCTCCTATCTTCATTCCCCTGGTCAGGCGATTCGAGTGTGGTCACAGAGTACAGATAGCCTGACTCACATTCTTTACTTTCTCCGACAGGCCATGATGAACTGACCCATATTACTATCATTTCTTAACGGTCCTTCTTTTGGGTGGCCTGCTAACTCAAACACGGAGGGGTAGGGGACATTCATTATCTCTCCTCTCTCAGTGGGAGTTCACGAGACACACTCTCACTTCAAGAGAAGAAAGGGATAAAAGAAATAACATAAAAAGGGTAATTAATTTCACTGTCCTCTATCCTTTTCTTTTCTTTTTTTTCCCTTTACTTTTCTTTTATACCCCCTTTCTTTCTTCACGCTTTGACGAATTCTTTCCTTTTCACTTTTTCGTCCTTCTTAATTTTCACCAAAGAGGAAGAGAATTTGTTTTCTGTATCTTTCTCTCTCCTTTTTCTTCTTTTTTCTTTAATCTTGTCTTCCTTTTCTTCTTTTTCCTCCTGACGTTTTGACAGTCTCACGTTTCAACCTTGAGGAGGTAAATTCCTTCTCCCTTTTCTCTCTCATAGTCATGTTTTTAGGACTGTTCAATCTTTTTTAACTGTCAAACTTTGAGGAGAAAAATTTCTTTTCCTCAGTTTCTCTCTCTCTCTCTCTCTCTCTCTCTCTCTCTCTCTCTCTCTCTCTCTCTCTCTCTCTCTCTTTTCTTTCCCTCAACACTATGAAAGAACATTCTGCTACTACATTTTCGTGGGACGTTAGAGAAATAAACCTGGGTATTTTTTTATTAATTTCTCTAAGTCCTTTCGCTCTGAAACAGACAAATAGCTTAATTTTTCCTCGAATTTATTCGGCATTTCCGAGTGCTTAATTTTGCGAGGTGGGCTTTCTTGACGGGCATATTTCTTTAATTTGTTTGCATGACACACTTGTGTCTTCTTCCTTCCCTCGTGGGTATCGATCCTATATGTCCTCCTGTCGATTCTCTGTGATATGACATAGGGACCTATATATAGTCCACCACAGTGTGGTCCTTTATTTGGGGATTGTAACAGGACCTCGTCGCCCTTTTTAAATTCTTCCTTAGCCATTTGTGAGGGTTCTATCATCTTTCTCTCATCCTCTCGATAATTATTAGGGAATTTATTTCCATTATTCTTTGGAGTTTCATCCTTTCCCCGAAGACTGGTCCCTTTGTCTCTTTGTTTCCTGAGGTGTGTAAATTTCACTTCTTTACTTTCCACCTTCTCACTCTGCGAGCGACTGTGTAGTTTGTGCCGCCCACGTGGCTCTGCCGCTATCTTGTCTTCATGTTTGGCGTTCATTCTCGCCATCTTTCCTTCTTCATTTTTGGTGCTCATTTTCGCCATCTTATTCGGTTGGCACTTTTTGCTTTGAACTTCATTTCCCAGTATGAGGGAGATTCCATTCATAGGTAGCTTATCTACCACACTAAATTAAATTGGTCCGTTTTTTCCACTAGGACTTTAGGGTTATTTTACATAGCGGTATTTTCACCCTTTTTCCGCCAATACCCTCTATCATCACAGTCTCACATCTTGCTTCTATTACCCCTTTAGGTAATTTCTCTCGTAGAAGTAACGACTGAGATGCTCCTGTGTCTCGCAAAATTGAGACTTCTACTGGCCTTCCATTCGGGCCTCTTATGGCACCCCTCTTCGTCCAAGGTCGATAAGACTTGTCTACTCTAGCGGTCGTCACAGCTCCCTGCGGTTTTCTCGGCTGGGTTCGGTTTCTTTCAGGACCTTTTCCTAGCTGACACCTTATGGCTATGTGTCCAGCCTTTCCACATTTGTAGCAGACCACTGTTCTGCTGCTACTTTGGAAGGTTCTTCTATTCTCTTCCTTGGGTTTTCCTTCCGGGCTGAACACTACTTTAAATTTCATTCTACCTCCTTTGGCTACCCATGAAGAGTTTTTCCTTTGTTTTTCGGTGTGTGAGGGTGTATTCGTCCGCTAGTGCGGCCATTTCATAATTCACGTCAGTTTTTCTTTCACTTAGGTGAACCCTGACTTCTTCTGGCACACAGTTTAAAAATTCTTCAGCTAATATTAGCTGCCGGAGTTTCTCCACGTCTCCGTCCCTTTTCATTAGCTATTACACCGATGCGTAAGGGAAGGCTCTACTTCTAGGCCAATAGGGCCGGTATATACCGGCCTTTTGGCCAAGGAGATAGAGCGTCCGGAAATGACCTGAGAGACCGGGGTTCGATTCCAGATCAAGTTATAAAGAAACTCAAAAATGGTACTTGATTCCGCCATGCTTAAAACTCAGCATTATAAGGTACTAATCAAGGGTAAAGTAGAGCAATCCTGAGAAAGGACTAGCACCCTCAGCTACACCTCAGTGTTGTAGCTATTGAAAAGAGGGCATCAGGTCGACTTCGACTACTGTTGCCAATTTTATTTACTTATATGGCTTGAAGAAAACAAAAACAACCCTTAGTATATAAATATAGTATAAATTTACTAGTCTTAATTATGAAAAAAATCTTGCTGTAATATGGCATCAAATATTCCGTCCTAATTCTTTAGGATAGAGTTGATCTGAGACTAATTGCATGGAAGAAGTAGTCCACTTTCCCAAGAGCTCGATAACTAGAGCCTGATCACCGGATGCAGTTTAGTTTCATAATTAGGAAACTTACCCTTTTTAATTCCCTGTTTTGTGCTATAATAACTATATTTCAGCAGTGACAACTGCTTCATAATTCTTTCTTTTACTGGAAGATCAAAATAAACCATCTATACGATGCTTTTTCAACATTAAATTGATGGCTTTTTTTCATTGGTTTATGAATGAAAATTGAAAGACGAGGTCCATCGATTTGTGCTTTAAGTAATTCTCCTATTCAACGCCACCTGTTAGGTTTGATTCGGAATGGAAGAAAGTTCAATCAGTAACATCCTTTATATTTACAGCTCATTTCTCGCACTTTCAGCAATTAAACGTCGATTGCCAGATGCAGTAATAATGAGTAACTGATAAGTCGCCCTTATCATTCCGTGATAAGTCACTAACCCAGTGCGCCTGGACGCTGCGCCAACATGCATGCCAACTGCCTAATAAAAGAAATCGATACGCAGGGCTTGTGAAAATCTTCGTACACGCATTAAAGGACGATTCAAGGAAGTAACGAAAGTAATTCCCAGTCAACGGACAATATTTTAAAAGATCTTCTTACAGTTGGTAAAGTAGCTGATCTTGTAAACTTCTCAGCAACAACTTTTATTTTACGGATGCTAACATTTATACATTGACATCATTTCTCTCTCTCTCTCTCGTTCTCTCTTTCTCACTCTCTCTCTCTCTCTCTCTCTCTCTCTCTCTCTCTCTCCTATATATATATATATTTATATGAGGATCATTAGATAAGTTTCCAGACTTTTTTCGTATGGACACTTTGATTGATAGTACACACATGAAACTCAAGTCCCCTTCGAAGTAATTTCCTCCGGCTGATCCTATTTACCAACCCCTCCGCTCGGGCAGGATATAACACAAGGTCAATTTTTAAGTGGAGTTTAAAAGGTTTGATCTCAGAGTTTTCCTTCTCCTAGACTAGTTGCCTCACCAAGGCTGAAGAAATCAGTTTGTCCTACTATTTACCCACGAGTGGAGCCATTTATAAAATTAACTTAAATCTCGAGTTGGAAATCTTCTACTAAAGTTTCACCTTATCGGATCATCAGGAAGTCTAACCCCGACTGATATATATATATATATATAGGTAGACTGACAGACATAGACAATGAGTGTAAATAGAAGAAAAAGGTTTGCAAAGATGGGAGTGTTCTTGATGTAATAGCTACCATTGATGGAAATGGACTCGGAGACCCGGGTTCAAATCCTGGACAAGGCCGTTTGCATTTCTCATAGCGCGTATACCACAAGGAAAGGTATGAATCCATCAAACTTACGCCAGTTAACGCTAAATTGTAAGACAGCGTGGTGATATATATATATATATATATATATATATATATATATGAAACAACGTCCTTTTGTAAAATGCAATATATATATATATATATATATATATATATATATATATATATATATATATATATATATATATAAATTGCTTGTTACCAAGAAACTCTTAGTATGTTGTCCGAGGTCATTTGGATTATTTCAGATCAAAATTGATCATCAGTTTTTAATTCGTCCAGAAAAAATATAAGATTGGCATCCACAAGAACGCCTTAATTGCTGGGAGGCATGATCCTTTTGTGTAAAATCATTCGGTAATGTCTTATTTCAACACAAAACGAGCAATATTGGCATTCACTGGACCTCGTCTTCAACCTAAATACAAAATAGATGTAAAAAAGTATTTTTACGTATGCTCTGATTTTATTCATGATAATTTTCGTTAACTTTGTATCATAAGGGTCATTTGAAAGCGTTAGTTCATAATATCATCCCAAAAATACATATACTTTGAAAAGAAATTTTTCAACGCTTATGTTGCATGAATGTTTGCTCTGTAACGTGTATTTTTGGATATTTTTTTTCCTAGTGCCATAACAGTTACTTACGGTCCCCGATGCAAAATAGCCGTTTCAGGCGGTGTAAAGCGGGTTCGAATTCAGTGTTTTCCTTCCGTCAGACTTGTTGCCTAACTAAGGTTAAAGTACACAGTCTGTCCTTCTATTTATCAATAACTAGGGGAAGAAAAGACGGATCCTTGCATATCCGAAGAACATTAATGCAAATTTAAACACTAAAAGCCTCTTCTAGGACTTGAATTCGAGACACCGATTCTATATCATACTAAGATACGCGTTACCATATGAGCTCCTTCCTTTTTCCAGTTGTATAAGGAGATCAAAAAAAGAACATCATGCATTATCTGCATAGGAGGTGAGTTTATAAATACGTATTCACACATACCTAGCCACATCAGCTCATAGACAGATAGAAATTATTTTCTCTTTTGAAATGTTTGCTGTGTCAAAGAGATTAATACATGTAATGAAACACAGTAATGTATATAGTGAATTTTTAATAAAGAATTTCGCAACAAGCGTTTGATCAAATTCTCTAATGTGCTTCCAAATGGAAAAAATCCTTTTCGAATAGGTATCCAAAATATGCATGCCAACAGATTGATGCTTCTTATAAATAAAAGAATTTCATCGGAATGATCAGGCTTGCTTGTGATTTGGCGCCATGACAACGAAAATTTAAATTTCCGTCTTAATATTCACGGCCTTAATTTGGAATGGAATTCTTTGTTTTTCCGGGTTTTTCCCCCTTTTTTTAAATCAGAATTCATGATTTGAATAAGCGAAAAGTTAAATACTTTTAAAATCATCTCAGACAGAGCTCTCACAAAAGATAATCTGTAAGGAAATACTTTTGTTTTCGGTCTTCTCCCTGTAGAAGAGCCTAATACGTGATATAATGGGTAGCAAGCAAAGATAGTAAAAATGTTTTTCCGATTCAATTATAAGTGGTTTTATCAATACTTCTATCTTTGTGCTCATCTCAGTCAAGCCTTGATTTTCCTGACCGGTCAAACAGCCAGAGCAAATCTTCACAGCATAAAGTGCAAGATTTCAGCATCGAAAGAAAAGGAATTAGAACCGAAGTCATGCTATTACGTTCACTTTCATTTAAATACTCTTTATCCCCACAACAATAGGTTAAATAGTATGTTTTTCTTATTCTATTATCCTTCTATATGGATGGCTTTAACATTAAATAACCCACCAAGGTTGATATACCATTAAACAAAGAGAGTAAACCAAACCAAGCAAAATAGTTATAATCTTATGAATGATAGATAACAGAAGACACCGAAGCCCTGGAAGAGATTTATATGGATTTCATTTCTTTTACGAGGTCCTTCTGAGACGTAGCAACAAATGACAGCATGTTTTTCATTAAATAGTTATATTTGCTGGAACAAATAAAGAATCAGTCCAGAATAGGATTACTTATAATATAACCATAGTTCCAAATATTGAGCGGACGCTGAAAATGATGTTACATCTTCGTTGTCTTTCCTACGACTGTCTCGAAAAAAGATCAAAAGCGAATTCCCAATAGTGTAGTGGTTAAAATACAGGACAGCGACATCGTATAAGGCGAGTTCAAACTCAGGTCACGCTTATACGATTACTTACATAAGGTTTGTCAGGAACAAGAAAATTAAAACACGTTTGACTTAAATTCATTTATTCTGTAATCAAATTAAACTAGGAGGCACGAAAATAGATTAGACGTTTACTTAACAGTTTTATCAACATTTCTCGATAATAATATTTCGTACAGTAAAGGCCATGTTCACTAAACAGTGGTAATTGTGTCTCATAAGCTTTGTTGTAATGTGGAATACTTGACTGCCTAAATGACAAATTGGTCAGAAAGGAAAAATATCTAAAACTGGTAATTTAGCCAGCTTCTTACCTTTGGTAGAAATGAAAAATGTGCATTTATAACAACTTTATTTCATACAAAACATATTTTCAGCATAGTCTCCTCCATTTTCTCTTCGTTTCTTTATGGAACATAATACAGGGAACGTTTCAGACCGAAACTAATCTAATTCTGTTAGGTTACGGGTTAAGCAATGAATATTTGTCCTTTGTTTAAGACATATACTTGATATATGTTTGTGAGTTCGCGTATCGTAACAGATAATGTGATAGAATGAAACCTAGAAATATGCGAGTTAGAAATCCAGTCGCGCTATTGCGTTGACTTTTGGATTAATACACTTAGAAAAGATATGAACTATCTTATACCCCCGTCTATGGGCTAAACAATAGCGCAGCTGTTCTTTAACAAAGGTGGCTTTGGAATTAGATAATCCACAAAAGTTGATATGCCATTAAACAATGAAAGCAACCCAAACCATATAAACCTATGCTTTTGAATAAAATAAAATAAGTGTAGAAGAAGTGTTCTCTGACAATATTCACTGCAAAGGGGATCTCACAACTTTTCTTGAAAATTGTTAATTCATTTTAAAGAATGTAAGTTGACTGTCAATGTAACAACAACTGTGATCTTGAGTCTTTCGACTTCTGATTTCAATCTTGTTTAACCGAAATAGGTTAGCTGAAAATCTTCGCACAAGTAACAAAATCTATTCTTTTTTTTTTTTCAATGCATTTTCATAACACATGTTTTCCTTTGCCAGAAAACCAAATCTGAAAATAATTCTGCTGCGTTTACATTTCTATTTCAAATAAATATAACTAGAATGCGCCTTAACGTTAACCACTCGATGGCACTAATAAACTTTCAATTTCTTACAAAAACAAAGTTGGGTTTAACAGCTATGTTCATTGTTGTATTAGAAAGTAGAATGGATATGAATGACCAAATCACGCAAGAGCAAGCAATTAACATAGGGCGGATTTTCAGCTAGTTACTCTATATACTTAGGGCTTTTTTTTGATATGACGTTGTCTAGATTACTGTCATAATGAATTCCTTGAAAAAAAAACAATTACAATCGATATATTTTCCTTACTGGCTTCTGAAAGTAAAGTAGTTTGATAGTCCCTACCTTTGAATGTCAATTCGTTTATTGATACGAATGATAAAAGCACAAAAAAACTTGCGAGCAACACCAATTCAAATGGCGCACGAATACGAAATAATAAGAGATGCAGTTAGGTTTTCCATAAAAGTTCATATCATTTCCTTTCCATTGTATCTCAGTGTGTCAGTGTGTGAATGAGTGCGCATGCGTGATTTTTATCATTTTCCTTACGCTTACAAACACGAATTTTGTTATTTCCTGGGGCAGTAATGACATGAATGTATGTTTTTTTTAATTCTTTTTTCCCTTTGTCATTTTTCTTGTTTTTCTTTCTCTGTTGTTGTTCTTTTTTATTAGGGATCAAGGTAATATCAAGTAATTTTGGCGAACGTCTGTTTAAAAATAAACTAATCTTTTATTCTGAATTTTTGATCGAAAAAGTTTGAATTTCAACACAGAGATATTATTGCCATGTGTTTTTTTGCCGCCGTTTGTTGCAAAATTCACGATGAAAATTTTATGAAAAAAAAAAGGGAAATATACGCCTAGTTTCCGTCCAGAGCTCAATAGCATCTGTCATTGTAACTTTCAATTCTCTTTGGGAACGTAGTGTATCAGTTAATAGATAAAATCGAATTTGACTTGATACAATTTTCCATTCATGAAAAATTAATCTTTTTCACTTAATTCCCTCCGAATGAAATCTAAATGAAAATAGATTTGAGTAATGAAAACGTGAATTAGCCATGATTTTGATCATTAATCTGATTGTTTTTATGATGCTGCCGCTGATGATGTGATAATTATGATAATGATAGTGTCACTGCTTCTGCTGCTGCTGATGATAATAATGATTTACTAGAAAGTCTCGCAGAAATACTTTTGTTTTCTGTGCTTTATTGTATATCCCAGCTCAATGTTGTAACACGGTTATTCAGATGAACGCCCACCAGCTTCGGTATATATTGTCATCATTTACTAAGTTATACTTAGTCTTGTAGATAAATTTAGGTTGCTTTGTACCAGCTCTCACAAAGGGGTTACAAATTGGTTGTTAACACGGCATGTTAACTAATGTTATGTCACTTCATGCCAAAATCATTTTACATTCATGGTAATGATTATATAAGTACGAAAATATACCTTCACAATCATTCTAAATAGGTAAATATTTCATTATCTCAAACAGATCTCTTTGACGCATAAATTGGCGTCCTAGGAGGTACTGCCAATTCTGCTCTGGACCAAGTAGCAACAGCAACTAAGAGGTGACTTTCTACTCTCAAAATCTTAAAGACTTTTGCCTCAGCAGTGAATGCAATTTACTTTCATAACCTAGATATTATTAAAAAGCGGTAATCCATCTAATTTTTGACTAAGCAAATCGTTGCTTTACTTCGGTAACTTGGCTGAAACCGAATCTTTCTGGTTGACTTGACCTTAATTCATAAACCTAAGCGTACATTAACTATGGCACAAGGATGCAAGTATATTACACTAACTTACAATTCAAATTGAATTAACAAAAAAAAAAAACGATTTTGATTGCAATTACATCACGCAGAATATTCAGTTGTCGAATTTCCCCAGAAAAAGGATACCATCTCAAACGGCAAAAACATAAAAGTGCAGTTACAGATTATAATATTTCAAAACATATTTGATCAACAATTATTTAAAGGCTTGTATCTAGACTTGATGCTTTTATTAGAAATAAAAAGAACAGGGTTCAATAGAATGATCTCTCGCGGGTGTATGTATAGAAATATATGTATAGAAAATATGTATAGAAAAAAGACAACGTACATTATATTAAAATTGTAGTGTATCCTGCATGTGGATTTTTGATTACGCTGACTGTATTATCTTCACAGGGCTACGAACCTTACAAAAAGTGACTGTTCTGGTGTTATATATTGGCCATCGACCGAGCCGTCAATCAAGAGATGCACCTGTGTAAATAAGCGGAGGAACAGTGGAAGCGGATGAACGTAAGACAATTATATAGCCAAGTGACACAGACGGCTTGGGTCAGTTCCAGTTGCAGCTGGAATCATTTCGCGACAAGATGTCAGCGTGAGAGCCAGCGGCAGACAGAGGGCTTTGGGCCCTCAGTGACACACGGTTGAGCAACCTCAGCCAAGATGAGAAAGTAGTGCTGCTATAGCCAGAAGAACTTGGGATCAATATGTAGCTGTCTGTCTCTGTCTCCAACTCACCTCTCACACACAACCAACATCAACCCTTTCGAGAATAAAGTGTGAGAGATATATTTTCATAAAGAAGTGTGTTCGTTCGTTCATTGAAGTCATCATTATTGTTGACTATGTTTCCCCTTATATTTGTATATGTATACGTATAGTTGTATTACGGTTATACAACATATTCATATTCGGTGCCGTGACCTGGATCTGGACCAGAGTATGGGCCTTTTATGGCTTTGAGATTCCTCAAGGAATTGCAGAGAGCTCTACTGTGTTTGGGAGGATGAAAGATGCATCCGTATTGTACTGTGATGCATGTATGTCAGGATAGCCCACCGCGCAAAGGATAGTATAAAATAAATTTAGATAACAATTAAACGGGCAAGTGTTACATTGTGAGAAGGTCACCTTCTAATTAGGATTTGTTTTTTTTGCTGCGGTTCTAGTAGTTTCTCTTTGTATTTTTACTGTTGTTGTCCTTGGGCATTATTTGTCAAATGTGTGTGTGAGGGGGATGGAGACGGTCGTGAAGAAAAATTCCAATATGGAATTTTGAAAAATTAGAATGGGATGATTGTTCTATATTGACCTTCGACCGAGCTGTCAATCAAGAGAAGCACCTGGGTAAATAAGTGGAAGAAGAGCAGAAGTAGGTGGACATTAAACAATAATATAACCAGGCCCACAGACGGTCTGAATCAGTTGGGGACAAGAAGCCGAATTGAGAGCCAGCGGCAGACAGAGGACCCACGGTTTAGCAACCCCAACCATGATGAGAAAGGAGTGCTGCTATGGTCAGAAGAACTTTGGGTCAAAATAACAGTCCGCCCTTGTATCCACTCACCTTTCACACACACGAAACATCACCCTTTAGAGAATAAAGTGGGAGAGATATATTTTTATAAAAAAGTGTAATCGTTTGTTCATTGAAGTTCGTCATTATGTTTGATTATGTTCAGCATATATTTGTATATGTATATGGCTATACAATACTGGGTATGACAATAATATCCATCTAATGTTGAAGCTACAATACTAAAAAAATCTGGAGAATGTGGAGTACATCTTTATTGCCATTACTCGCAGGTCCAATCGGATCTAAAATGATGGTACCAGTTAGTGCTCCATCTCTTGGACAGATTCCTGTTTGGAAAGAACTTTTTTTATTAGAATACATGAGAGCATTAAACTGTAAATTAAGAGTATTCGGAAAAATTACTTGAAGCCATAATTGTTTACTAAGGAGTATTGTTAGTTACTTGAAACCATATTTCTGTGTGTGAACTAATGACTCTAATTAGGTAAAAATAATTACTTGAAACCATATAAGCATAAGATATGAATCCTTGAAACCAAACAACTCCATGCAAATTATTTATAATAAATAGAAATACTTGGTATCAAACAGAAGTATGCAAAAACACTTTAGAAACAAATAGATAAAAATTGTAAATATGAAAGTACAATGAGCACAATTCTCTAACCTCAAAGCATAAAATAATCCTAGATCAGTTAACATCCTATTAGAATTAATCAATCAATGAAACTTCAATAATAATCTGAAGAAGAACAATATTTGCCAATTTATTTTCTTATTGTCAACATACTCCATTCAAGATTATTTCGTCTAAACGTTTGGCTAAACGAGCAGTACAATTCCGGCCCCACACCCACCCGATGTGTCGTAGCGCATGCATAGCCATTGCTTCTAGCAATTCTGTGATTTCATGACAAGTAAAATCTTTCTCTTCGTCAGTTGTCTGCGAACTATGTCTAAAGACTTGATCCTTCAAGTATCCCCAAGAGGAAGTAATTACAAAGGGATGGACCTGAAAGAAGAGCCGGCACGAGATGTCATCACGTACAGAGATAAGGCACCCTAGGAGTTTTTCCTTCAGGACTTCCATAGACACCCCCGGCGCCATGATAGTCTGTGAAATCCCATGATTGCTGTGCTCATAGGAGAAATTATTTGCACCCGCTATTACCTGCGTGACTGCAATTTTACGCATTTATCATTTTTTTCTGCCAGACAAAATATTTTATGATTGGAATACATAAGTTATCCCCACTCAGGAATATATAATGATATTGTTGTATAGCAGAGAAAGACAACAACGCTGATGTATAAAAATATGATTGTTGTATATTACATAATGATCTCATCATAACGAAGGTACAGATATAAATACAAATACAGGCAAACACAGGGAGACTCTGTCGTTTCAGGTACGAACGGTAGAAAACTCAACTCTCTGCTTCAATGGCAGAAACTCAGTTATCTGCCTCCATAGTCAAATCTCAACTCTCAATTTACTCTTTTTTCAACATCCTCAAATTCTAAGGACCATCTCTTCCGGGCATGACCTCATCCACACTCCAGCCCCATTTCCTGTCTGGCAGTTTATTATGACAATGGTGATTGTCATATCCTTTGCGCGTAAACTGCAACAATTGACTATGCACCTGAACTCTTAACCGGAATAGTTCAAACCCTAACCAAACAGAATGATAAAAGATGATAAACGAAAAATGATTGATATAAAAACAATTCTTAATTATATAAAATAATCTGATACTCTTATTTTCCTTTAATACCCGAAATCTACGTATGGATTGAGTGAGAAAGAGTCGGAGATGGCTGATATGCACACACACACACACACACACACACACACATACACACACACACACACACACATACACACACACACACACACAGGGGTAACAGTATACTTTGTATCTAAAGCTTCTCTGCCTTTCTGCTTCATTCTACCCGAGTCGAAATCTTCTATGGTTTATATAATTTTCTGGACGCCCACATATTACAGAAGTCACACCTCCCATGTACACGTTGCCCGTGAACACGTCTCCTTCTAGCATGCCACTCACGCAATTTACGTGGTACTTCCGCTTGCAATTAGTTTCCATTCTGCTTATTTTAGGAATCTGGTAAACTTCCCATTATGCCGACTAGGCAATTTATGCGGCATGATAAAGGGATCGTTCAGTCAATATCCAACAATGTAGATGTGCGTGAACCAAGAACTTGGTCGATTTTATTATCAAGTTGTAAATTAGATTAAATCATTTTTAATTCTCGAAAAGCGTTCTAAAACATTTTGTGCCTAGAATAGTCTCGTTATGATGTGTTATATTTTTATAACAGTAGTTCGCAATTTTTTGTTTCCTCGAATTCTAATTTTTCCTAAGAATTATTTATTGCTTATGTTAAAACACACGGTCGAAGAAGACATGTTAGTTGATCAAGATAGCCTTGTACTATTACCCCTTTCAAAAATCTTGGAGTCAGTACTCTTACAGGATGTTCACTATTTGTTTTTTGGGGTTTTTTTTTTTTTTTCTTTTTCAGCTGTAAATATGCCATTAACCGATAAGATACAAAAACATATTTAACAGCTGAACATTCTGGCTTCATAAAATCTCCTTAAACTAAGTAGATTATATAAATTAAACCAATAATATTTTCCCAGTCTATATAGAGAAAAATAATAAGGAATAACACAACTTTGAAGTCGAAATTATGGAATAAAAATTGACAAAATTAAAATATGTATTTGACTTTTCATATGATTTTGAATTATATTCGATGTTAGTGGTTAATGTCCGTTACTAGTTTAGAAATATTGAATCAAGTTAGTTTCGTACTATATTAGTTTGGTTTCTTTTTCTTTTTCTTTTTTTTTTCTTTTTATAGTATATCAATCTGTATGGTTTATTTAATGCTAAATCCATTTTGTCGAAGAACAGCAGCAATATTTTTAATCTATAGCTGTGGGGATAAAAAGGTTCTAACCTTTCCCAAGGGTATTAGTTCAAAAGTCAATTTCAACAGCGTGACGTGGTTCGAAACTACTTACTTCGAGGCTGGAGTCCAGCACTTTAGCCTCAGGGACTCCTCTTGTATGATATTTAAATTTCACTGGATGTACTAGTGCATTGGTTTCAAATTTATTATCCAAAATATTTTGTTGGCTATTACGGCCGAATAACCTGATTTTTATTAATCGAATAAAAAGGGACAGGTTTTGAATAAAAGGCAAGTGTGAATAATAAATGAAGTAATGATTAAGATACCAATACTAATCATCTGAGTCCCCTCATATCTCAATGAGACAACAATGAAGGGTAAGTCCCGTTCAAAAAATGTTGGAAAATCCTGCAATCCAATATGAATCCAATGTCATAGTAATAGGAAGGTTGATATCCTATTAAACAAAAAAACCAAAACAAACAAACACTAACAAAACTCCAAAAATTGACTGACATAGGTATTACATTTAATTGTACCCAATAGCAAACTTCCAGTCCCGGGGATATATATCGATTACTCCTTTATAGCAATAGATGTATCTATTAGGATGCCATATCTGGGGTAAACATATCGATTTGAAATTATTCGTATTTGATAGATCCATGTGCAAAGAAAAAAAATCTCTCGAACTAACAGTACAAAAATGTATAATGAATACGATTCCTTAAACTCTAGTTATAAAATATCCCTAGACGGGTTTATATGACGTTAAAAACAAATGATCAATCAAGTAATAAAAAAATTGAAATTAAAAAAAGTTGCTTTTTACATCTATAAAAAATAAACTTTGTTTTCAATTTCTTAGACATAATTCACTTGATTTAAACCAGAAATTTGTTTATTTATTTCACATGGAGAATTTTAGGCAGTATCAGGACTGGAGTGTTGTCATATTTGAGGAGCTTTGAGTTTGCCTAGTATGGGAACGTGTGATCTATGATATAAGATCATGCGTAAAAAGATGATATCATTAATTATTTTTCGTTGTTTATACCATCATATTTCTGGCTGATATGTTACTGAGCCTTGAGGTTTCCTTCAAATCTTAGATGTAACCTAGAGCGGGATTCTTGTTTGAATATCCACTTATGTCATGAAGCTATGCCTCTGTTAATTCGTTGAGGCAACATATTGCAAGATTTATAATTTTCTTGTCTTTGTTTCATATCGTTTTATGTTTCATTTGTTGATTACCTAAAGGAAGTAATGATGTAATAAAGATTTAAAAAATGTGTAATCTTAAGAATACATTAGTACAGAACAGTAAATAATTGAATTAACAGTTAATTCTAAGTATTCAGTAAAAGTGTTCTTAGGTGTGTTTGTAACGGAAGTTATTTCCCGAGAGAGAAATCTGGGAACATTTCTGGGCATGATTATAGGGTTGCCTGGCAGTTTCCTATGCACCAAGCCACTTCATTCTTTACTCCTGATGTTGTCGAAGAAAATGGAATTTGCCAACACAATTTGCACCTCTGTAGACATTCTTTGGGATTCAAGATCCAGGCTTTGAATTCAATATCAGCATCTTCCCTGACAGGTTGTTAACTAAAGCTAGAGAGTTCATTCTGCTGATGCCAATGTATGTTTGCATACCCAACCCCTCGACTTCCGATAGGATATGGCAAATGATCATTTTTACGTGGAGTAAACCTGGTAAAATTCAGTGTTTCCTTTTTCATTGACTGGCTGCCTTATTAAGACAAAAGAAACCAGTCTTTCTTTAAATTTTCCCATGATTCAGGACTGGATAGATTCATACTTTTCTCAAGACATTGAGCACGAAACGAAATGCAAACAATCTTGTTCAGAATTTTAACTCAGCTTGTCGATTTCATTTCTTTCGACAATAACTGTAAGGCAAATCGTGTCTCCGTTTTACCAGTAGATGTACTGAGATTTAAATGGAAACTATTTATACCAAATTTTAATTCGATTAATCGATTCCATTTTTTTGCACCTATAAACTAGACGCACTTCTCCATGGCCAGGAACATCTATGAGAATTGATGTTATTTAGATCTTGCCATCGTGGGGACTCTCTCTGCAAAGATAAGTACGTTTTAACTTATAAATAACATCAATTCTCATAGATATTCTAGGGAGAGTTCCCAGACTTAAGCACTGGAATACGGCCTTGAAATAACTAAGTTTAAACTCCGCTAATGTTATCACGTTTACTTTCAAACTAATAGTCAAGAAAATGGTATCAGCCATTTCATCTCACCACCTATGTTTTTCTACGCAGATGTCTTTGGCATTAAATAACCTGCAAATTTTGATATGCAATTAAACAAAGAAACCAACCTTATTCTTACAGCGTAGACGTAGGTGATAAAACAATCAATAATATACAAGTATTAGATGGCAGATTAATTGATATACGGCTGCTATTGAACCAAGAGCAAATAAAATGTCTCGAGGACCTAATGAGTATACCCAATTTTCAAACCTGCAATCAAGCATATGACACAACGATGACAAAGTACTCTGCGAGAAAGGGGTCACAGAAGAATTAGCTTCGGGGAGTGAAGATAAACAAGGAAACCAAAATGATTCCACTTTTTAAGGCCTTCGATAAAAATATTTACGTGAGAAATCTAAATTTTGACGATAGGAGTTGAACATAGTCGTTCCGGGAACTCCTTTTTTTGTCAGCGATTGTATATACTTATGAAACATCCTATGATACTCTTAAAATGTTTAAGAGACATAAACTTATGATTAAAAAATCACTAGTTTTGAAAGTTGTTGTTTTTTTTTTTATTACTCTTTAAAAATGAAAATTCTTGTCGAAAGGAAGCGTGTAATAAGTTAATTTTGCAGTGATATAGTAAGTTTTATCCCCGATAAGTTTTTTGACTAAAGTAAACCAAATAAATTAGATGTCTATTTTGTAGACCAGGAAAAGTCGTATTTGATTATTCAGACAGCATTATATTGCAATGTTTTGTAACAAAAGCCATTTATCAAGTTCTTAGTTTGCATCGTGATTCAAGTCTAACTCGACACGAGGAAACTATCAAAGTAGACAGACAATAGAATTGTAAAGATGTATTCAGATTATGAATGTTCGATTAAAGAGTTCATAACAATAATTAGGAAAAGTTACTTAATTCTAGTTACATTATTGACTAATGTATGCAACCAGAACAATGCAAAAATAATAATGTAATCATTACATTAATAGAGTACTATAATGTAGAATTATGGAAAATCTTTATTAATTACTGCAGACCTAATAAGAGAAACACACACACAAAGATCCACGTTGAACACAGACAAACGGTTTCCGTTATACAGTCCTCACCAGTTCTTACCTTTTTTCGCAGAGTCTGGATGAAAGTTAGCAGAAATAAAGATGAGATAAAGAGAGGATAAGGAGTTCAAAACAACAACAAAAAAAAAAAAGAAAACGTCAGACACAGTGTGTTAGAAAAAGTATTACTCATTTTATCATCAATAATGTAACTTCCTTCTTGTCCAATCTCAAAACAAAAAACTGTAAAGTGGTATTCTCATGCCGATGAGGGAAATATCAATTGTCAAATTTTAGCACACCTCTAATCGGGGTGGGGGTTGTTTCGCTAACCACAAAAGTTGGGTTGTTACTTGCAAGTAGCTAACTTAATGTCCGACCTTTATTTTAAGAAAAAAATCAAGTCTTTTCTATGAACATATGATTGATCCTTTGTTGTTTTTTACTGTTAATGAGAAGTGGCCACATAATATTCTTCCTTCTTACGTGTAATATTCTACCCATAAATGATTGCTTCTATAATAATTTCTTTAAAGATTTTGGCTGTTTTCTTAGTCACGTGGAAGTTTATTCCATCGACATTAGTGAACTGATATCCTCTGTGCCACATTTCACAGCCACACCGCTGAAAATTATATATTATATATCAAGAATATATAATAGATGAGGTAATGTTGTTCAGCCATGCGTATTATGGTTGATTCTTCTTTAATTCTGTGTTAGATTTAGTATTTTGATTCTTCAACAAATAAAACTTTGCTCGAAGGTATTTTGTTTTAAATTTTGACTTTCACTATATATAATAAATAAATATATATTATATATCTATTTAATCTATGGAAAATTACTCCATATTATATTGCACTTGGTTTGACACATAACCACATAGTGATTTACTGACGACCAACACTCTCATAATATATATATATATATATATATATATATATATATATATATATATATATATATATATATATATATATATATATATATATATATGACCTACTTTGAATACCATGAGAGTATCCCCTGCAGAAAAGTATCATCCTCACCAAAATGTGTACTTGGTATGACCATAACTGCACCTGATGATGAGGTTCTAGTTTTGGAGACCAGGGGAGTATAGAGTTCCTCTTCATGACCAGTACTCTTAGATACACTTATTCTGAGTGGTCACACCTATTAGGGACCAACTGTTTGTTAAATATATTTGTTTAAATATCATTCATACTCAATAGAAATACATTATACCGTATTAGTGTAAAATGTTTTAATAAGAATAATTTCTTGAAGGTATCGTTGTTTTCTAAAAATTATTCTTAGTTTCAACCATATAACTCTATGAATGAAATTATATAAAGATAAGTACTAGAATCTATTTGATTATTAGTAATAAATTGGAAAACTTGAAATCATACGTCGATGTGCAACTTATTTGTAATAGCTTGGAATACTTGATATCATAAAAATTTTGGCAAAATACTCTTTAAAAACAGCTACAAGAAAAATGTAAGTATAAATGTACCATGAACGCGATTGGGTAACCTCTAGGCCATAAAAAATGTTAGACGGTTCGACCTGCCGTTAAAGCTAATCAATCAAATTTTGTATATGCGGTAGTGTTGTAATATTACTGATTTTAGTTAATCTGAGAATTATCTGGATAATTATCTAATATTTTTATAGAACAATGCTTGATCCACTTAATTCATGTTTGATTTAAACGTATTGAAAATGCAAATAGAGTTGTTTAAAAAAGTATTTGTTGATTTTTAAAACAAACGTCCTGTGTTATAAGATACAACAATAAAGAAGGTGTTTCCAAAAAGAAAAGAAGCAAACTTGTTTTTTTTTTTTTACTCCAAAGCAATTTTATAAGTTGACCTCAAACCTTATGTGACTTTTCTCGTTCAAAAGATTCCCTTCGTGTGTTGATACACTGTTCCTGGTGATTTTATTCATTTCCGAAGTCATTTTGTGGGACAGTAATAGAAGACCCCTAATGCATTTTCTTTTATCTCTTCAGACATGTTGTAAAAAAATGATGGATTGACAGATAGATAGAAATGGGATAGTGAATATTGTGTTGGTGTTTTCTTTTGTTTTATTTTTTTCTTTATTTAAACTTTCACTTCAATATTTCTTTTCTTCTTCAGTATAAAGCAACTTTCATTGATATTTATGAGTTGGTTTTTGGCAAGCAACCCGAGAATCCACGAAATGCTAAAGGGCAGAAACTTGTCAAAACTCACCAAAGAAAATGTCAAAATGTTAACTTAATTTTCAAATGCATTTATCCAATAAACAGGGAAAAATCGATGAAAAATTTGCAGTCCATTCGTTGGAAAACTTTACATACGTCATCATCTTGGTGTCTTGTAGGCCTGTATTGTATTCGAAAAAAATCCGCCACACAGATGGCATTTCCAGCAAGTTTTTGTGCAAAACTTAAATAAGGATTTGACTCAAATAAAGGATGCATAGCACCAATGTATATTTTATGAGGACTTATTGATTAATATAAAACATCTGAGAGCATATATACCCTCCATACTAGGAACCCATCTTCTATACTAAAAATATAAGTAGTCGATGGTACTGTCTACAAAAGGTTCGGTTAGAGGATTGGTGGTTGGTTGGTTTGTTGGTTTTTATTCTTCTTCTCTTCTATAACTTATATTTTTAGATACTTTTTTTCTGTCAGGTTATGTGTTTCTCGAAAATAAAGGTGAACCAAAGGTTGTCGAGACAAAACATATGTTAGTTGAGCTCAGTGACAAAAGAGTGGAGAAAACTGTTGTTATAAAAAAGAACACTCACGTTGATAATATAAAGAATAGTTTGTTTGTTTGTTTTTTTTTGTTTTTTTTATAGATCTGATAAAAAGAAAGAATTCAGTTGATTTTTATTCAATGGGCAAAGGAAATATATATATTCTTTTATAAATTGTCAACTATTCCATTCAGGGGTCAGTCTCGCTTAAGATTTGAGTCATTTAATGCAGAATAAACTTTACTTCAAATAAATACGTTTTCAAGCAATAACAATAAGTGGATGATAAGTTGTTGTGATCAAAATTTCAAGTAACCATTAACATAAACAAATTGTACAGTTATCAATTTCTAAAAAATACCTATTCAATAAAAAATATAAACGTATCTAATTTCAATGAGTTAAATCAATTCAAAAATGGAAAATGCGAGAATTATTAAGTACTCAGCAAGGATCAACATCATTTCAAGTGTTCTGCTTGTCGAGCTCATTAATCTTTACATAATCATTGGCGTGCGAAAAACAATTAACTGTTAATTAGATTTGACAAAAAGTTGCTAGTATGATGAAGACAGTGAGAATTGAACTCGCTACCGTCTTAGCGGCCTACGACAGGTTTTTCTTATCATTAGAACTCCTGCATGTGTTCTTAACTTCCAGCTAGGGTTTGATCTTAAGTAGATTCCACCGCTTGTGGCTTCATCCTGTACTAAGCTTAGCTTAGTAAGTTGATAGTTAGGTCAGAGGTTACCAACCATGCCCAGGTTAAGCTAGGATATCGAAGATAACTTTTTAACACAAGCAGACTCTTCACAATTAGAAGATTAACACAGCAAAATCGTTCTGCTCTCATTTACCCAAATTTGGCGATTTGCCGCAGTAAGTTATGACTGGTAAATAATTCATTTAAGTATAGGTTTCTTGGTTTCGTTTTATGCATACTTTTGCTTACATTTATATGAACCGAGATATTATGAGAGAAAGAAAAATAGAATGTTTCCGTTTCCTTGGAAGATTTACTAAGCTTAGTTTAGTTCGACGCAAGGTCATAATGGAACTATATATTAAGCTTAGTAATTATCAGAAGTTTTGGCAATTAGTATTGGTTTCATTTGATTCTTGAAATGATGCCCAAGATTGTATACCTTGTTATAGTGAAGTTTTTTGGGTTTTTTTTGTTTTGCTTTGTCTTGGTTTTTGGTGGGGGGCTTTTTTTTATTCTTGGCTTGGTTTATGTCAAATCAAGACAACAATTGATGGATGTTAACTGCTCAAGCCAATTTTTACTATTAATAATATGATTTCAAGTAACTAATCTTAAAATCATTTGTAAAAGAATTATAGGTTCAAGTAATCATTCTTAATACTAATGAATTAAATAAAGTCTCCTGATTTAAAGTTCCTCTATCAATGTATTTACCTAGAGCTTGCTATAAAACTGAAAATACAATGGAACATGAAGGTGAAGGTGATACCAATTGAAATTGGAGCACTCGGCACAGTCACCGATAATTGTAGAGCCACAGGAATATTTGGAAATAAGAGGACGAGTGGAGACCACCCAAACTATTAAGAATATTGATTCCTGGAGACTTGAGGAGACTTGCTGTCACTTAAACTCAAGTGGAAAATCAACAGCTAATGCTGGTGTGAAGAACTCTTAAAGGAGGAAAATAATAAAATAATTTGACCATATAAACTAGGGGCATACGCTCAACCCATATTCTGTCCAAGAGAATGAGACAAACAAATTTCTCTGGGATTTTGAGATTCAAACAGATCACTTAATCGTGTCCAGACGACCAGGCTTCCTGATAATAAAAAAAGAACTGTGGAATTGTGGGCTTTGCCGTCCCGAGAAGAGAAAAAAAAGGGACGAATATCTGGACCTTGCTAGGGAGCTGATAATTTTATGGAACCTGAATATGATGGTGATACTCATTGTTGTTGGTGCAGTTGACACGATCCTCAAAAGATTTATAAAGGGACTGGAAGACAAAAAATCATAGGGCAAGATGAGACCATTCAAATTATTGCATTTCTCAGATCAGCCAGAAAAAAAGAAGAGGCCTGGAAATTTAGCAGACTGCCTCTCATTCAAACTCCAGTAAAATAAATGTGCTAATGTTGATGTGAAAAATTTTCGAAAAAGTAAAAAAAAAATTCTAAGCGAATATATGGTTTCTAGCAAATAATAATCATCAGCATATAGATTCCGTGAACTATTTTTGATAAAAATAATATGAATACAGTTTAATGTAATCTTATTGAATATTGGTAATCCTATTTACCAACCCCTCCGCTCGGGCAGGATATGACACAAGGTTAATTTTTAAGCGGAGTTTAACAGGTTTGAATTCAGAGTTTTCCTTCTCCTTGACAAGTTGCCTCACCAAGGCTGAAGAACCTAGTCTGTCACACTATTTACCCATAGCTTGAGGGAGAATAATTGGATTGTTACCTTTCCCAAGGGTATTAGTGCTATGGGAAATGCAATCAGTCTCGTTCAGGGTTTGAACTCGTGTCGCCGTGTCCATTTCCTACGACGATAACCATTACACCACGGGCACCTATTGAACATTGGTAATATAGAACGTAATTTTGGGATTAAACTAAATCTGTTCTAATAGCAGAACAAAACAAAGTCATAAAGTTAAAGCAAAAATTGATAAGATGCAACAGAATATCAAATGATGGTTATGTAGTGTTTGAGACGAAAGGATTAATCACATTATAAACGAGTGCAGCAAACTTTCGTAAACGGGTAAAAGATACGACACGACAATGTGGGGAAAGAAACCCACTGAGAATTGTGCAAAAAGTTTAAATTTGACCAAACAAAAAAGAACCGGACAGACCCTTGGGAAAATGGCTTTGGCATTAAATAACCTACAAAAGTTGATATGCTATTAAACAAAGAAACCAAACCATGCGTGTGAGATTTCTTACGAGACCGGAAGAAGACGCGGAAAGTCTAGGTCCTAGGAGAGTCAACGACAGTCGGTGAATGGCGACGGTCAGAGAAAGGCGGCTGCTGAACGAGGAGTTTGGACCTGTGGACCCAGACGCCGAGTCGGCTAGCGCAAGAGGGTGAGTCAGCGTTCCTGGTAGCTGTATGGGAATTTTCGAGTACATGCTCGTGACAGACACAGAAGAACAGAATACTAGGAAAGAGCCAAAAACCTCTCCCTTCTTACGCTTTTGGCTAACGCAATTCTGTGCTTGTTTGTTCTTCTTTCCTCCACTCACAGTAGTGTATTTTGTGTCGTGTGTTTGCAAAGCAATGTGAAATGCCCCCGACCGGAGATGAGAGAAACTACTAAACGATCTAATGGCCATGAGCTGGTTTAAGAGGTTGAGATAGTTGGGATCGGTCGTGCGGGTATATTGTCACAATAAGAATAATCATAATAAAGAAAAAAAAATAATGATAATGATTCGAAGACTACAGGAAAAGCGCAGAAGAAAGACTGATTACAGCGACTAGAAACAATACAGACAACACAATGATCAACAGAAAAAAAAATAACTAGAAAACAAAATTAGAAAGAAAAACAACTATATGAATATTTCAAGCAACAAATAAGCCAAATCTCACACAAGAAAACGTAACAAAGAAAGACAAACTTCTAATAGCAGCTCAAAGCAACGCGGTGGGGGTCCTTGTGATGTAAACAAAGTTTCCGGCTGCAGTTATGGTATTTGGTGTGGTTTCAAGTGAGGGCCACATCATGCCACCTCACATCTTCGAAGTCGGCTTGAAAGTCATCATCAAAGTGTACCTGGATGTGCTGAAGAATGTGGTGATCCCCTGATGCAATCAGGTGGTCGGTGGAAGACCCTGGGTGTGGAAGCAGGACTCGTCGCCGGCCCACAAGTCCAAAGAGACCCAGGCTTGGTTTCAGAAGGAGTGCTACGACTTTGTAGCCTTTTCTCACTGGCCCCCTCCTCCCCCGACCTGAACCCGCTGGACTACTTTGTTTAGTCATACGTCGAGAACATCACCAACATGACATCCCACAACACCAAAGCCAGCCTGCTCGCCCGTACCCACCGAGTATTCGCTGAACTCCCTTTGGCGTTTCTGGAAAAGGCATGCTCCAAGTTCCAGATCCGTATCGAGGCGGTGATTGAGGCTGAAGGCGGCTACATTGAATAGATGTCAGCTCTACTACGTAATCAAGTTACCTGAATTGATTTTTTTCAATAAAAGTCTTAAAATAAAGCTGTAGTGTTGTTTTCTTTAGGACGACAATTTTATCGTTACACGCTGTATATGTATAAAGAGAATTTGGCAACCATTTAACTGTGTACAAACAAATGAGTTCTGGCTTGTTTAAAATGTTACGTATAAACTATTGATTTACAAATCATATATGTGTTATATATATATTTGTATAAAGGGGATTTGGTTTTAAATAACCTACAAGGAATGATATGCCATAAAATACAACCAACCAATAAAACATGTATATTTAGTATATATGTATTAACCGGATTTGGGACTAAATAACCTACAAGGGTTTATATGCCCTAAAACACAACCAACACACCAACCAATATGAAAGTGTATAATAATTTTGTGAAGTTGTGACTGAACGTTTATTTTAATCATCCGAATCTTTTTATATAACAAAGATAACTATGTATAATATTTTACTCCTTCTTAAATAGAGGCAACAATATCATCATGGACCATAATTACATCAACCCAACCCAATTATTCTAGAGTTGTCTTGAAAAATGATAAAACTCATAAAAAGAATTAAAACAAATTCAAATATTGAAGATATTTAACAAAATCACAATATTTCCTTATTTAAGGGAGAATGTGTCATTTCTAAGAAAAATGGTTATGGCAACCAGAGTTCAAATCCTAGTTGAAGCTGTTTGATTTTCTCTTTGCACTAATTTCCTTGAGAAAGGTATTAATCCAACTATTCTTCCCCTAGTTATGGGTAAACAGAAAGGCAGACTGAGCTCTTTAGCCTTGGTATAGTAACTGTTCTAGGACAAGAAATCTACAATGTTTGATATGAGATAAAACCGAACCAACCGACAAAGTTTAGATACCCGTCTAATCTTTTTAGGCTACAGATTCGATGGGAGATTATATAGATTCATGAATCTTCAGAAAACATTAATGCAAAATAAAGACAAACCGCATCAAGAAATATTAAATACGCAAAATGGATTTTAATTGCAACCGACCAAATATTCCAATGGAAACAATCAAGTTAATTACGGCCTTGTAAATATGGGAACTTGTCCAGAAAAATATATGCGATGATACACCACAAATTATATAGAAATGTAATTCTTACATTAACCATCCAGATAATACTAAGATTGAATAATTATTTTCATTTTATTTAATGTTTAGTTACCCCAAACCTATGTGTTATACTTTTTCCTTTTTTTTTTTTGTCTGCTCCCAGCTCAATCACATCCCAAATTCAAAAAATCGTCTCAGAACATGTCATTTTTTTTTCTTGGAAAAATGGGTTGTTATATATGTCGAGAGTGATTTCTTGACCACTTGTTAGAATTCAAGACTCTTCAAATTTACATGGAAGCGGAGATAAGGAAATGTTTGCTCTCTTTTTTCTTATATTTTTTTATAATCTTTTTTGTCATCGCATGGCAAGTAGGACATTATTAGATATTCGAAATATGCATCAGAAAAATGTTTCATGGTGTCGTTTTTTTTTTATTTTTTTAATGGTAGTAATAAGTTGGTCTAAGGTGTTCATTAGAAATAATAATTTTCATTATTAAGTGTAATAATGCATCTTTAACAAGATACGTAGGTTTCAAATATTGTGAGAAAATATAAAGTATGTCAAATAAATAAGACAGAAATACGGTCAATTCTAAACTGGTAATGCTACAAGTTAAGGTATTTAATTCTATAAGACTAGACAAAATAATGGAGCTGATATAAAAAAGAAATGAGTTAACTTCTCTTCCAAATGGCAACCTTATATTTCAGTATATTCACTATTGAGTTTTACTCATTTTAAAAGCTTCTAATCGGTAATAGAAAATGAGAAGACATATAAGTGGAATATGTTATGTCTGTCTGTCTGTCTGTCTCTCTCTCTCTCTCTCTCTTACACACACATTTTACTGTTTATATCTCTGTAAAAAGATGTACGTCTCACAGCGCTTATCCATTACCTTGGTAATCATAATGCAAGATGGCTCATGCCTTACCTATATGAACTTTAGCCCTGTCTGTTTCAGGAATATCTTATGAAGCTAGAATGTGCAGCTATTAAAGACAAAAATGTTTGCATCTTAACTGTTATTTGTTTATTTACTGCAAACAAAAAACAACTAAATAAACATCATCTAAATGTGCTAAATCTGTAATTTTTTCCGGCAGCATTTATCTTCTAAATTTGAAAATTAACATAAGATATCTAATATTAATTTATTTTTAAGTTATTTTGAGATATTTTTCTGGAAGAAAATTTAGATTTTATCCAATATAGCGCGTTTTAAAAATAGTGCCCAGTTCAGCAGTGCTATGCTTGTTAACCTCGTAGGCGATGACTACTGGTTTATTCCATCTAAACCGAATATCACGCTCTTGTATCCGTGTGCAAGTCTCAGATTAGCTTGTACTTACAAACTTCAACATATATATATATATATATATATATACGTGGAAAACAGATTTTAAAATATGTAGCCTCTCCCACGTTTACAAAAAGAGCTCTGTGTGCTTTTGGACACATCTTAAATATATAAGATCCGGTAAGTTTGGTTTTTGTTCTTTTTTCCATTAGTTCATATATATTTTATCTATTTTAAATCTTTGGTCCTTCTCTGGCTTATTTTAAATTTAGCTTCTTTGAATCATTTCTTAATATCCTCTTTGTCTTCCCTTCAATGATTGCGTTTTTCTTATCTGGCTTCCTTAACTCTTTTTCTAACTTTCTCTGCGTTGTTTTCCTTTCCACCTCGGCATCAGATTCAGCCATCTCATTCTTTTCTTTTCTTTTTGTAATTTGCTGTTTTTGTTTCTTTTTTCTCTGTTCCTGATTTTTTCAAACCCATGAATAAAATGTCTCTTGAAATCTATCTATATTCCCTATACGCTTTTCTTCTTCCTCCTTTCATAAACACACCTTTATATATATATATATATATATATATATATTGAGAGAGAGAGAAAGAGGGAGGAGGAGAAGGAGGAGAAGGAGACGTGTTACACTTACAATCGGAAGAAAAGTACTCGACGTGTCGAGTTCGAATACTGGTTAAAACTGAGTTTTATTTCATGCTAATACTCTTGAGAAAGACATTTATCAGTATGAATATCAGCTATAGATAAATAATAAGATAGATTGTGATCTTTAGTATTGGTAAGGCAACCAGTCTGGTTGGAATTACTCAGAAAAAGTAGGAGGAATGCCGCTTGAATAATCTTTGGTACATCGATGCACCATTCTTCTGATCAATTAAAAGGATTGCACACTTGCATTCAATGCAAATACGATGCAAAGCTACTAATATATATATATATATAAACTGTCCATTGGCATAAGTGTTAGAATGTTGGTCTATAGTAGGGGAGACTGGGGTTTGGTCCAACGTTGAGGCATACCAAAGATTCAAAAATGATACTCGATTCTTCCTTGCTTAACACTCCGTATTATAAGGGTCAGGGGAGCAATCCAGGAAAATGAGTAGCGCCCCCCCTTACACCTCGGTTTCGTAGATATTGTAGAAGCAGCCTTTAGATAACCCTTGACTAAAATCGTTCAAGGTATATATATATATATATATATATATATATTAATCATTATTCTCATCGTTAAGTCATGTTGATAGCATGGATTTCACAGACAAAGAGTTATGTTCATATTTTGCGGGTGTTTTTCCGCATCAATACACGTCAAACTTTTCGATGAGTGGCAGTTGCTTATTAACTGAACTATTAGATTCTGGCCTTTGATCAATGGGTCTCCTCTTCCAAGAATCTGCTGAAGCACGCCGTTGATTCTGCCTTTGGATTTATCCACCCAACTTTACATGTACCATTCTGCATCCCATGGTTTCCATTGCATTACACTGGTATAGTGACAATTACCCAGTGACAACCCACACCAAGTTAACTGTTTCGGGATTTAATATATGTCGTTTCATTGTAAAAAGGTTTTACAATTCTGTTGTTATGCTGGAAGCGTTTTGATAAAGTGAGCTTTCTCTCCTGGAAAAAAAACTCTACTTACACCATGTTTTAATTTAGTTTATATATATAATGGGTATGTATATAGGAAACATTTTTTCTAGTATGCATATTGTAATAAGGATAACAGACAAGGATGTGAAGGTGAATTTTTTTATTTGCTTTTCCCTCTTGGCAAATGTGATGTCGGGAAAGAAGACCTAAGTTGTTAAATAACTGACTGAAATCTTTGATGTTTCAACCTAAGTACTTGTAGTTTTGACCTTCGTTATTCTTTGTCGAAGACGTAGGTGCGACCATGCCAAAAATTATGAAATATATTATGAATAATTTGAATAAGGTTGTACATCGCGTGCAGTTGATATCGTGGTAGAATGTGCGGTCCGTTTGTATTGATTTGAATGAATAACAGATCAGGATCACTTTATTATGAATTACTAACGCTGTGGAACTATCCATCTGCATCAGATGTTATATATATATATATATATATATATATATAAAGTGAGATAGAGAGAGAATACAGACATTATCAATTTTCTGGGTGCGGTTGGTGAATAAATTGATCATGTTCATTCTTAGGGTGTGTCCTTCCAGACAAATATTGCTTCAATCACCTAAATGAAGTAAAGGTGGGGTTAATTCCCTGGGATATAAGCAAGTTTACTGACAGAGCTGTGACAGTTTTTAACCAGCTGCAAGGTAAGCTCGCTTAGGTGAGGGAACCATGCTAGGCCGACCATGCTTTTGATCTGACCACAGTGTGGGTTTAATCAACTCTTTGTTAATTTACAGCATACCGGATGCCTAGACGTCAAAGGCATCCAAGCAACCGGGATAAAAACCATCTTTTTATGCCCAAGATTTGACACGGTATGATACATCAAATTATGAATATAGTAACATAAGGTTTACTATGAAAAACGAAACTCTTTGTAACAGAATTATGTTTTACTTCGTTTATTTATTTATTTTTGTTACTTTTTAAAAATTTTTGGGTGTTTTATTTTTACCAATCATAGAAAGTGAGGATAGTCGAATTGTGTATGTATTAGGTTAGATACGTTTAATTCAAAACGATAGATAAGATGTTCTTTAATGTTTTTCTCTGTCTCCGCCTATGACAACGGTTCATTAATTGTTTATTAAAAGACCACTCTGATTGACACATAATAAGAATCCAAATGGTTTTTATATGATCTAATGATTAGCAAATGATATTAAAAAAAACAAGATGTGAATTAAAATGTATAACAAAAAAAACCACGCAAAACTAATGCATCAAGATTTCAATGAATTTTAAATTAATAATATTTCAGTATGAAACTTGAAAATGACCTAAGCGGTTTGAAAAAGCCACGAAAGAAAATAATGGTCAGTATTTACAGGAGATTGAACAAAACATTTGATGAGTTCTTAGAAAATAGCAGAAAGATTTTAATACAAACATGAACAAAAATATTTTCAGTGTTTCTATCGGTAATGTTTCAATCAATAAATCTTTCTCTCCTTCCTCTGTCTGTCTGCCTGTCTGTCTGTCTCTCTCTATATATATATTCAAGGTTGGAGTGAAAACTGTAATAGCTGACATGGAAACACTCATGGAATGTGATCAAATAAGGTTTATTTTTCAGTATTATCTCCTTTGTGGTTCATTCACTTTTCCGTAGATATGGCAATGCTTTGATTACGTTGGTCAAAACTGATCAACATTATATATATAACGTCATCATATGAAATTTTCAAGTCCATATACTTGTCAGGTGACTATATATATATATATATATATATATATATATATATATATATATATATATATATATATCACCTGTCAAAGGTATTTGGTCAACCTAAAAAAATTTGATTTCTAATTTAAAAAATGTTTTTTTATAAAACAAGTTAAGCACAACAATGGATTGATTAATTATACTAAATACAAGTGCTCCTGAGCCATATTGAATACAAATTAACGCCGAAGCACAAAAACATCTTCAACTTTTGATTCATTAAATGATCTCCTTTTGCCTACAATCATTGATTCACAGGTTCTTGATATTTTTTCCACCAAAAACTATAGGTAGACTGAAAATAGTTATGTCTAGCTTTCCTGGAAGAGTTACCAGAAGTGTACCGTACTTGTCAGTTGTTTAGCTTTGACTTTTTCATCCCACAGTAGTTCAAAGGGATTTAAGTATGCTTATTGGCCCGGAAAGATATCAGTTGAAGGACGGGCTGTTCCTCTTTGCTTTTTACGAACCGCTGGCAGAGTTTACTATTATGCATTGAGCAATTAACTTTCATGCGTATAAATCCTTGGACCACCTGCCACGATTCAGATGGGATTGTGGGATGCTGAAGTATACTGTGGTGGCCGGCCTGATTCAGTTTGCTTTTCTCCAGGTGCAAATCCCCGACTTTCTAATTGACAAACTTCCCTACACCATAATAGAGCGTGCTCCATGCTTTACAGTTGATGTGATGCAGGAGAGTGCTGCTCTTTCACTAACTCTTCTCCGCACATAGACTCTCCTATTTGATCCAAAGAATTCGAAATTTGATTCGTCTGTCAAAAGGACTTTATTGTACTGCTGTTTAGTCCAGTCTTTATTCTGTTGTTTAACGTGATACAATAAAAAGCGGAAACATAATCAAACTTAATGACGAACTTCAATGGACGAACGAACACACTTCTTTATAAATATATAATCTCTCACACTTTCTTCTTGAACGGGTGATGTTGGTTATGTGTGAGAGATGAGCTGGAGACGGGGACAGATTGCTATATTGACCCAGCAGTACTTCTTTCTCGTCTTGGCTTGGTTGCTCGACTGTGGGGCATTGAGGGCCCAAAGCCCTCTGTCTGCCGCTGGCTCTCAATTCGACATCTTCTCTGCAACTGACTAGAGCCTTCTCGGGCACCTGATTATGTTTTTGTCTCACACCCACCTACTTCCGCTGTTCTACCCCTTATTTACACAGGTGCGTCTATTTATTGACGGTTGGGTCGAGGGTCAATATATAACAATTCGCCTTGGCTCACAAGAGCTTTTCGACATTGTTTTGCTCAACTGTCGTTTCTTGAATGCAATTCTGTTATATATGCCAGCTTTACTGAGTCTTCTCCTCAGAGCATATGTTACATTTTTTCACGACATTGGTTCTGTTGTGCAGTCATGTTTGGAGCAGTCTGCCTTCGTTCGTGCAAGCTGGTTATTCTGATTTGATTGTCCTTGGCATTGGTAAAACAGGTAATATGTCGCACATAATAGCCTAATGAGATTTTAAATAATGGTATAATGTAACTTTTGGAAAACGTTTTATTCATGCTCAGTAATAAAGAATAAAAAAGTCATCAAACCAATTTTTTCAAAAGATATCTGGTTATATTCATGTGAAATGTGAATGACCTGTATCTAGCATTGTAAATATAAAGAAAACATCGCAGTGCTTTACTTGTTTCATTAAAATACCCATTTTAGGATGAGAAATTAACATTTTTGAAGGTGGCAAAATACTTTTGACTGCTTGGGTATATATGATAAAATTACTTTTTTAGCGTCTTGCGAATGTGATCGCAGAAAATGTATAAGAATATTTTTATCGTACTCGATGCTCTTATTATGCAGCCCATTGTACGTGAACCTCGAAGCCATGTACAATATCTGTACAATATTCTAATAGTTTATATATATATATATTGACCAGATTACAAGTATTTTCCTCGGTACTAGGTCCATTACTCTATAAATTCTTCTTCTTCTTCTTCTTCTTCTTCTTCTTCTTCTTCTTCTTCTTCTTCTTCTTCTTCTTCTTCTTCTTCTTCTTCTCTATCAACCAGCCAGTCGATTATCTACAAAATCAATTATTTACGTATTATTCGATGCCAGAATATTGCCCTGCTAAGTATAGAAAACCTCTTGATATATTCCAAATCTCTATCGGACAAAGAAGATTTATCTATCTCCATCATCTTGACGAGATATTTCTGATGTTTGTCTCTAAAGAAAAAATGGCAAAATGAACAGAACTGATTGAAAAAAGCAATTCCTTGTCTTTATTTTAAGGAGTGGTCGAAAAAAACGCATCCAATATTTTTAACAACTTCGATTTTTCAGCTGTGGTTTGTTTTGTGTTTAACAAGTTTTCTTTATGTTTCTTTTGTTTTTCTTTTGCTTTTGATGAACAGACTTGATACAACAGCTCTACCTTGAGGATATAAAAAATATAATACTTCAAAGGTTTAATATTTTTATCTGTCGTTCAAGAATCATAGTTTCATTTTCAAAGAATTTACAATGACGAGCAAGAGTAAGTAAATAAAAATTATTCTGAAAAAAAAAGAAAGATATTCAAAACAATGATAATAATATCAAAATTTAAACTAGTGTACTATGCATATTTTAAGTTCCATCATTGAATTTTATATCTATATCAATAATTGACAAATGTTTCTTTGTCCGTTCTCAATAGATAGTAAAACAGTTTGATATAGAGTTCTCAAATTTGATGTGCAATCTGAGGCCACCGATGGTATTGTTTTAACGTAAAAAGAGGTTGGTGCTTGTCCAGAATAGTCCGCGAAAAAATATGCGCTGCAATATTTTAAAGATACATATAAATGCTTAACGTAAATTTCTAATCAACTTACAAGAAAGCTTCAGTCGTAGTCTTCATTTTTATTAATGAATGGTAAAACGCTCAGAAAATAGGTATTTTAAGCACTACAATTTGTTTTTACAATTTTCTCTCCTCAAACTCCCGCAAGGTCTCGGCAATCGTTTTTGCTACTCTGCTTTAGCAAGGTACCGATAAATCACCTTCTACAAAACAACCACTCCCTAGCTGTTGTAAAATTTCATCAAACCGTGAGACCTTATCGTGGATGCGGGAAAGCTTTGAGACAAAATTAAAATAAATAACAAATTTTAGCGTCTTCTCTCTCGTAGAATTTTGCTAGATAGATTGTAAAGATTTTCAACCCGTCTGGGGTTATTTTATGCACAGAGGCTATGTAATTTCAAACTTTTGTATTTACACTTTTTTGCGTAATTTCTTAAGTGTTTAGCACGCGGTTATATACTATCAGATATTCAGACGCCCAGTTATTTGAATTTCTGCAGATGGCAAAGAGATCCCACTTTAATCAGTGTCCAAGAAATGATACTAAGCAATTATATATTGATACTCCTGTCCAGGAAATCTGGAGAATGTGGAGTACCACTTCATGCCATTACTTCCCTGTCCATTCGAACTCAGAGTGGTTGTATCAGTTAGTGTCCCATTTATAGGTTAAATAGGGTTATTATCTTGGGTATGGTACCAAAATGTATCTGATGATAAAGCGCCAATCGTGGAGTTATAGCGATTGTAGAGTACCTCTTCATTGTAATTACTCCCTGGTCCATTCTGACCCCGAGAGGTAGTGCTTATTAGTGTTTTATCTATGGGTCAAAAAGAACTGTATAACCATTTACCTGTATGCAAAGAAGTGACTGATGCTAAATTGAATTGTTAGTGTTACATAGCAATACATGGTAGCATTCAACGATGTGCAAACGAATGATTAATACTAAAGAATTATTCGTATTAGATTGCAATAGTGTAATCCGTATAATTGCGTGCAAATAAACGAGTCACGGCTTCTTTAAAATGTTACCTACAAACTATTCGTTTACAAATCATATGTAGGGTGTGTCCTCGTAGTGTAATGGTTAAAGCGATGGACTGCGGAATCGTAGTACGCGAGTTCGTACTCCAATCGCACTATTACGTTCACTTTCGGGCAAATAACCTTGGGAAAAGTATGAACCCCCTTATCCTCCCATCTATGGGTTAAATAGTACCACTACTGTTCTTCTAGGAGAATGGCTTTGGCATTAAATAACCTTCAAAGGTTGATATGCCATTAAACAAAGAATACTATGAATACTACAAATCATATGCATTCAGTTTATATATAAACCGGATTTGGCATTGAATAATCTACTAGGGTTCATATACCATAAAACCCAACCAACCTTCCAACCCTCCAGGTATTCCTATCCAATACGAATAATTTGCAAACAGAACAATTTGATCCATACATAGAACCCAATGAGGATATACCACTCCGGACTAGAGTGAATCTAGATATAATGGTTTTGAACTAATATTTTACACTTTCCAAAGTTCCAGAACTGGATCCTCACCACGAGATACAGTTTCTTGTCATACCATGGACATTTCTTTCTCTGTAAGGAGATCAAACTCTCTACAGAGGATTTAGTCCGCGTATTATAATCAGAGATTGCATAATTGTAAATAAATCAAATAAAGACAATGGCAGTCTCTTACTCAAGAGGGTAAATTCACGTATTATATAATGTTCTTGGGCATTACTCCAGACTTTTCATTAATGTCCTATTCTGGACAAGCATCAAGTATTTTTCTTTTGTCAAGATAGGGTCGTCAAAGATAGGCCATCTTACATCATCACATTACATATAATGAAGAATTCAAATCTACATCCTTCAAAAGAAAAAATGACGAATTTCTTAAATAATCGGGTGGTAGTCTCCATAAACTATCCGCAAACGTGCTTGATTGCGACACTATAGTAACTTCGAAATCCTGTCACGATATTACGTTCGAACAAATACCTTTGAGAAACGGATGAATCATCTTATCCTCTTTGAAATGGGTTAAATGTTACTACAGTTGTTCTTCTACGATGATGGCTTTGGCATAAGATAACCCTCAAAAGTTGTTCTACGATTAAAAATAGAAACAAGACCTAAAATAGACATTCACATTTGATTAAATAATAAAACTGTCTGAGAGAGACTGTGTGTATTAAAGAAGCCATTCCTGCAAAAACTATGTATAGAAAAGGCAATATTTCTTTAGTATCTTATGGCTTTAGACGTTCAACGCGTTCAGCAAACATCATTAGAATCATAGAATTTTAAAATGATTTTTCATTTTGATACACATTAAAGCTTTTTCTTGATTTCTATATTTTAAAAGCTGCCTTTTACACACATTTGTATAACGTTATTTCCGATTGTTTTAAAGGATCTCTTCAATACAAATATGCCGTGAGATTGTGTATGATAAAAAGGCTATTTAACCACTAAGGAATTTAAAGGAGCTTCATTGGAAAGTTGAAGGAGAAACATAAATTGAACCAAATTTAAAGATTTGCTTATTGTGGAAAATAAATACATTGTCAGCAAAACCAAAATAGAGTGCCGAAATGAAAAATTCAAATGCTGCTTGGGAGTTTAAGCTGAATATACAAATTGGGAATTTTTAAGAAATAAATATATCGTCAGGTTTATACCTCATAGAGTGAAGAAAACCACAGTGTGAACACTGATTGTTTAACAGAAAGGAATTGCCTTGTATCATATAATAAATACTTTCGTAAATCTTGTTACTGGAAAATGAGTGTCAAATATAAATCAGGATTTACATTCTTCATAAAATTTATATTTATTTCTTTGAAAAAAATATTTTCTACTAGTTTGCAGTTAGTTTCCTTACGTTCTCTAGAAATGGTTTTAGTAAGATATCTATTAGTTTGCTAAGTCTGTGAGTCGGGCACGACGACAACTAGAAGATATTTTACTGCAACTTTTTCTAAACAAAAAAAAAAGACAAAGTCTATTTTCTTAAATCCTTACTACAAAAAATTGATCCCAATATACTCATAGTCAAACTTGACGTCGCAAACCTATACAGTAATATTCCTCATGAATTAGGAAAACAATGCATCTCATTCTGGAGGGATAAATACCCAGACACATTACACCCAAGATTTAACAAAAAATACCATAGAGGTTATAGAAATAATATTTTATAATAACTCATTCCAATTCAATAACCTTAACTAAATCCAGACCCAAGGAACAACTTATGGAACTAAAACGGCACCAACATAAGCTACCCTAACAATGGCATATTTAGAAGAAAATCTATGTGAAATAATACGTAAAAACATACGCAACACGTAAAAGAAGAATTTACAGTGATTGCAAAGATATTCAGATGATTATTTCATATTCTGGAAATGCCTATGGGGAGACTATAAAGAATTGCACAACCTACTTCGCAACCTACACCCGAAATAACATTTATTATGGAACACGGCTCAAAAGAACTATCATTTTTAGATATCCTCATAAAGAACGTTAATGGCCGAATCATCACAGATATCTACCACAAACCCACAGACACTTAACAATACGCCCACTTCAATAGCCACTACCCCCAAATCTGTGTAATACATCCCTTAAACTCTAGCACGTAGAATATACACCATAATCATGGATAAAACCCATCATAAATTACAATAAAAACTACACACAACTCTACAACAGAGAGGATACCTAACAACAATAACAAATAAGGGATTCGAATTAGCAGAAAAGTACCACTAAAAGAATTATAGGAGGCAGAAATTCATAATAACGGGAAACCCCTAGCATAGTCGCAACCTACAACACAAGCAACCCAGAACTATTCAAAGAAATAATTAAAAAATCTAGAACTTGAAAACAATGAAAAATCAAAGAATTACGAGACAAAACAAAAGTCATTTAAACCCAGAGACAACTCAAAAACCTGAAAATACTCACCTCCTTTCGAGTTTTCTTATACGCGTCTAAGTTTCAGGTTGAAATTGGTTGCTGAATTTTCCAAAATTGTCTCGAGTACTTTCGGACCCTTCATAGGCCAACATCAGGGGTTGCTTGCTTGTGTACAGTGTGTTGGTTTTAATATGAATTTTGAATGTTTTGGAATGTTTTTTATAACATAACAAAAATATGAGAGCGCAGAGTTGGATAAAACCGGGTAACTGATGTATCTAAAAGGGAACGCTACTTAAAAAATGAAACGCTATCACCGGAAATACAATACTATCAAATAATACGGGAAAATTCTTAAAAGCATTTCTAAAGATTGTGGCTATTTTCAAAATTAATTCTATTGATTTTATGTTTTTTGTTTTTATATGTAGGGCTTCTGGGATTTATAGTCATAGCTTATCAATTTCGTGTGCGATTATAGTAGTGTTTTCAACCAAAATTTTTCGAAACTTATATTTAGGAATAGAAAGGTTCTTAATATGTAAGGCTAGGGAGCTAAAATCATTAAAATGCAGTGTAAGTCGTCTGGAAAGAGTTGTAGTAGTATGACCAACGTACGCACAATTTTCTAAAATCAATAGGATTCATTTTGAAAATAGCGACAATGTGTTGAAATGCTTTTCGTATTTTTTTCCCGTATTACTTGATAGTATTCTATTTCCGTTGATAGCATTCCCTTTTTAAATAGCGTTCACATTTTTAAATAATGTTCCCTTTTAAATACATCAGTTACCTTGTTTTTATCAAACTCTGCGTTCGCATATTTTTGTTATGTAATAAAAAACTTTCAGAAGCTTCCAAAACTCATTTTAAAAACAACGTACCGTACTCAAGCAAGCAAACCCTGATGATGACATCTGAAGGGTCTGAAAGTGCTCGGGACAACTTGGGGAAATTCATCAGCCAATTCCAACCTGAAACTATGACATATATCAGGAAACTTGAAAGGATCTTGAATAAATCATATAGACAAAATTTGTCTATCTTATTTAATGAAACACACACACACACACACACACACACTCACACACACACACACACATATATATATATATATATATATATATATATATATATATATATATATTTATATGATCCTAGGAGGAAATTCCAGTGATAAGAGTATCCAATATGAGTGGTCAATACTAATGACTATTGATGCATACTTAATTTGGGATTAACAATTCCTCAATACTCAAATTGATATATATATATATATATATATATATATATATATATATATATATATATATATATAGGTAATATTCGGTCAGGTAAAAAAGTTTGGAGCAATTCCCTCAGGACAAGAAAATCATTCAAGAGCTGAAAATTTAAATTTTCCTGGTAGAGAGTTCGGTCAGGTTAAAATGTTTCATTGGGTCTGAAGAAGTCCTGTATTAATTTTTTTCTTCATGTTTTTGGTTCACACCAGAAACTGAAAATACGGGACCGAAATAAATTTATAATCATGAATTAACCGGTCTTTGGTTTTTTTCTTAAAGAAATATATATATACATATATATATACATATAACTGTAATTTCTTGTCAGATGATGGGCGTCTTTACAACCTAAATTAAAACTTAACCATTTTCATTTAAAACTAATTTAACTTAAAAAAAACTGTACAGTACTTGTTCGAGAATAAACTAGTGAGACATCTGTACGTTGTTGGATTATAGTGATGTGCGCTTCACTCTGCTTCAACATAGCTACAACCTAAGGAAAATCTTAGCAAGATATCTGTGGATTATGCAAATTGCAGATTTTATTAGGTAGAAACTTCTCTCAGTCTTCTCCAGTCAAAGGATACGTAGAAGTCTGCCGGGACTTGATGATGAAATTTCCTTCCCCAGTTATGATTTTTGAATTCACTTCTTCCAGAAGTGTTGCCTTCACTATGGATTTGTCATTGGATTTGGGCCTCTTCTACAACTTTATATATATATATATATATATATTGGAGTGCCACGTAAAAGTTTTGCCTCTTTTGCTTTCATTAGGTACATTTAAGAACTTTAATTTTAAGAAATCTGACTGATGTAGAAAAGAATTTTTTTTCTTTCTTTTTCTTTTCTTTTCCTTTTTTTGTGTGTAGCAACCCAATATATAAAGAATATGCCCACCTGACAAGGGTTAGCGGCAATTTCAGAAGAGAAAAAAACCATTAATACCATTACGTTTCGGATTTAATCTAATTATTTCCATTTTAGTATTTTAATGCACTGAACCTCAAATTCAGTTCCAATTCAATCTTCAAAACAGGAAGACGAGACAGATGTTTTATTGTAGACAGTTAATGTCTACTAATGTCATTAAAGAGTTTCAAACATTGTTTTGCTCACAGTCAGTTTGGAGTCTATTGTAACTGCTTTTTTTAACCGCTCTCATTGCTTCCTTTTTAGCCGACGTAGGATATCTTCCTGCGTAATACAAGTGAAAATAGTTTGGACATTATATTTAAATTTCTTTCTTTAAAACTATTTATTGGTATAAGAATAATCTTCTTTATTTATTTTGTCCAGCTTTATAGAATAATTCCGAAATTTTTCATAGAATCATGAAACTACAAAAGCATCATTACCGGCTCAAATATGGCGGGTACAGAATAGAAAAAGAAACTTAGTATATAAGTTTAAAAAATGAAAAGTTATCTCGAAAACTTAATTTTCTGAAGAAGTATATATATATATATATATATATGGGAAAAAACAAATCCTTCCAATAAGGATTTTTTATAAATCAGAAAAGTTCTCAAATACTGGCCAACAGAGCAGAATAAAACTTAAATAAATAAATGTCTACTCACCTCCCCAAGACATTTCTTGTCTAATGACAATATTTTTTCAGCAAAAAGAAAACGTTAAGCCAATTGTAATCAGACTGTATTGATGAGCGGAATGGGAACACACGCATACGCACCCACTTACACAAACACACACACACACACACACACACACACACAGATATATATATATATATATATATATATATATATATATATATTGAACATGTGCGACATAGGTTATTATCATGAGTAATGGATGAAAAAATTGGTTTTGAATTAACTCCGCGCTCATGCACTCAGAAAATACGTAATCTATCGGCCATGCGTAAATAGTAGACCATAATGTAATCCGTAGGTTTCGTTTGGCAAACGATATACGAGTAGGAAAATATCTTATATCCAAACATGAAGTGTGTTATTCGGGCAACCTGAGCCTATAGTGCACCGTTCTTTTGTTAGCAGTTCATTCTAAAAGGGTGAATTCCACTACATTATCTTCTCGACCATGAATAAATAACCTGTAAAAACAATTAAATGCTAAACCTTATTTGGGCGCAAAACCGTCGTGTTCGACGGGAGAGGTATACATATATATATGTATATATATATATATATATCGACTGTTTATACCTTTTTTACGAATGGGTTCCAAACGCTACCGCATCAGTGGAAGTAGTGCGTGTACTACAAGAAAGACTATGAACAAATAATTCATTTTTGCAAGAGGATAATACTAATAATATCATGAAATTTATATATCTGAGGATGGACAGAAAAGTTCGTGTGATGAAGTCATAAATCTCATTTTCACACATTCCATGAGTGTATCTTAGTTAGCTAATAATCTTTACAGCCAACTCTTATATATATATATATATATATATATATATATATATATATGTGTGTGTGTGTGTGTGTGTGTGTGTGTGTGTGTGTGTGTGTGTGTGTGTGAGGGGCGTTCGGTATAGATTGGAGAATTTTCATGTCTCCTTATTTCTTGAACGGTTTGATGTATTCACTAAATAATAAAGATGTTGGGATCATGAAGATTAAAGTTGTAATGAATGTTACCTCACATTTAGGGAAGGAATCCCTCCTCATATTGAAAAAGAGGGGATTTTGCTGGATATCGTGACATTATGACTGCTTCTCAATGCTATGGAATACTGTAAAGGTTGTAAATGTGACATGGACAACTGTAATTGTGACGAGGAAGTCGTGTCCAGCAGGAAGAGACTCTGCCTTCGCTCGTAGGAATTCATCAAAAATTGCAGGACTAGTTGATGGAATATCCAAACAAGGAAATACGGTTGTTAGTAAGAGATATGGGTGCGGGAGTCACCATAATGAACCTCGCTCTGAATTAGGACCTTTGCTACCACTCGTACAAGAGGCGAAAACGGAGAATTCAGTCAGCCGTGGCTAAGGCTTACCACATGGTCAAAGCAAAGAAGTATCTGAACAAGTTGTGATATTCTTTTGCACAACACTACAACAACCAGTGAATTTTCTCTCATCCATGTGGTGATCATATATCATGAAAAATAAGTTTCTGTATTTTTTATGGTCTTTGTGGATTACATTACACCACCTAATGATTTTAACTTGGTTAGATAAAGCTGAAAAATCTGGACTAAACTTGGCTGGAGAATGTAACTACTGGAAGGTCGTATGTGTGACAGCATAATTCAGCAGTTTTTTCATATGCCTAGAAATATTTATTGATGTTTGTTGGAGAAATTCTTGACAAACAACGAAAAACTCATAGATATATAAAAATATAATCTATATTCTTATTCTTTGACGTTGACGTTTGTGTGAAGTAGGAATACAGTTAGAGAGAGTTTGCACATATCTTTCTCTTTTGGCGGGGACCCCTTTTGTGATGTAGAGCGACGGCCAGAGATCACGCACGCGGGAGCTGACAGGTCTGCTTGAGTGACCAGAGGATCTCTTCCTTCAATCAAAAATTACAGACCTTATATTGTCTTTCAAGTCCTATGAACACGCCTCTTCACCCACGTATTTTTCTGTTTATGGCTGGTTATCGGAACTTACATACTTCCATTTTTCCGGTAACTTGTTGATCGGATCTGCGAACAGAAATATATGTCATTCTCTCTATAGTCAATGAATTACATTCTCAACATCATCCTTTATTTTTCTCTTTCCTGTGAAACCACTTTGTTGATGTTATCTTGCGACCGCATTGAATCTGCTAAGTAAATCCACGGCACTCTGTCGCTAGCTAAGCTAGTATATTGCATTTCTACATCACCATCCCTAGTTTATGGATTACTATTTATGAGGCACAGTTGAATTAGAAATTGCAACACCAAGGCTTGGCTGGGGGCCGAGATCAAGGTGTTTGAAGATCATCTTAGTCACACAGTGAAACGCATGCGCCAGATTCCGAAGCTGTCTTGAGTCTATTTTGAATGAACCTTTTTTCTTCCTGTTATAATCCAGTCAAATATTTTTCAAATTAAAAAAAATATCTTTTTGAAAGAATATTGTGTTTTCTTTTCCTTTTATGAAATCTGTCAAATTATATATACCACACACACACACACACACACACACACACACACACACACACACACACATATATATATATATATATATATATACATATATATCATATTTATAATTCTTTATTTATTGTGTTATTTTCCAATACCTGTTTACGTAATCAGTTATATTACAAAGATTTATACAAAAAATAAGTTAAAACTTCGCTGTTTTTTATTATTATTCTTGACTGGATTAATAAATTCATGGCTTCTTTCAGATGATTTTCTCATGGAGACGATGATTGTTGTCACGTTATCCTGATGACAGAAAAGAATGATGAATACGCTGGTAAAAAAAATAACGATTAATTTTCATGTTTTTTAAACTTTGCAACCCTGATTGAAATTTTTCTGTATAATATTGAGTTTGATCACGTGGGAAAACTTTCAGTTTATAGTTGCCTCTCAGAATACACAATCAACTAATTTCAGAAAATAAGATTAGTTAATTCAGTGAACTAAATGAAAGACGCCTGTCAACATTGCACTCTATGCTAATGTGTTTCAGGCAAAAGAAAATTCTTTTGGTATCACAGCCTCATATCCGACCGTTCACGGTCGAAGCTATTGTAACATTTTCTTGTTTTTAAATCAACTAAGCGAGGAAAAGCCGAGGAATTGGGGCTAATTTGCTTGATCGCAACATCGTAAAAAGCGAGTTCGAACTCTATTTGCGCTATTACGTACTCTATTGGATAAATACCTTTGGGAAAGACATGAACTCATTCTTATTTGTGACACGACACGTTTTCTATAATTCTGGTTTTAACATTCAGTGTGATATACAATCAAGCAATGAAACTAAACCAACCAAAACTCAAAAGAAATTTCCAGAGTCAACATCTTAGAACTTTTAAGAACATCCAACAGACCACGACATACATTGGAGAAAGCGGTGATAGTTGAAACTTCTTACGCTGTTTAAGAAGTGGGAACAATATATGTCTAGGTGTCAGGTAACCATGGTAATTGTTTTGAAGGAGATAAAGTTGATTCATTATTAAGTTGATATTATATGTACAAATATATAAATAATATATATGTCTGTTCGGCCACATACCTCCCATCTCTGGAAAATTAAGGAGGAATTCATAAGTGACGTTCTTCAATAGACCCCTCTATATACTAGAGTTAGCCGACCAGGAAGAACTTACCTATAACAGCCCTGCGTAGACACCGAATGTAGTTTGGAGGACCTTCTGGGAGCGATGGATTATAGGGACAGATGGAGAAAGAGAGAGTGAGGCATATCCATGCTAGTAGTGCAAGCTCATGATGATGATTTAAGAATATTCTGAGGTTCTTCATTCTGAGTCCATACGAATATACGCAATGTATACACTAATTAATACACACGAATATGTAGGAATATACACGTACACACACACACACACACACACACACACATACATATATGCTCACATTTGTACACGCATACATACGTACATACACGCAGGCATATAAATATACACTTATACACCCATTTAAACACGCAGGTATATGTATATTCAAATGTGTACTCAAATGTATTTGCACTCATACATGTATATACAGATAAATATATATACCAATGCGTATATATATATATATATATATATATATATATATATATATATATTCGCCAATGTTTCGGGAGACTAATTTCTTTAAATAATTCATCGTCTTTCTTTTTATTCATAAGCATAATTATTAACGTCGAACGAAATAGAATCAAGGTCCCGAGTTCAAAACCCGACGAGTCTTTTTGTATTTGACATAGCACTCATAACAAGAATCTATGTTTTCCACCAGCTGTAGGTAAATAGTAGTACAGGCTGGATTATTTAGCCCGTTTTATGCAGCCAGTCTACGAGAATGGAAATTCCGGATTCAAACCAGCTCTAACCCCGCTTAAAATTGTCCTTGTGTCATATTCTAAAGGTGGCAGATGAGTTGGTAAATACATAATTTAACTGATTACGATCATTACGATCACTATTGTTGTATTTATTTTTCGGGATAAGTCAATTATAATCACGAGTTTCAATCAGTCCTGCCATCTTTCATTCTAATATGTTTGGGTCTTGGCCACAGATTTTATTAAGTGTTCAGCACTATTCTTAGACACAACACACTCAGCTTTGTTATTTTTCTCTTGACATAAAGATCCACTGCCTTCCTCATCCAAGAAATTAGATGTCACTCGCAGACTGTCTTTACCTGGATTCAGACAAAACGCTCTAGGTATTTAGTGGTATTAGAGCTCTTGGTATACTCGGAACTGATATCGCTTCAACTTCAAGTAAAGATGCTGACTTAAACTTATGTCACATTAAATCTGTTGGGAATTGGTTCTCTTTGGCCAGTTTCTGTTGTTATTTTCGATATATTTTTCTTTATTTGTGTTTTTTTTTTCTTTTCGTTTTTTCCCCACTGTACTTTAATATTTCTTTTTCATTTTCTTTAATATTTTCTCTTTTGTGGCTTTCACGTATTAATTTTCATTTCTCGACATTCCTTATTTCTCCATATACATATTCCAAAATGTTCCGTTTATCTTCAACCAACATCTTCTTCTTCTTCTTCTTCTTCTTTGATTTCTTTTGTTGTTTTATTTCTTTATTTTTTCTTTTTCTCTATCTCTTCCTAACATTTTTTCTATTATATTCTTCCTTGGTTCTTTTTCTTCTCTTTTGTATAAAGATACGATACATTCTCTTTTTGTGTTCTTCTTTTTCCGTCTAAAAAGATCTTTCTAACGAGTATTCTTTTTCTTTTTTCTTTCCCCATTTTCTTTGTTATTGTTTTTTTTTTTCATTATTATTTCAAGTTTTCTATATTTATTGCATTTTCTTTTTAATAGTCTTCCTTCCTTTTACTCCGTATCTTTCTTTTTTTCTTTCTTTTTGCATTTTCTTACGTTTGATTTTTTCCTTTCGATTTTTTTTTCCGTTTTGTTTTACATCTAAATTATTTGTCATTTTTATTTGTTTTTTACAGATTGTTGTTCCATTCTTTATTCATATGTTGTCATTTTTCCTGTGTTCTTTTAACTTTCCTTCGTTTTTTTTTTCCTTTTCTTTATTTCCTCTTGATTCACTTCCTCCTCCTACTTCACATTCTCATCCTTCTTCTTCTCCTCCTCTTCTTCCTCTTCCTCCTCCTCCTTCTTCTTCTTTTTTGTTGTTTCCTTTAAATTGATTACGTTTATCTATATTTTATGTATTTTCTTTTTTATTCATCGTATTTCTTCAAATCTTTCTTTTTATTATTTTTCTCTTTTTTTCGCTCTTTTGAATTCCTTCATTTTGTTATCTTTTTCTTTCTTATTAATTTCCTCTTCAGATTTTCTTCTCTCTTTTCTTAACGCTTTTTCTTTTTCCTTCCTTCTTTCTACTTTCTTCATTTTCTCTTTCCCTCTTTTTCTTTTCCCCTACGAGAGTTTCCAATTTTCTCTCTTCTTTACTTTTTCGATCTGTCACTACCTTTTTCTCTTTTTGGTCCCTTTTCTTCTAGTTCTTCATATTGTGTTTCTTCTTGTTTATTTCCTTTCTTATCTACGTATTATTTCATTTGCTTTTCATTCGTTTTCTTCTTAAATTTCTTCAATAACTTAATTTGTGAAACTGACTTTTTTTTTATATTTATCTTTTTTCTCTTTCAGGCTTCTTCCCGTTTATCTTTCCTCCATGATTAATTTTCTCTACCTTTTTCTTCCTTTTGTTATTTCCTTATTGTTTTTTGTTTTCTTCTATGTTGACATTTACTTTCTTACTTTTCTTATCTGATATCCCTACACATTTTCTTTTGTTTCTTCTCCTTTATTTCATTTTCTCTCTATTCTAAAAAAAATTGATATTTTATCCAACTTTAAAAACTACAAACTATTTCTCCCCTCATGTCTTTTTTTCCCACGTTTTGCTTCTGATTGCATTTTTACTATCTTATCTCATCGTTTTTTCCAGCTTTTTGATTTTAGCAATAAAAAAGTGAAACATTGCCTACCACTCCCCAATCTTCACCAGTGTTCTTTTTTGTTTGTTTTGTTTTTTTCGGACATTCCCCTCCCGAGTGGCCGGTCTCTCTCGGGAATCATAACACAACATTTAAAGTTATATTGTCAGAGGATTATTCAAATAGTATTTCCTAAATACAAGGTGTAACAAATTCTATTTAAAGCAGGGGATATATATATATATATATATATATATATATATATATATATATATATATATATATATATAAATATATACTTATATATATATACATAGATAGATAGATGAGAAAAGAAAAGAAAAGGAAAAGGCAAAAAAGACAAAAAATTATATATATATATATATATATATATATATATATATATACCCTTGGGAAAGGTATGAATCCAATTATTCTCCCTCCAGCTATCGGTAAATATAGGGCAGACTAGGTCCTTCAGCCTTGGTGAGGCAACTAGTGTAGGAGAAGGAAAACTCTGAATTTAAACCTGTTAAAACAGGTTTGAATTCAGAGTTTTCCTTACATATATATATATATATATATATATATATATATATATATATATATATATATATACGTGGTGCATTCAATAAGGTTACAGACGTTTTTTACAGGCATTTACAATAGTCGTAGATTCGTGAAAATTCATTATGTTATTGATTTACATCTTCGGAGATTACTGACCAATTTCTATGATTTCAGATTCAAATAAACAGCTACCGCATGAATTGGAATATACCCTACTAAAGCCTGATTGTCACAGCTGGTGAATTTCAAAAATGCAATCTGGACGTGAGGAAGGGCGATATGCAATAAAATTCTATTTTAAACTTGGAAAAAATGCCACAGAAACGTATGGGATAATTCAGACTGCTTTTGGACCATCTTGCATGAATTGAGCTTCAGTTTCTGTGTGGCATAAGAGATTCAAGGAAGGCAGGGAGTCTGTGAGGGATGATGAGAGGTGTGGCTGAAGTAAGCAAGTCAATACACCAGAGTTGATTGGCCAAAGGGTTAGGGTTAGGGTTACTATGTTGAGGTTTTTAGGGAGTTCAGGAAGAGATTCCTAGGGAAGAGGCCAGCACTCTTCAAATCGGGTGTCATTTCCTGCAGGGCAATGCACCAGTCCACCTCTCCATCCTTGCCACAGACTATTTGACCAAGATGGACATCAAAACAGTTCCTCAGGCTCCCTAGAGCCCAGACCTTGTTCTCAGTGACTTTTGGTTATTCCTTAACCTCAGAGATTGTCGTTATGCAGCAATTGAGGAGATGAAAGAGGCTGTGACTTAGGTTATTGATACGCTCACAGAAGAGGACTTCTATGGGGCCTTCCAGAAGTTGTGGGAATGGTACAATAAGCACATTACTTCGAAGGGAAGTAGAGTTTCATGTGTGTACTATCAATAAAAGTGCCCGTACAAAAAAAGTCTGGAAACTTATTTAATTATCCTCGTATATATATATATATATATATATATATATATATATATATATATATATACCGGGCATTGACCTAAATAGTAGAGTGTTCGCCAGGAGGCCGAGGTTCAATCCCAGGTCGTCATACCAAAAACTCTAAAAATGGTTCTTGATAAGAATCAAGGGTAAAAAGTACTGCCCTCATCTACACCTTGGTGTTGTAGCTATTAAAAACGGAGCCTTTGGGTTACCCTTGACTAAGGTTGCTAACTCTACTTATATATATCAAGAGAGAGTGAGATGAAGGTTTAAGGTGGAAAATAGGATAGTTATATACATAGGGAAAAGAACTAGATAGATAGATAGATAGATATGATGATGTAGATGAATTAGTTTTATTATACTTCAATATTAGATTTTAAGCAGTAAAATCATAATACCTCACACAATTATTCCGGTTAAAAAACGAATTAATCTCAAAATTTTTATTCAAACTGTATTCATTGTCAAAGTTAAAAGTCATCATATTTTTTCCTTCGTCTTTTCCCAACAATAGAAAAATTCTTAATTCCAGTTTGTCTGGCTCTAAGAAAAGATTTTTGTCCTTACGCGTGATTTTTGTCAGGTGTTCCTCTGTAATTCTTCATAAGTGATATTTTACGAATTGGAAAAGATAATACATTCTAACTTACTCTTAAACTTTTTGGTAGATACACACACACACACACACACACACACACACACACACTAACACACACACACACACATATATATATATATATATATATATATATATATATATATATATATATATACATATATATATACATACTTCAGAATAAAATAAACTCTAAAATGATATAAGTTTCATGTTATAGTAGACACAATCATCAGACATATGCAAATGTAATTACGAGAAAGTCAGTCTGCAGTGGTTAATTTAATGTCAAGAATTTTTTTTTTTTGTAAAACAGTACTGATTCTTTTAAACCAGTAGTTAAAGGGGTTCATACCAAAGTGAAGTTGAATATAATGGCATTACTTGTGTTCTAACTCACTATGATATCACTGTCTAGTACATTAGATACAACGAAACAATGACTCCCTATATAGTCACAGACATATATATATATATATATATATATATATATATATATATATATATATATATTGACCACTTTCTAAATTATTCCGCATTTGTTCTTCCACTAATCCACCAAAGAGAGAGTGACAACCATAAACATACATATATATATATATATATATATATATATATATGTGTGTGTGTGTGTGTGTGTGTGTGTGTGTGTGTGTGTGTGTGTGTGTGTGTGTGTGTGTGATTGACTAGGACATGATACAAAACAATGTGATCTTGAGACCCAAATCTGGAGTTTTGAGGAATGTGGATTAACCCTCATTGCTATTAATTCTGGGTCCCCTCAGATTTGGAGTATTAGTACCTGTTGGGGTCCAATTGAATGGTCAAATCGAAATATTTGATCATTTCTATACTAAAAACCATTTAACTGAGTGCGAACAATTGACTCATGTTAAAGTGAATTATTGCTATTACATAGCAATACTTAAAACCCTTAAAATGAGTGCAAATGAACGAACAGGGTTGAATCAATTTTTCACAGATCATTGGAATCATTTTATAGGTTATCCAAAATTTCTAGATAATTCGATGAGGTGTAAATAATTAGATGTGTTCATATTTTATCAGAGTTTCTCTATAATAATGTAAGGTTTTATAGGTCATCAGTGTTTTTGTATGTAATCGGTGTTTTCATAGATTATCGGAAGTTTTCATAGATTATCGGTGTTTTGTCGATAAAGGGATTATTTGTTGATAATAGTTAAAGTTCATAATTTGTCTGTGTTTTTGTACAATATTGGAAGGTTTTCTTAATCATTGGTGTTTTTGTAGAATATCAATTTTTTAAAAGATTATCGGAAGGTTTTATGGATTATCGAAAGATATGTCTATTATCAGGGAATTTGAATATTATCGAAAGTTTTTGTCGATTATCGAATGATTTGTAGATTAGAGTAAGTGTTCGGAGATTATGGAATGTCTTGAAGATTATCGGCGTTTTTTGAAGATTATCGGAAGTTTTAGTAGATTTTCAATGATCTTATAGATTATAGGATATTTTAGTAGATTATCGGTGTTTCTCGTAGATTATAGGAAATTACTGTAAATCAGCGGAAGACAATGGACTTTCATTGAGTTTTTGTTCAATCAGTTAATTTTTTAACTCATTAAAACAGTATTCACAACTCTTTTATTTTCTATCCCCTTGGCTATGTCAGCTGCGTTGCCTCCGGTGATATTGAAAGAGAGTTGTAACGGTAAAAAAAATGAATACAAGAAGAAATAAAGCAGTTATCAAAGATATTAAAAATAAAGATAAGAATAGTTCGATATCCAATTTTCCAGATAGAATTTTTAGTTTTCTTGTCATAAGTGTGAATGTTCTCAAATACTTTTCCTTTGAAAATGTATGATCTATAAGTCCTGTGTGTTTAAGACTCTTCTAGTCTGTCATTGGCAACAGAACGTGAGGTCCACACTGACGTCAGTAAATAATACGGAGAGGAACCTTCTTTGCATGTGACGTCACATTGTAACGATACCCCCCTCACGCCCCTACACACGTTAACTTTCTTCTAACCATTCGCTTCTTACGCCGGCCGGTGATCAACTAGTGGCCCGAGGTGGGTAACGCACATTTCTTTACCGCTACAAGAATACGATCGGGGGGACAGGAGAAAATAGAAGAACAAACGAACAAACATGAACAATGCTTGGAGTTAACTCAGAGCAGAAGGAGAGTATGCTACACTATATGCATGTGCGGACTAACGCTAGCGTGGGTTACTAGCGAAAATTCCATAAAGCAACTGGAATGCCGACATCTCTTGACTCAATCTTCTTCGCTGGACCCTATCTTGTCTGCTACTGTCTCCGGAGTCGACCGCATCTGTCCGTGGTTCCACGCCAACTCTCCTGCTGGCTCGCCTCTCTGCTGTCCCGTCGCCAACTGCCTATCAGCTCCTTTCTCCAACCAACTCTCTTTCTCGTCCCCTTACCACTTCCGGATACGGCGAGATTTCAGGTCCAAAAATCCTTTGTCTGGTTTCGCGCCAAAACAGACAAAGGAATCATCTGCTTGGCGGGCCACCTATATAGTGTTACAACATGAGTAGAATTTATCATGCCTAGTTGTGAACCCCATCATTCGATCAGTGTTTTAATTGAAAAAATATAGAGCAAAGTAAAAATATAAATACCAATTTAAGAGGTATGAATTCAATTATCCTTACCACACCAATGTTTAAATTGTGGGGTAGACTGGGCCCTTTAACTTTTGTAAGATAAGGCATCAACGATAAGGAAACATCTTTATCATAAACTGTTAAACCCCGCTTAAAAATTGTTCTTCAAAACGCATCATGCTTTTGCAAATGGATTGGGTCAATAAATCAATAAAAATGAAATGAGAAGGGTTTTTAAACGTCTGTTAGTTTTTCTCTCTGGGTCTGTAATCAAAATTCAATAATATTTATCTGGCCTAGACGGATACTTATATATATATATATTTGCTATTACGTTCACTTTCGGGCAAATACCCTTGGGAAAGGTATGAACCCCCTTATCCTCCCAGCTATGGGTTAGATAGTACCACTACTGTTCTTCTAGGAGAATGGCTTCGGCATTCATCATTATCATCTTCATCATATCGTGCTGGAAGCACGGATATCCCTGACCCTCTCTCGCCACTTTTCCCTATCGTTCATCGCCTCAGGCAGGTCTTCTGGACAGCATCCTGTATCCTCACATAATTGCTGAATGTATGCTCGTGCTGGTCGTCATGCTTTTGCACGGCCATGTGTGGGGGTCCATAAGAGTACATCACTTGAGTTCGTCCCTGCATACCTAAGAAGAGTTGATATGCCATTAAACAAAGAAACCAAACACACACACACAACACACACACACACACACATATATATATATATATATATATATATATATATATATATATATATATTATTCAATCCAGTAAATCCGGAGTTGGGAATAATTCCAATTAAGACCAACGAAATAATCAAAAATAGAATATTAAATTTTAATAATCCTGGTAAAGAGCTCAATGTAAAAAAATTCCACAGAGTAAATAATTTTCTTTTAATAAAAAAACAAAAAAAAACCAAAACAATCGCTCACATTAAGATATTAAATTGATATTATCTTCATGTACCCGATTGTTGGTTTTTGAAAGAGAATTTTTATATATATTTGACAGCGTTTACATATTTATTGATTAAGTTTACCTTTACTATTTGAATAAACGGAAAATTGATATCAGCAATGAACAAACTTTGGGGGATAAACGTGTACGTGTATTTCTTTGCAATTATTTCTTAATTTTCGATTATTCCCAACTTTCGATCTTAGGTTATTGTTTGGAAAAAAACATTTTACAGATAAGATTTTAAAGATTTTAAATGGGCTTTTAAGAATTGATATTCCTCAGTTAGCATATATATTTATGTTCTAGTGTTTCGAACGAGCTGTTTTATTATCCGCCTATCCTGACCACACACACACACACATGTATATATAAATATATATATGTATACGTGTATGTGTATGTGCGTGTGTGTGTGCATATGTTTGGGTTTGGTTTATAAAAATATTAAATATAAAATTGAACAAACCAGATTGTAGGGCATTACTTATCACTTGTGTTGCTAACTAATCAATGTTACTTTGAATTGTAACTAGATCCGAAAATACACACAAATCGATTTTCCAGCGCCTTTTTTTTTTCATTTTGAACATTGTCTTTACTTCAAAGCTTCTTGCTAATTCTTTTGCACGTGACTCGATTTATCTGTTCAATTAAAGTTCCAATCAAAAATTACCTCCACTCGTCATCCATACTAGGTTGACGCGTATCGTTTACTGAAACTCATTATTTGTTGTGTAAACAAAATCGATAATATTGATTACTAATTCTCTTCTTCTGAGTTACCTTGTAAATATTCGGATTCATGATTTTAAGTTTCATGTCTGCTGTTTGTAGTTCATTAGGAAAAGACACACGCTTCATTGATATTCAGTGATAAATTCTATCATTCATTTGTTTTATTTATGTTTCCAAGTTTTATTGGGCATTCTACTAGATCAATAGACCAAGGATGCTGCGTAATGAGAACTTCGGGTAGCCATCTTAAAATCCCTTTTATATTTTTGAACGCACTGTTAATATTGTGAAAGATTTGGAAATGAATTTCTCAATGCTAAAAGAACAGAGACGTACACATAGTGGCATATGTGCGTTCATGCTGGTGTGTGTGTGTGTGTGTGTGTGTGTGTGTGTGCATTATCTTTCTGGACATGGGTGAGTGCATATATATATATATATATATATATATATATATATATATATAAAGACAGTGAGGGAAGGAGAGAGAGAAAGAAAACACACACAATCTAGATATATAAGCACACAAATAGGTGGGCACATGCGTAATCCAATATTGAAAGTCACAAAAATACACACACACACATACACACTACCTGTGTGTGTGTGTGTGTGTGTGTTTTGTAAATTTTATCTATAAATAGATTAATCAATTTGAATTCATCATCATCATGTCGTGCCGCCAGCACGGATATCCCTGGCCCTCTCTCGCCACTTCTCCCTATCGTTCATCGCCTCTGCCAGGTCTTCAGGACTACATCCCGTATCCTCTCATAGCTGCTGTATGTATGTTCGAGATGGACGTCCTGCTTTTGCTCGGCCATATGTGGGGGTCCATAGGAGTACATCACTTATGAGTTCGTATTTGTTTCTCCTACAGTGTCCTGCATGTCTGATTCGTCTAACTTGGATTGTTTTCGTGATGGGAGGTCGGTGGACGTATAGTTGGTGACTTGTGGGGTTTTGCCACCAGGACTTGTTCAATATTGCTTGCAACATTCTTGTGTAATTGCCGTCTAGCTTTTTCTCCATCCGTTTTGTTAGCGTCTAAGTAGTGCATCCATACAGCAGTATCGATACGACCACTGCCTAGAAGAAACTGCATATCATTTTATCGGTCAGGTCTGACTTCCATATGATCGATAGCCTATCGATAGCAGTCCATGCTTTGGTTAGCCGTGTGTCGATGTCTTTTTCGGTTGATGAGATATGAATATCTATTCATATATATTTATATATTTTAGAATACATGTATATGTATACGTATATGAAAAATAAACATGGGTGTGTATTTGTGTGTCTCTCTGTATGTTTGAACTGGTCTCTGTGTGAATACGAATATATAACCGTGTCTAACATATATAAATAAATACACTGAAAAGAAAAAACACATCTGTGATTGCTACTCGATATATGTTTGTACCTACGTAAATAAATGCGGAGTTGAATAGTTCGGCTCACGTGTAAATTCATACATAAATTCACATGAACACATACACACGCAAAGATGTGTGTGTATTTGTGTGTGTATATATGTGTGTGTGTGTGTGTGTTGTGGTGGTGTAACGATAAATTCAATCATCAATCAAATTAAGTTCGAATTTGTTTTACTTAAATATCGCCAACTATACACGGCCCTCTCTTTCTCTCTCTCTCTCTGACACACCCGCACACACAATCTATCTTCTATATCTTACAATATACACACGCGCGTGCACACACACACACACACACACACACACACACATATATATATATATATATATATATATATATATATATATATATATGATTCATTCTTTCCTTCGTGAGTCCTTCCTATAGATTAATGAAACTTTGAATTATACCACTATATACATTCAACGTTCAAGTTTGAATCTTTGCAAATTTGATTATTTATTTTAATCAATACTTATAATCTTATCTTTTCAGATATTTGAGTGAACATTTAAACAAAAAGTACTTTCCAAATAAATTATTCATTCTCCGGGAGAAACAAACAAATTTTCACGGCAAATCCTCTTCCACTGATTATTAAGAAAAAATTCTAAAATTAAACAATTTGACCATCTATAAAGGACAAACAAATAGTGACACAAATTATAATTGGATATATATATATATATATATATATATATATATATATATATATATATATATATATTAATACGCTTACAGAAATATTTCCGACTATAACATAGATTTAGAGAAAGAAAGAAAGAAAGAAAGAAAGAAAGAAAGAAAGAAAGAAAGAAATGGAGACAAAAATTGCTATTTGTGCAATTAGAAAGAAAGAAAGAAAGAAAGAAAGAAAGAAAGAAATGGAGACAAAAATTGCTATTTGTACAATTAAAAAGAAAGAAAGAAAGAAAGAAAGAAAGGGAGAAAGAAAGAAAGAAAGAAAGCGAGAAAGAAAGAAAGAAATGATCGGTGTCAAAAATTGCCATTTGTAAAATTAGAAAGAAAGAAAGAAAGAAAGAAAGAAAGAAAGATAGAAATGAATGAATGGAGACAAAAATTGACATTTGTACAACTAGAAAGAAAGAAAGAAAGAAAAAAAGAAAGAAAGAAAGAAAGAAAGAAAGAAATGAATGAATGAATGAATGGAATCAAAAATCGCCATTTGTAAAATTAGAATGAAAGAAAGAAAGAAAGAAAGAAAGAAAGAAAGAAAGAAATGAATGAATGGAGTCAAAAATTGCCATTTGTAAAATTAGAACGAAAGAAAGAAAGAAATGAATGAATGGGGATTTGTGAAATTAGAAAGAATGAATGAATAAATAATCACTCTATAAGAATAGAAGTTTGAAGAAGAAAAGTTTGATAAAATTGTTAAACATGTTTCGGTGATGAAATGATTAAATCCTGCTCTAAGCTTTGATAGGTTTCTTTGTTTCAGTGGAATATCAACCATTGTGGGTTATTCAATTCAATAACCATTATCGTAAAAGAACAGCAGTGGTACTATTTCACTTATATTTGTATTGGGTAAGGATCAGAGTAATACTATTCTGAAAGTGAACACAGTAATTGGATTTCGAACCCACTCACTACGATATCACAGTCCTCTACTTTAGCCACTATACCACAGGGACTCCCTCAGGCTTTGCTTGAAGCTCAAATGAAACAGTGAATATTGGATAGGAAGATGTTTGAAATATACTAATTTCTTGGTCATCATTTTCGAAAAGATATCTGGATAATAAATCCAGACAAAAAATTCTACCGCGAAAACCAAAGGCCTTATTCATTCAGACTCTTAAAAATGAGACAAGTATTTTAAAAAAATCGAGCAATAATAATGTATCAATTGTTAAAACAAACTGCTTGATATTGAAGTAAGCACAAACAAATCAGACGTAGAAAAACGCATACTTATATACATTGGGCTTCTATATTACTTTTTTTTGTTGTAAATATTTATTGGGCTGTTGCTTAATTTCTTTTAATGAAATCATTCATGCACTCCATCTTTATTTCTGCTTCCTGTCTTTTGAGGTTTATGAATAATACTTTTTTCTAAGGTATAGATGTTTATGAACAGAAAATAGATAAAATGTCAACTAAGGGGGTTGACTCACGCACATACAAACACATTTGTAAACACTAACACTAACATATATATATATATATATATATATATATATATATAACACTAACATATATATATATATATATATATATATATATATATATATATATATATATGAGGATGACTATACAGATATATAAGCCCCTACCTCCGTAGGGTTGAGTTCTCAAGAGAATGAAGTAATTGTGTTGCCATTAGCAAGACTCTTCATATATGAATTGAGGTCCCGGTAGCCGTTAAACGGATGTATGTAAACAATAGTCTGCTATTGGCTCCTCGTGGCTGAGGGTTAGGATTGGTATTTTAGTCAACCGGGTTTCGATACCAGCTACGGGAAGCTAATGTGTCTAGTCACACTGATGAGTTCTGATATAATAAAACAGATCTGTCTGTGGATGACTATATATATATATATACATTTATGTGTGTGTGTGTGTGCATGTGTGACAGAATTTTCATCGAAGTAATTAGATTCGAATTTCTATCCCTAATTTTCGTCAAACATACACATCTTACCCAATATATACACACACATAAAAACATACACACATATATATATATAATCATGTCGTGCCGCCAGCACGGATATCCCAGACCCTCTCTCGCCACTCCTCCTTTTCGTTCATCGTCTCAGGTTGGTCTTCAGGGCTGCATCCCGTATTCTCACAGAGCTGCTGTATGTCTGTTCGCGGCTAACCAAGGCATGGACAATTATCGATAAGCTATCGATCCTATGGAAGTCAGACCTGACCGATAAAATGAAACGCAGTTTCTTCCAAGCAGCAGTCGTTTCAATACTGCTGTATGGATGCACTACTTGGACGCTAACTAAACGGATGGAGAAAAAGCTAGACGGCAATTACACAAGAATGTTGCGAGCAATTTTGAACAAGTCCTGGCGCCAACACCCCACTAGGCACCAACTATACGTCCACCGACCTCCCATCACAAAAACAATCCAAGTTAGACGAACCAGACATGCAGGACACTGCTGGAGAAGCAGGGACGAGCTCATAAGTGATGTACTCCATGGACCCCTACATATAGCCGAGCAAAAGCAGGACGACCAGCTCGGACATATATATATATATGTGTGTGTGTGTGTGTGAGAGAGAGAGGGGGGGAAAGATAAAGGGGACACCCATTGTGTAGTAGTAAACGTGTTTGACTGTGACACAGTAGTATGCGAGTTCAAAATCAAATCGGGCTATTTTCATCACTTTTGGGAAAAAGGTATGAATCCATTTATGCTAATAACTCCAGGTTGAATAGTACTACTACTGTTGATTCATAAGGGTCGTTTAGGCATCGAATAACTTATAAAGTCGATGTGCTATCCAAAAAGAACCTGAAATCTGTGTGTGTGTGTGTGTGCGTGTGTGTGTGTGTGTGTGTGTGCGTGTGTGCGCGCGTGTATGTGTGTGTGTGTGTGTGTGTGTGTGCGTGCGTGCGTGTGCGTGCGTGCGTGTGTGTGTGTGTGTGTGTGTGTGTGTGTGTGTGTGTGTGTTTACCAATCCCTCTGCATGAGCAGGAAGTGAGACAAGGTTAATTTTATGCGGAGTTTAACAGGTTGAATTCAGAGTTTTCTGTTTCCTAGACTGGTTGCCTAATTAAGGCAACGGACACAGTCTCTCTTACAATTTACACCCCCCCGTAGTTGGAGAGAGAACAATTGGATTCATACCTTTCTCAATGTATGGATATTGCGATGTGAAATGCAATCAGCGCCTTCCAGGGTTTGAATTTGTGTCTTCGTTTCCATTACCTACGACAATAACCATTACACCACGGGAACCCCCCCCTCTCTCTCTCTCTCTCTCTCTCTCTCTCTCTCTCTCTCTGTGGTTTGTGTAAGTGTGTGTGTGTGTGTGTGTGTCTTGGATGTCTTTCCGAAGATCATTAACACGAAATGAACGGCTAACAGGCACGTCCAGAATTAGAATTTGGGTCGCCGATTTTATTTCACAACTCGATAGCAGTTATACCGTTATGCTAAGGATATATATATATATATATATATATATATATATATATATATATATATATATATATATAACGCTAATTTAAATTTGTTGGTTGGTTGTTTTGGGCTTTTATGGCATATCAACCTTTGTAGGTTATTTAAGACCAAATCCTTTTTCATACAAATAACCAGTTTTATTTCAAACAATTCAGTTTAGGATAATTTCAAAGTTTGTCAAAAACATTCCTATTTCAAGCTATTCAGTTTAGTCAAACATTTTTAATTCAAACAATTCAGTTTAGAATAAGTATAGTTTTTGTCCACACACAGACAAATGTCAAAGCAGTTCTATTTCAAACAATTCAGTTTTGCGTAAGAACAGTTTCAATGTAAAAACAGTTCTATTTCTAAACATTCACTCCAGCATAAGTGCGCAATTTAGTTCTATTTGACCTATAGATAGGACCCCATCAGATGCTAACACTCCGGGTCAAATTGCACGAGAGTGATGACAATGAAAGGGTACTCTGCATTCCCTAAAGCTTCAGCATTACTGGAACCTTACCATCAGATTGTTTAGTGTCATACCCAGGAAACCCTTGTAGTGGATACTACCCCACTGCAGAGGTACAATCGGTGTAATTCCACAGCCCCAGAAGACTGGGCAAATTTTAACATTGTGATTGAATCAGATCTTTAGAACGTTAAAAAGTGTCCAAGAAAACCTAATAATCAAAACAACACAAATTAAAAACATTCCTGAATATCCTAGATCAAATAATCAATTAGATAGTGGCAGCTTTCTTTCTCAGGACTTCAAACATCGCCTGAAAAGCCAGTGATTATACCGGATGAACTATTGTGATAAAAAAACAAGACAATCATTGAATATAAACAATACCAGGTAACAGATGTTGCCAAAAACTTTTTAAATCGTTATATGTCGTTTTCCCCTCTCTGTGAACTATACTAATTAGAGTGAGGACGTTAAAAACATGATAAAAAGAAAATAAATCTTTTAAATTTCTTTGATTGACCCATCATATTCCGATTTGGGTGAGTCAATAGTGATTGCATTGTGATAGAAGCAACAAAACTAAAGATTCTTGATTGAATGATGAAAAAAAACACATTTTATTTTTCTACTATAGACAACTCGAGAATGACTAGAAGACGGAACGATCACAGAGTTATCGAATCAACCTGTGAGGATCGTTAAATAAATAAGGTGAATTTTGCTTGTGGATTTATTAATAAGACGCAGTGTTTATAGTTGTACATCATCTTTTAAGGAAATTAATTGTAATGTTTCCATTCATGTTCCAGAAAATAATGAGAATGATTTTTCTACTGCCCGTTATCCCCAGAATTTGTTCCCTTCCAGGGTAGTGTGTTTTTGTTCCATTCTATGTCTTTTCGATTCAGTTTTGCAGAGACAAACATATCTTTCGCTTATTTGTAAACATTCTCTAAGCTGAAACATAATTTTTCGTACACATCACACATTCTTCTCTAAATTTCAGAAAGTCTATACTTTAACTTGATGACAGGTCTTTGTTCAAGCCTATAGTTCTTTTTGACTTCCCATTATTTTGAATTTTGAATGGGGATGTAGAATACACCGACTGCACCTCTGCAGAGGGCTAAGACCCCCACCAACAACTGTCTTGATCATGACACTAAACAATATGATGGGGAGGGTCCAGTGATGCTGGAGGTTTGGGGAATGCGGAGCACACCTTCCTTGCACTTGCTCCCATGTCCACACTGGTCAGGAATGGTAGTACCTGATAGGGCCTATCTATGTGTTAAATATAACTAACTGCGTAATTATGCTAAACTCAATTATTTGAATTAGAACTGACTAAACTGAATAGCTTGAAATAGAAATACTTTTGACAATTGAACTCAGCACTTACATTTGGACTGCATGCTTGTGCTGAGCTGAATTGTTTGGAGAGGAACTGTTTTTGACATGGAAGCTCGACTTACACTGAAGTGAAAACTATGTGTAAACAAAATCTGTACATATACTGAAGTAAATTAGCTGAATTAGAACTGTTTGAATAAACTGAATAGATTTAAATAGAAATGTTTTTGACAATTAAACTGTGTATTCAATTTAAACTGAACTGACTATTTGCATTAAAATGGATTTGGCGTTAAATAACCGACAAAGGTTGATATGCCATCAAACCCAAACAACCTAATCCTAAACGTATTATTTTGAATTACCTCAATTTGAATTGATTATTGCAATTAACTAATATCAGATAATGCAGATTTTACATTTATGGAAATTTTCTAAAAATTTATTTTACTTTTTTCGAAATAAATTATTTTTATTTATTAAATGATCATCGTATATAGAAATGCAAGTCAGAAAGATGTCTTCGAATTTTTGAGTATTGATAACTGTTGATATTTATCTCTTATTCTGTGACCTAGATCGTGAAGTCACGACAAGTGTCCTTATTAAAGGATTTTAAAAAGAACTACTGATTAAGAAGGATAATGTTTTCCTGAGAGAATTGACCGAGCGAAGTTAAGAGCAAATCATCTTTTTTCAAAAGACCCATGTGCTACCTTACAATGATTTAGCATTGTACAATTTGGTTTATGATCAAAAGATGTGGAAAACGAGAACTCAACGATAAACTTTAATAATGAACTGTTTTGTGTAAATATGATCATTATTAACGGAAAATCTGCTCCATTCAAAGTTAAATAAAAAACAATATCAAGTTTACATAAGATATGTGTAACAAAGAGTGAAGTGCAAAGTTTTTGGCTCGGGAAATGATTGACCAAAAAGTATGAAACGGACATATTTTCATCCCACATTTCAAAACGCAAGATAAAAGGCACATCTTTTCTTTAGCTCTTATGAAATACAATATTTCTTTTAGATAATTTGATTCCTTTCCAAAGTGAGCCGAGAAAAGTTCAGCATTTCGTAAGAAACAATGCTAAAGTATATATTTCATCACTGGAAAAAAATTCAAGTTTATGGTTGGAGCTATAAGGTAACGCATCTTTATGATTGGACAATCGCTATATATATACCGCTGTAATTGTGTTCCTGATGTCTGTTGATGCTTCTGTAGAAATAATTAGGAAATATTACTTTCAGAGCGTCCTTCATACTTGTCAACTTCTGCTTTTTTGTCAGTGTTTTTTATGAGTATTTCAAGCTATTTTAACTGGTGGTTTTCCCTGAATTCTGTGTGACAGTAAGTCTTCCTAGTACTCCAAGACTATTCTAACAAGTCTTGCTTATTTTAATGGTGATATGGTCATTCAATTCTTTCTCTGATTTCCATTTCCTCCATTCTCTTTTACACATTGTAACAAGGGTTCAAACTACGAGTTGTATCCCTTTTCTCGTCATGTCCAACAACCTTTTCAGGTCTTGCTGCTTGTTTATTTTTTATTCTTTATTTACAACCTCCTGTCTTCTTGAAGAGCAAAATCAACAATTGTTATTTTATACCTTTGGGAGTTTTTCACATCAGTGTCAGCTGATGGTTTTTCACTGAAGTTTAAGTGTCAGCAACTTTCGTCAAGTCTCTAGGATTCTTCTCAGTTTTCTAGCCGATCTCAGTAGTGTAGTTGGATGGATGGTCTTCACTCGTCCTCTTATTTCCAAGTCCTTCAGTCCCTTTAATAATCCTTTCATGACTCTACCAAGAGCCCCAATTGCAATAGATATAAATGTCATTTTCATATTCCACAGTTTTTTTTTTCTTTCAATTCCTTAGCAAGGTCGAGGTACTTATCCTTCTTTTCACTTTCTTTCAGTTTTACTCTGTGTTCAGCCGGGAAAGGAAAGTCCAGAATTTTGCAAGTTCTCTTTTTTTTGTTGTTGATTATTATAAAATCTGGTCATCTCGCCGAGTATTGTTATTCTTCGATTTTCAGCTCTATTTTCTCTTTCTTACAATCTATCATCAAATCATCAAGACCTAGAGTGAGGGAAGTTACTGATTTTATACATTTTACTTATTCATGTTTTTTTTTGGTTTCTACATCTAGGTGATATTTTTAGAATAAAAAAAAAAGAGATTAGCAGTTCCGGAAAATACATTTTCGTAAAATTTCATTTAGTTTGGGGCTACCAAATATCTTGTTTATGCGTTTATCTGTCCCTTTGTTGGTCAAAACCAGGGCTCTCACTATAACTGACACAGTGGTAGTTTTATGGTGTTACATTTTTCCGATTTCCATTTCCAGATGTTTGTACATATTTTTCTTATTATATGTTTGTATTTCAAAATCTTATTGAACTCTGTGCATCTCATTCTCCAGGACGGGTACCGGACACTGCATTCCCACTTGTTTGCATGATCAGATCTAAAGTTCTTGCACAATTCCTTGTGGATCTCATTCCCCTCTCAAGTACATATCTTTCTTTTGCTTTCTTTTAATTTTACTCTGTTCTCAGCCGGGACGGCTAAGTCTAATATTCGGTGCTTATCTTTTGTTTTTGTTGATTATTACAAGGTCTTGCTGTCTAGCAGAGAGAAGTTGATTTGCTGGTATCTGAAAATCTCAGAGGAATTTGTTCGTCTCATTCTCACGGACAGCTTCTGGGTTGTACATATACCATTTGTTCGTATGGTCAAATTTAAATTTCTCTCACAATTCCCTGTGGATCACGTTGTCCACCCAGTTGCGTCTCGTCTAATATTCTTTCGGTGTAGTTTGCTGCATTCGCTTATTATGTGATAGTTCGTTTCGTCTCTCTCACCACATAAAATTAATGCTGTTTTGTTACGTCTTATCTATTCTTACTTTGATATGATTGGTCCTAATGGTGTTGTTTTGATCTGCTAAAGGAAGAGATTCAATTTCTTTATTAAGGTCTCTCTTTCTTAGCCACGTCCACGTTTTCTCGTGTGAGATGTCACTTGTTTGTTGCTTTAAACGTCCATAGAGTTGTTTTTTGTTTTTTTTTCTGGGGGGGGGTTCTCGTTCTATATATCCTAGTGTTGTCAGTATATTTTTTTCTGGTGGCTGCAATCAGTCTTCTTGCACGCTTTTTAATTTAGCCTTCAATGTAGACTTATCTGATCATATTCTTTGATTGATATGCAATTAATTACCTGTTGGCACTTATATATACCAAATAGAAGACTTTTTTTTTCTTTCATAGTTGTTACTCACTATTCCTGGACAATTAGCATTTATTTTTTATCCCTTTGGATAGTCCCAGAGAATAGTAGTTTTATTAGTTTCTCTTGTTGGTTTATGTTAGCGTTTTTACCATTCTTCAGATTTCAGTATTTCATCCTATTTGCATATTTTCTAACATATATGATGTCCGATTTTATCATGACTTTCTTTATTTTCTGTCGGTTTTGGAATACGCAAAGAGACACATATATTCTAGGAGATTTTGTGGATATATAAGATTTCAAAACACGAGGCTAGCTTCTGTTAACCACGCACGCTGTAAATATTGATGTGACCCATTGTAAATAAACGAGAAAGACAAATAAAAAAAGGTTAAACAAGAACGAATCATTGCTCTAAAATATAATATAATCTACGTTCTTTATTTTTATTAATAGTCATCTTACTAGCCATTAATAAATTCTGCAAGTAATGTTTAATTATGTGGAGGAATTTTTCACCTTTAAGTTTTACTTTTATTTCAATATATTTTAGTAACTTTTTTATATAATGGTTTGCACTCTATTCTTGCTATCGAGTCGACTGGGGCTGTTGAATACACTGTCTGCTTTTCGGCCTTGGGGTAAGAGCCCCATCCAACAAGGGTCCTAAAATGACACTAAACAATCTAATGGTGAGGTTCCATTAATGCTGGAGCTTTGGGGAATGCGGTGTACCCCTTCATTACTATCGCTTTTAGTCCCCCGTGGGCCCGGAGTTGTAGTACCTGATAGGGTCCTATCTATGTGTGAAACTGTGTAATTACGGTAAATTGAATTGTTTGAAATGTAAATGTCTTTTGCATAAACGGAATTATTTGAAATATAACTGTTTTATATATAGAAATGAAATTTACATTAATAACCTACAATTGTTGATTTGCCATAAAAGCAAAGCAAAGCAAACCTTTATACTTAAAGATTTTTTTACAAGTGAATCTGTTCCTCACTATGAGCTCTATAAATTTGCCAGATTTAACTTATGTTTATTTATTTGTTTAGGTGGGGACTTCGCACGGTATATTGTTACCGAGGGAGGTCCTACGGATCATTGTTGGTGATTGTGAGTCTTTTTAGTCGTCTTAAAATCCTGTTTTTATACCAACCCAGCCTTCACTTTTTAAAAATCTTCAACAATATTTCGAAATGATGGGATGAACGTCTTTCATCGCAGACAAAACTGTATATTCAATGAAGGTGACTACGTGAAAGAAGAAGAGTGTTCTGTAGCGGTAAACCAACCTAATTAATCAGTGTTATTGTCCTCTCACAATTATCTGTTAGACTTATAATCTTGAATGCATTACTTCGTAGTCTTTCTTTTGTATTGTTGCCTATCTCCATCGGGAAAGCTAATAACGAATGGAAATTATTAGGCTGATACATTTCAAATGGATATCACTAGAAATTAATCTAAACGCTGAAATTAAAATAAGGTTGTCCGAGTTGTTTTACCTGGAAAATAGGTTAGACTGCCCTTAAAACCGGACCTGGTCGAATCGAAAACAGCTTTTGTTTTCCCGGATAAACTCCATAGCTATGGGTGAAATAGTACCATTGCTGCACTTTTATAAAGACAATTTTGGCATTAAATAAACCATAAATGTTGATATACCATCATAACAAAGAAAAAATCGAGTTGGATGATAGTTCTAATACAGAAAATGCAAAACTTTGGACTATTCAGTCTTCCCTGAGAAAGTACTTATTTTGAACTAGGAAATAATAATTTGATGGAGCCGTCGTCTTGGAAAAATGTTGTTCATATTTTGATATGTACGTCTACTTGTGAGATCTTTAAAACGTCATTTTTTTCAGTTGGGTAGATATCAAGCTTATCTTGACGTCAATGCAGATTTTAAGATAGCAATGAAATGTAAATTCCTGAATATATTTTTTAAGATAAACTTATAACGATTAAAAACCGCGCTTCTTTCAAACGAACATGAGCGATAAAAATAACAATGATAAACGGACCAATGGTGACTAAAAAAAACAAAGAAACCAGGTAAAAGATAAGAGAACAGGATTGAAGTAGACTTTGTCAATGCAAATAAATTTTTCCCTCACTCTGGACTGATCTAATAAAATATAAAAGGTTCTTTAACCCACTCTCCCGTCAATGTTCATTAGTCTCACAATCCTCACATCTCATCAAATAATTTGAAATTTAAGACTGAAATCTTCTTTAATCCTTAAACACTTTTTCATCCATAGAATATTTACTATACTCTATGCAGTTAAATATTGAGCAATATCACATTTTCCCAGTATGAAATAATTAATTATCATGATGTTAATGATATACAAGAAGGCATATGACATAGTCCCACAAAACTGGATAATAACCTGCCCCGCAACGTACAAAATATTAGACGAAGTCATAAACATTATAGAGAAAACCATGAAAACCTGGAGAGTGGAATTGACTGCAGAAGGGGAAAGCTTAGCAGACTCAAAAATCCAGAGATGTATATTCCAGGGAGTTGCACTCTCACTATTACTATTTATAGTAGCGATGACACCACACAACCACATACTCGGGAAACGCACTGGCGGATACAAAGTTTGTAAATCACAAGAAAAGATCAATCACTTAATGTACATGGACGAAATCAAAGTGTTTGTCAAAAAGGAAAAAGATTTGGAAGTCAAAATTCAAGCAGTGAGAATATTCACTCTGGACATAGGGATGGAATTTGGTATAGAAAAATGCGACATACTTATTAGGAAATGCTGGAAACGACACATGGAGGAAGGAATGAAATAGGAGACCATATGGGAGACAATATGCCAGTAGTATTCGCTTTATATTTCCAATGTATTTGGAATCAAATATAGGACAACTAGAGTTCCAACGAGATTTTTTGTACTTATTATTTTGATGATTTTACGGATGGTCAAAACCTGGAAGGTTGGAGTGTGATTTATCAGGAAGCCAGTCTGATTTTTCCTAAGAATTTTTCGCCTGAAGGTCGGATACGTTAGAGTAGTAGGGCATTATAAACCTTTGCAAGTAGAAAAGTAAAAGTTGTACCTCTTTATTTTTAGTGATTCCATGGTCCCATTTCTTATGAGTTGGAACAATACTGCCTTTCGTCAATTACTCTACTGTGTTTCGTTTAAAAGCAGCTTTCCATAATCGAAAAACTATTTAATCAAATTTTCTTGTCTTCAATTCTTCAGGTGGTATTTTGTCGTGACCTACAGCTTTTATGGTTTCATTTTTTTTTCTCACTACGGCATCACATTCTTCGTCTGTGAACTGTCAAAGTTTGCTCTCTAATTTGTTATCAATAATTTTTCAATAGGTTTATAAACGATTTCTGGATGATTTTCAAAGCAGGCACTTAAAATATTCTTTCCACTTCTGAAGTATTTCCTCTTTGCTAGCAGCTATATTGATACTCACGGAATGCTTTTCCTTCAGCTACTGTCTACAAACCTTATGGTGATTATCTATCTTTTTTCCCAATGTCTGATCTTTATTGATTTTTGCTCGATTTTCTATCTTCTAATGAATGTCTGATTTTCTTCTATCAAAGGTCTGATCCTATTTACCAACCCCTCCGCTCGGGCAGGATATGACACAAGGTCCATTTTTAAGCGGAGTTTAACAGGTTTGAATTCAGAGTTTTCCTTCTCCTAGAATAGTTGCCTCACCAAGGCTGAAGAACCAAGTCTGTCCTCCTATTTACCCATAGCTGGAGGGAGAATAATTGGATTCATACCTTTCCCAGGGGTATTAGTGCTATGTGAAAATGCAATCAGTCTCAATCAAATCAAATATCTGATGAATGATTATTTTCCATAGAAACTTTGTATTTTTGGTAGGGAACCCACTGAGTGTCAAATAAAATTAAAAAAAAAACAAACAATTCTCTGCTTATTTTTGCATTTGTTGTTTAAAGAGTAACGATGCTGATACCCTATTCCCATTTTAAAATAAAGGATCCTGAGAATGACACTAAACTGCAGTCTAAACTTAAGGTTCTTATTGTGAAGATCTGCTTATTATTGAGAAGCTTTTCGCTGCCATTACCCTCAGGTCCACTCGGACCCGTAGTCGTAGTATTTGTTAGTATACCATCTATGGATCAAAAAGCTCAGTTTAGAAATTATTTGTATTCGATTGAAATTCTTGATACCATACAATTATAAATTATTTGTATTACCAATCATCGCTTGAAGTAATAATCATTTTCTATGATTAGTTACTTGAAACCATATTACTATAATTGTATGCAAACAAATGATTATCATTAAATAAAGATAATTTCTGGACACCATGTAATTATAAGTAGTAGTTAGTAACACTTAAAGCCATAGTCAGTGTTATAATTATTTGTATTAGATATGAATACTATCATATAACTCTGTTCAAAAGACTCTTCGATTACACCTATACAAGAAATGTAGATATAAACGTATAATAAATGTGGTTACCAAAAGATTTTGACTAAAATTACTACAGGGGCATAATAATCTACAGTATAGTCTTAACCTTCGTACACATTATTTAATTTCAGTTAACATTTTATGATAAAATACTTGCATTGGAAATGATTTCTACCATAAAAATAAATTGGAAAGTATTTTACAATTAAAATGCATTGGAAATAATTTTTACAAAAAAAAATAAATGGGTGTGTCCTCATAGTGTAATGTTTAAAGCGATCGACTGCGGAACCGTTGTAAGCGAGTTCGTACTCCACTCGCTGTATTATGTTCACTTTCGGTCAAATACCCTTGGGAAAGGTACGAATCCCCTTATCCTTCCAGCTATGAGTTAAATATTACCACTACTGTTCTTCTAGGATAATGGCTTTGGCATTAGATAGCCTACAAAGGTTGATATATCATTAAACAAAGAAAACAAACAAAAAATAATAATAATTAGCCAATGATTTGAATCATAAAAATGCTTTAAAATTTATTTTTACAATAAAACTTTATTGGCCAATGATTTTTGATATAAAATGCATTGGAAATTATTTTTACTGTGAAGAAATATTGGAATATTTTTACTGTAAAAATGCATTGAAAATGTTATTTCTATAAAGACGCATTTTTACTATAAAATGTATTGGGACTTATTTTTCATATATAAATGCATTAGCAATGATTTTTACATTAAAAATGTATTAGACATGATTTTTACAATAAAATCACGGAAAATGGGCCAGATCTGTTTTGCCGTATTAAACTTATCACTTCCTGTTTAAAATTGTTTTTTATCCTACATCTGATTTTAAGAGGAATCATTATCTCTTCCGAATATTCCTTTTCATCGAATGCGATCCTTAACTCATCGGTCTTAAGGGATCAACTATATTTTGAATGTTAGGAAGAGTCGCTTTGCTATTGAAAAGAAATCCGATGTTATAATCGCAGCAAATCCTTTGGCTCCGTCCAACCGCATGTCTTTTTAATGCTTTTCTTACTCTAACAATACGGTTGGTCTCTGGGGTTGATTCTGCTATTTTTCGTTTACAGCCATCAATAGACGGACAGTTATTACGCTGGGGATATTTCTTAGATCCTTTAATTCTTCCTTCAGTTTCTCGGGATCACAGCTGATGATCTTTGTCCAGTTTTAAAGGCAATGACCTAAACCTTTCTTAACAGGGAATAAATGGTTCGGAAAGAAATGAGTGCACATGCATGTGGTAGCTACAAGGATGCTCAGAAAGATACCTATTATCTCCTCATTTTTTTTTTTTTTTTTTTTTTTTACTTTGTGAAATGTATAATTTGTCTAGCTGGATTCTAATAGCAAAATCTGATCTTATCATTTAATCAGAGAAGAAACGTGCCAAATAATAAAATTGTCCCCTTTAATTAATTGATTAGAGTAAAAATGTATCATGTAAATCAAACTAAAAACGTACCATATAACCCAAACTACGCTTTTTCTATGAATGTATGAAAGTAATCTTTATAGATAATAACAATCATATGATCTAGATAAATAATTAGACAGCGTCTTCCTATCAACACACACACACACACACACACACACACACACACACACACACACACACAAACACACACACACACACACACACACACATACACAAACCTATATATATTATTATTATTTTACTCCTTGAGAGTTTTTCAGATCAGCGTTTGCTGATGGTTTTCCGCAGGAGTTCGAGTGACAGATATCTCCTCAAGTGTCCGAGACTCTTCTCGGTATTCAGGCCGATTATGACAAGAGATAGTTTATGAGGTTTTTTAATAATATAGTTTTTCTCATAAAATCTTCTAAAGAAATAAATAAAGGGATTATATAGTTTAATCTCTCAGTTGAACTTTTAACTATAAAAGCTGTTCGAGGAGAGTCCCTTTCTGTTATTGTACTATGATGGCTTTGGCATTAGCCAGAAAATTTGATATATCATTTAATAAAAATAAAAAATTAAAATAAACTAAATCAAAACGGTTCTTATTAGATATTATGTATAACCAAATTCTACATCATTGAAATCCTTTTCCCAAAATTAAATTGCAATACATTTTTTACTTATATATATATATAACGTGTAATTACTTTCTAATACGTAAATATCCGGTAAAAATCGAATAATTAAAAAAATGAATTCTTTTGAATATTTATCATCAATCTTTTACAGTTTTGTAGTACTTTTATGTTTTTATTGTTTGATATTCCCATTGGGAATGATAAAACTACGTTTATATTTCTAAGACGAAAATTAACATTTTATAGAACATTTGTATGTACTTTCTTATCTATGACGCATAATGAATATAACGTGGCCATATAGAAAGTACAAGAGTCGTACTGAATGTAATGGCTGTTTTGGGGGAGCTAGTGTGCGTCTAAATAATTAAATGAAAAACTATTCACATTAGTAGTATATAAAACTGGATGATTTAGAAAGAGCCACCAATATCAGATGTGGTATCACTATTGATCCAAGTCAGAATCATGGCAGTCCTTTCGGCTGGGGCTGTATAATTTGTCGACTGTATCTCTGTAGAGGTGTTAGATACGAGTGTCTTGGATATAACATTAAACCAGAAGACGGTGAGGGCCCAATCCTGGAGCTTTGGGGAATGTAGAGTATACCTCCTTTGGCATTGCTCCCAGGCCTACTCCAACCTGAAATGTTGGTACCTAGTAGGGTTCCATCTATGGTTTAGATTGAACTGTTTGACCATTGAACTGAACACAAACAATTAAAAATGTTAATTGATTTGATAGTGTTTCATAGCAATACTTGAAACCCTTTAACTGTGTGCAAAAATTTACAAGGGTTAACAAACTGTAAAACCCAACCAACCGATGATCTGAAACATGGAGCAATGACCAGTTTCTAGAATAAAAAATGAGACGATGCTGTTGATTTTTCTACCAAGTTCTGAAATATGCCCGAAAAGGTGACAAGAGGTCAGAGTAATTTGCGAAGGAAAATGGAAAAGGAGTAGAGAGGGCAAAACCATTTACAAAGACAGACCCTAGAATGGAACACTATCGTTGGTAGCCAACAGTTTTTTCAAATTGATTTTACAAGATGAGTAAACATATGAGATGCATCAGAATTTGATTCATTCTTCGTGGCTTTGTTTTTAATGCCATGTGAACCATCCTGGGTTAATTCATTACAAAACTACCCTTGTAGAATACAGTAAAAGTATTATTTAACCTGCACATGTGCGGGTAAGAGAATACATATCATTCCCAAACGTATTTGTCTGAAAGTGAACGTAGTTGCGCGACAAGACTTCGAACTTGCTTATTGCAGAGAAACTGTAACTATATTTATCAGCCAAGTCGGCTTATGCAACAGAATTCACCGACTGCATCTCTGTAGACGAGTAAGGCCTCACCTAATGAGTTTCCTGGATATGATACTAAACAATCTGATTGTGAGGCTAGTTATGGTAGAGCTTTGGGAAATATCGGGTAACACTTCATTGCCATTGTTCCCAGGTCCACGCTGGCCTGGAGTGGTATCACCTGATAAGATCCTATGTAAAGGTCAAATAGAACTGTTTGACATTTAAGCATAGCGCAAAAAATATTTGATTACTTAACTGTATGTAAACAAATAAGTGATGTTTAATTGATTTCGTAATGATGCATAAGAATACTTTTAATCATTTAGCAATTGTAACAAGTGTAATGTTGAATAGGAAAATTACTGTTGAATAGCAATACTTGAAACTATGTGCCTAAAATGAGCTCAGCCCGAATTAAAAATGTTATCGACAAAATCTGTTTACAAATCATATATATTTAATATATATGTATAACATGATTTAACATTACATAACCTACAATGGTTGATATACCATAAAACCAAACCAAACCAAATCATAACGATGTTTATGCATACATCTTCACATTTCTTGTGTACTTAACTAAGGAGTGGCAATCTTACATGTATTACTTTCAAGACAATCCTCGCATCTCTTAAATAGAAAAATAAATTCTTGCTGGTTCCTACAGATTATTTTGGAAGCAATAAAACATTTTTAATGACAAATATATATATTTTAGTTATAAATAGAGGAAACAAAACTTCAGGCAAATTGAAAAATTGGAATGAATAATATTCTGGGCTACTACAGATTCGTTCGAGTTTTTGCAAGCGTGATATATGAATTTGTGTAAGTTTTCCAAAAGAATCAATTTTCCCATAATTAGTTTAAACTTATGGAGAACAACGGAAAATACTTGTATTTTATTTCTATTTTTCAATTTGGTAAAATGCATTTGATTCAATGAAGATTTGTACTTGGGTGAGGCCAGAGGCTGTGAATTTCACAAAAATCAAATTTTCACAAAAATATTATAAAATCAAGATGAGATATGTAAAAGAAAAATTGGAGACATTTATTTTGTAAGTATTACAGATTCTGCTAAATTTGTCCTCCTTCCTAGGACCAAATTTGATTCTGATAATTATATTTACATTTATAAATTAGGAGTTTTAGCATTTATTTCAGGATTTAAAATATTATTTTAGAATGTCTGATATTACCAACATAAACTCACTTAAAAAGAGTTCTAAAAATTCAAATTTCTCTCGTAACGGAAGTATCAGGATTTTATCATTTTTAATGGAACGTTACCCCAGCAACACAGATATCGTATATATATATATATATATATATATATATATATATATATATATATATATATATATATATACCAAGCGCTTTGCTCGGGCAGAATGTGACACAAGGTCAATTTTAAGCGGAGTTTAACTATTTTGAATTCAGAGTTTTCCTTCTCCGAGGATGGTTTCCAAACCAAGGCTAAATAACCCAGTGTGTCATTCTATTTACACTTACCTACACGGAAAATAGTTGGATTTATACTTTTCCCTGATGCGTTAGCGATATGTGAAATTCAAAGAAAACTTGTGTCAGGATTTAAACTCGTGTCGCCGTGTCCATTTTGTATGAGGGTAGGCATTGCACCACATGCACGCCATCAAATATTAAAAGCAGCATATATTACCATACTGTACACCACTGAACTAAAAATAAAATTACTTTAATATATATTTGAGGTGATTTTCCTTTTGCTTACAGTTCCAATTCTTCTTTTGTTCATAGATATTAACTAATAATACCTGTTTTGACAATGAAATTTTCCTCTAGACATAACAGAATTATAATATGTTTGTTTCAAAAGTAAACTAACATCTCATTTACAAAAAAAAAATAATAATGGCATCGTATTTATTTACTAGTTACTTTTTGACAGCGCCACATACTGGAATGATGATTAACATACTCGTCCTGAAGAGACTAATAGGGAGATAGTTTGATCCTCACTAGGTATCGCAGAGTTGCGGTCTTGTGCCGAATCAAAACGATGCTTTGCAAGATTTAATATTTGGCGAGCAAGAAAAAAATACCAATGTAATTGAATTCGATATTCTTCTGATAGCCATATTATTGAGCTTGAGTCAAACTAAATGAAGCTAAGTAAATGAGCCGAATATCTTTGAATTAGGAGAACTTGGGGCTCCACATGAGATTTTATTATCTTTCTTTTCTTTTTTTTTTTTGTCTTTTAGCATATAAAAGTTTCCGGTTTTTTAATTCCAAATCTATCTTTGTAGAAGAACAGTAGTGGCACTATCTAACGCAAAACTGGAGGATAGTGTGGTTCCTACCATTCCAAAGCGCATTATTCCGGGAGCGATTATAAAGAGCAATTAGAGTTTGAACTCGCTTACTATGACGTAACAGTCAAATACATTAGCCACTACACCGCAGGAACGATTTCCCTTAGATTTTAGTCAAAATGTTTGTTCAATTATTTAATAACACTGTCAAAAAGGTGAGAAAAATAATTATTTTTAGTTATAATTCAATTTTCTCAACTGTCAAGCACAATATACAGTGCATTTTTAAATTTCTCTCTTTTTTTTAATTTACATTAAAAATCCAGAAAGTAGAAAATGGCGAAAGGGTTTATATTCAGATTTGTGTAAGCTTGAGGAATCATGGTTACCGTCTTGGGAAATGGACTCGGCGTCTCGATTTCAAATTCTAAACGAAGCTGTCTATGTTTAACTTCGTGCATATTCCTAGAGAAGATTGATGGATCAATGCATTCTACGCCACCACCCTCGTGTGGATAAATAAAAAGACTCTTTAGCCTTGGCAATTGTCACGGGAGAACAAAATCTCTGAATTCCAAATAGCATTACACTTTTTAAAGATTGACCTTTGCTTGCGTCCTGCCATTGGAGGTGGTGTTCGGTAAACACATACATTATTAGGTTGATCGCTAGATAAAATCTTAAAATTAAAGAAAAGTTCTTATGTGGTCATAAATCATGCAATTTTATATTGGCGAAAGTTTGAAATCCAATGAAAGTGCTAAGCATATATTACAGCATGACAATGAAAAAATATTTTATGATACATAAAACTTACGGAGAATTCAAATTCTTAAGGAAATCTCTGAGTTCAAAACTTTTTGTCAAATTCTTTCCTGCGTGGAATGGGTTTGGTGAATATATATATATATATATATATATATATATATATATATATATATATATATATATATATATATTACGGAATGTGACACAAATAGACATCGCTTTCTCTATTTATTCCTTAAATTAAGTGTTTGTTCGATGAAAAATCAGTGTCGTTATGCTATCACATAAAAGCAACAATTTTAAAGATTCCTTCTTTGAGATCTCCATAACAACAAAAACACGTTAGGAGAAACTTATCTATGAAGTTAAAAGCATTTTAATATTCAGGTAGAAGAAAACAGACTACTTTCTTTTCAAATACACAAAGAAGAATGAAACACGCAGACGTTCCTGTGATTGCTTAAACTTATTGTGAATAGATCGATTCAATTACATTTGCAAAGCTGAGTTACGGCATTCTGCCTTCTACTGCCGACCATAGTGACGTTAGCAACAACAATGGCGTCAAAGCGCATGCGCCGACCACGTTACTCTGGAGAGAGGCGGGAAAGTCGGATTACTGAAGGCTTCACTATTGATTTCTCGCCAAGATTGTGCCATTAAATCTATATCTGCCCGCACGAGATGGACGACGACTTTACCTAGCTGCACTTATGGGTGGGATATGCCCCTCCCTTACATTCTGACGGTTCGTTCCGCTAAAAATCTATTCGCTCTTCAACTTTAGCAATTTCATCATTGTCTGTTTTTCTCCTAATTCTTCTTCTTCTTCCTGTTCTTCTCTCTTCTCATTCTCTTTGTTTAGTTGTGCTTCTCTCTGTCTCATCTGTTTCCCATTTGCATCTGACTGCTCATTTTTGTGCACATCTTTAAGATTTTCTGTCTTTTATATATCAGTTCCTCGTTTGTCTTTCTGATATTATTACAATTTTGTTTTAAGTTTCTCTCTGAATATCTAAGATGTTGGAGTGTCATTAAAATACAATCATTTAATTAAACTCATAAAACTAGGTTTATTCATATCTATCTATCTATCTATCTATCTAATAAACAAATAAAGAATAGATCAGTACATAAAATACCACCCAAACAAAAAACAATTAAAAGTATCTTTCTAAAAGAAGGTGATATAATTCTAAACGAAAAGTACCAGGATTTTATGATATCTTCCGGAACATTAACAGAAAAAATTGACATAATGTATTATTTATCACCAAATGTTACTGAAGCTGTAAACAAATATATGAATCCAAAACGGTCACAAAATAACTATTTCACTTATATAAATTTATGATTTATTCTAACGCTTACAGAGTTTCAATAGGGGAGAGTTCGGTAATGAATAATACAGAATAATATCTATTATGTTGTATAATATTCGACTAGAAATAATAAAAGCCAGATTTATTTTTTCGAAGCGTGTACGGACCATAAATCCCCCAAAACGCAACACTCTCGTAGGCATATTAAACACAAAAGCAAACAATCCCTCTCTCTGTCTCTGTCTCTCCGTATATATATATATATATATATATATATATATATATATATATATATGTATATGTGTGTGTGTGTGTGTGTGTGTGTGTGTGTGTGTGTGTGTGAATGTTTAAAAGGGTATGGCTAATAAAGTTAAATTACCCCACAAACTTTGCACGAACATTGCAAATATATATCTAAGGCCCTTGGAGTTGAAGTATATAAAAAATAAATGCGTGTTTTCTCGTGATGTTCCGAGAAAACATCCCTTCTTCATCCGATGGTAGAAAAACAACAAAGAAACCGGTGTGATGTCTTCTGTATGAAATAAGTCCTATTAGAGTCATTGCTTTGTGTTTCTGTCTAGTTATTATTTGAAAAATGTACCCTCGAAGTTGTTCATATGCATCTAATCGTATCTGATTTATATTGGAAAGGATGTGCACTTTCACTTTGACGTCCAGGTTACCTGGGGATGTTTGTAGCAAAAGTGTTTGTGTCCCTTTAAGGAAATATTGTCATTGTATATCTGTATAAAATTTTAGGCTTAAAGCGTTTTCATTTTGCAAAATCTTTACAGTCAATGCACGAAAATAAGTGGCAACATCATTAGGGATTTCAAGTATAAAATTAGGTGATAAAGTAAAAGAATAACTCACAACTCATAGGTTCACGTTATCGCTCTTTAGGTGAGCTAATATTCAATACGTATGACTTTCGGATTGCACTGAACAAATATATACTTACAGAATTTTCATTTCAATCACGTGACTATTACTGGGTTGAATTATGAAGTCACATGGTTCAATAAAGCAGCAAAGAAAAAAATTAATTCCCTGGCCACATTTCGTTACCAACTCCAATTATACATACATATATATATATATATGTGTGTGTGTGTGTGTGTGTGTGTGTGTGTGTGTGTGTGTGTGTGTGCTTAATTCAAATTTAGATGTGTGATATTTCGTTCGGCCTTATTTCATATCTAATTTCTTCAGAAAGAGACCGTTTTTAGCTCCCTAATCTCTCTCTGCTTTCAAAACAATTCTATTAATGAAACCTGATACATTTGACTTTAAATTTCTCCGAGCTTTCCAGCTACAACTATACCCACTTCACCATCTTATCATTTCTCTTCACGTGTTTTTAAATAGAAAAAATCAGAAAACAGTCTCTGTCTGAAGAAGGTCGAGGTGAAGTAAAGCCGAACGAAATATCACACATCTAAATTTGAGTTACGTGTTTGGTCAATCCAACTTTATATATATATATATATATATATATATATATATATATATATATATATGATAGATTGCAGTGAATCTTACAAGATGGTTAAATCAAACACTTAGAAAAGTATAGTGTTAGTGATATTTCATTCTTTTATTCCAAGAACATCCTCCGAATAAATTCCTGGAATAAAAGAATAACTACTGCTAAACTTTTGTAAGTGTTTGATTTATCCTTTTCACTTATTTTCAATATTTATATATATAGTGAGAGAGAGAGAGAGAAAGATAGACAGAGTGGGTAGTGAGAATAATCTTAAATGCTACATATATTCCATTTTCAAATAACTCAGACCTGTCTGTTTCAAGTAAGAAACAACCTAAGAAATCGATAATAAAAAAAACAAACCTTTGATCTGATCAAAGGAGGTTTGCACTGAAGTGACACTAGAAATCTGATTTCAAGGATATGAATATTTCTCGCCTCTCAAATTTATTTCTACAAGAGCCAACTGTAGTCCTTAAGTATCGACGGTTAGGAAGTATCAGATAGTGTGTAACTAACTCTATAAATTCATAAAAGCACGTGATACAGGGAAAAAATGAGGCCTTGAAATGAATACAGAAAAAAACAAAAGAATGTGTTAAGTTTCCTTTGGCTTATTTGTTTAAAGGCATATCAACTCTTTAAGGGTTTTTTAATTCCCAAATTTCTTTCATTTTTTATGGTAATCATAACTAGGTTTTCAATCGTATATATTCATATGGTTTCAAGAATATATATCCAATATTAACATTTTTAAAACTGGTATACTTGACTTCTAGACAGGAGCGTAATCGACACAACCTCTCCGAGTCAAAGTAGACTTTGAGTTATGGTAAAGAATGGGTACTCAACACTCCCAGAGCAAGAGAACTGAAGCCAAACCACTAGAAGCAGTTAAATGTCATACCCAAGGTACATCGTTTTGTGTCTGTGTGTGTGTGTGTGTCTCTCTCTCTCTCTCTCTAACTCTATATCTATTTCTCAATCCTTCTCTTTCTCTATATCAGCCTCTGTTTCTGTCTTTCTCTCTCACAATATATATATGTATATATATATATATATATATATATATATATATATATATATATATATATATATATATTCATTTTTTTCCCGAGAGTCAGATTATTTGGGTCATAAGCGTCTAATATTTTTGTGTGAACACGTCTATTGGTTTCTTCAAAATCCTTCACGTTTTTGTGCTTCAAAATATATAAATTCAAAATATATAAATTCTTTTTTTAAAACTGTTTGGTTTACAGTGGTTTATTTTGGCATTTGTATAACTGCATATCAACTTATCATGGGTTATTTAATGGAAAAAATTAATTTCGTTGCAAATGTTTATAAATATAACTTTTTTTCAATGTTCCCTTGTTTTGTTTTTTAAATCGACCTTCTTTTTCAGCAATGATAAGTCTACACACAGTTAGATTATACGAAGTGATTCCTATCTAATATTGATAAATTTGTGATAATTATAGTATTTGAATTAGATATTCCAATTCAATTATAATCATTTATTGGAACACAGTTATATGATTTTAAGTATTCTAATTAAACAGCAATAATTTGCGTACTGTTCAATGATATTAAAACTCAGAACAATATTAATTTTTTTTTTATTCGATTTCTTTATTTATTGGAATGTCAACCTTTTTGCGTTATTTAATGCCAAAATTATCCTTGTAGAATAACAATAATAATACTGTTTAACTAGTGGCTGGAAGGATAAGAGGTTTCATACTTTTCCCTAGGAAATTAGTTCAAAAGTGAATGTAATAGCAGAGTTTTAACTCGTTTACTTCGAGGGTGCAATCAAGATTCCCCTAATGAAATGTTGTGAACAGAAAATGTTCCTGTGGATTCATGGTTTTGGTCTGTAGCATTAAGTAAAGACGTGTACGTATCCATCTGGTTTTCATGCCAGGTGGATATTATTGTACTTACTGGTGCCTGGGGGTCTTTCCTCCAGGCAATATCAGCTTAGCCGGGCTGAGTTTATTGCTTGGCGCCTGAAGTGTCCAAAACTGTGAAATGCTAATAGGATCAAGCATATTTGTGCCTGTCACGCACGAATCGAGATCCAAGCGTGTCCACTGTCTACCAATAAAATGAGATTGTTTCAAACCGGCCCGGTGGAGAGGTGGAATAAATATCCAACACATGTAACATATTTGTGTATCTCAGAATTTTCTGGAGTGAGTGAGAGAGAGAGAGAGAGAGAGAGATTGAGATAATATATATGTGTGTGTGTGTGTGTGTGTGTGTGTGTGTGTGTGTGTGTGTGTGTGTGTGTGTGTGTGTGTTTCTAATATTCTATGGGTTTATTTTTTATCACTTGATTCCACACAGACTTCGTAATACGGACTTGGGTGCTGATCCCTTATTATTGGGATACGGTCGGCAGACGAATACGTTGTTGTTTTTCCTAGCTTATGCCTTCTGTATCTTCTGTTGTCCATGTGTTTTTAGTGAACTAAACATAGTATACGGGGGCGATATCCCCTGCCCGACCCATCAGCATAGCCACTACTGTCCTGGACTGCAACTCATCTAACTATATCCTGATTGCTTCCCAGAATATATGGCCCCTAGCTTCTAGGGAAGAACTCCACACACACATACCACAATTTCCATTAGTCAAGACAAATGATTGTTTCGTAGTGTGACAGAGTATTTGTCTCCAGGTAGATTGCTTGACTTAGAATATTGGCTAAACACAATCTTTCTACTTGATTTGCAGTTATAATCTTTCTTATTCTCATAAAATTGTCGATAAGTTCAGGAGTTACTTATTTCTTCATTTCTTCTCTTTCTCTCTGCCCACGGCTACACATTTTTTTTTATTTTATTTATTTATCTATTTATTTATTTTATTCATTTTTTTTTTTTTTTGTTGCTTTTTTACGATTTCATCACTCTACTTACCGATCTATTCATACAAAGATTTCCCCAATACACAAGTGTCGCACGAGAGAAAAAGAAAGAATTGTTATTTTATCTGAAAAACTCGAATTTACGTCCTGCCTCGTAAAAAGAATTATGTTCGTATTTTCCACCGTTTCTTTATCGTACAAAACCAACGAACTTTGCAACGCCTTTTGCCCAATTTTATTTACAAATTTCCACTTTAGCGTTATCTTTTCGACGCTTTTTACTTGGCACGGTAACGAAAGCATTAACGGAATGACGCCTTTAAAATAGAATTAGTTTTGGGAGGAGTTCAGCTGGTGAATTATGTCATTTTCGCAAAGAAGCAGAATTAGCTTTAAACATTCTGAACGGCTTCAGTTCATAATAAATTTTATCATCTGGGTTAAATCAGGAGCCAAAAGTCTAAATATAAGTAAGTAAGTAAAGCTGACGACCTTAGTCGAGGTTGACAGGAAAGCTCCCTTTTCAATAGCTACTACACCGAGGTGTTGGGGAGGGCGCAACTCCATTCCCTGGATTGATCCTCCTTACCCTTGACTCTTACTGTATAGTGCCGAGTACTAAGCAAGGTGGCATCGAGAAAATTTTTTTTGAGTTTTTGGTATGACTCGCACGGGGATTGAACCCCAGTTTCCCGGATTATTGGCGAACACTCTACACTTAGGCCAATGGCCGGTGAATTTTAAATATATTATGATATAATTTTCCTGAAAGAAGTTAAGTACAGTTATAATAAGTTCAATATAAATTGATTTATCCATTAACAATAGATATTATTTACTTACAAGCTTCGCTTAAATGCCACGATCAGCAGCCAATAAGTTGATGAGAAGACGTCTCCGATTTGTAAATTTCTGGTGATAAAATTTGCAATTACATTTTAAAAACATAAACAATCAATAAAACGATGTGTTTTTTGTCATCGCTCTGAATTAGTTAAAATAATCTGTATAAATATGAATGCAGAGCTTAAAAAATTACACATCTATGTGGAATAATTTGGGAAGTGTACTTGTTTTCTTCGGGTAATCAGCTTTATTTTTCTTTTTGAATGGGACGAAAGAAATGTTCCAGCATCATCACCTAGGCAAATGTAGATTGTTGATTCATTAATGAACATCACTTTTTTTTCCAAGTGTCCACAAACCTAATTGTTTCTTTATTCCACTTTAACCACACTTTCAACCGTTTTCATTTGGCTTTCCTGGGTGTAAATCATATTCATTCAACTAATTTATTTCAGCTCTCACACAGTATAGGTTCTTGTTTCGACTATTTTGTTTTCTATATGTTTTGATGTACATTTTCTATTTCAAATATATTTCCTTGGGTTTTCTATCCTGCTTCTTTGATGTCTTTCGTGGTCTACCTATATATACTTTCCTTCTTTAATCCCTCCATGTCTTTTATATTTACACCAAATTTTACATACGTGTAACTCGGAATAAACAATGTCTTTCGTCGTATTCCACAATGAATAACCTTCTTGACACTGTTTTGTAATATTTTCCAAAGTTTCAACAGACAGGTCTTTCGTTGGTACTAGTTTTCTTTTCTTTTTGAGGAGATAATCTCAGTTTGCTGCAGATTTTGGGTAAATTCAACTATTCTACATCGCAACTCAATAGATCCTAATTCTTCGACCATGAATAAACTGATAGGGAATTTGGAAGTGCCCGTTGGGTAATGGTTATCGTCGTAGGAAATGGACACAGCGACACGAGTTCAAATCTTGGAGGAGGCTGATTGCATTTCACATAGCACTAATACCCTTGGGAAAGGTATGAATCCAATTATTCTCGTTCCAGCTATGGGTAAATAGTAGGGCAACTAGTTGAGGAGAAGGAAAACTCTGAATTCAAACCTGTTAAACTCCGCTTAAAAATTGACCTTGTGTCATATCCTGCACGAGTGGAGGGGTTGGTAAATATTGATAAACAGATAGGAGGTGCCCGTGGTGTAATGGTTATCGTCGTAGGAAATACACACGGCGACACGAGTTCAAATCCTGGACGAGACTTATAGCATTTCACATTGTACTAATACCCTTGGGAAAGGTATGAATCCAAATATTATCCCTCCAGCTATGAGTAAATAGTAGGGCAGACTAGGTTCTTCAGCCTTGGTTAGGCAACTAGTCTAGGAGAAGGAAAACTCTGAATTCAAACCTGTTAAACTTTGCTTAAAAATTGACCTTGTGTCATATCCTACCCGAGAGGAGGGGTTGGGTAAATATGGCTAAACAGATAAATAATGAATAGAGACTAGATCGCATTGTGCTTCCCTAGTTCAAACTGCCTTTGTATAACAAGCACTCCTCCAAACGACCTATCTTTCCATGCTTTGAAAAATACCCAACCATATTATGATATTGTGCATATTCCTCGAATACAGCCCAACACTATATTGATTTCTTGGTTTTATGTTGATTATAATAATGATATTGTGTTGAAATTATTTTCTGGAGCAGTGAAAGCTCTTATTGATTCAGACAATTTTTTCTTTCATCTTCACCACTATACAGCCCATCATTCCATTGTAATCATAAAACATCTGGCATTAGAAAAAGATAAAAAGATCTAGGTGATCATGTTCATGAACAAGAGAATTTAAATCTGGACTGAATATTTAAAAGATGTGGGGTTTTAACCATTTTCTGATGTTTCTCCATCTATTTTTAATCATGGTACAATTTTTTGCGAATGTATTTACATAACCCCCATGCTTAAGCAGAATGTGACATAAAGTAATACTTTGCGCGGAGTTAAATAGTTTTCAGAGTTTTCTTTCCCCTACATCGGTTACCATAACAAGGTTAAAGGGCCCAGTCTTCCTTACAATTTACCCATTGATGGAGTGAGATATTTGGATTCATATACTTCAGTAAGGTATCAGTGTTATGTAAACAGAGTTGTTCAGGGTTTGAACTCGGCTCGTAGTTTCCATTTTCTTCGACGATAACCGTTACACCAGATAGAGTTTTAATAGTTATAGTTTATGTATAAACAATATGTCTTTATATATCATGGTAATCTCTATTAGATTTCTTTAAGATTTAAACACAGTTAACTTTCATTGTCTCAATGGTGTGAATTGACTGTTTTATATGTTTGTTCTTTATACTACTTAAATTAATATTGTGTTAGTCAATGAGGTGCCTAGTTGACATCATACAACAATTAGAAGAATGCCCTCGCCGGAGAATTTAATTTTTTTCCTTGTAGACACCTGAGCTGTAATTCCACATTTGCTGTTCTGCAACCTCAAGTCTAACATGTAAAAAGTCATTTGACGTGACAGAGAGTATAATAATATTCTCTTTGGAGGTGCCCGTGGTGTAATTGTTATCGTCGTAGGAAATGAACACGGCAACACGAGTTCAAATCCTGGACGGGACTGATTGCATTTCCCATAGCACTAATACCCTTGGGAAAGGTATGAATCCAATTATTCTCCCTCCAGCTATGGGTAAATAGTAGGACAGACTTGGTTCTTCAGCCTTGGTTAGGCAACTAGTCTAGGAGAAGGAAAACTCTGAATTCAAACCTGTTAAACTCAGCTTAAAAATTGACCTTGTGTCATATCCTGCCCGAGCGGAGGGGTTGGTAAATAGGATAATAATATTCTCTGGTGAAATAAATTTATAATGACAACTTAACCAGGTTTTAGATTCCTTCTAATTGCAATATATACATATATACATATATATATATATATATATATATATATATATATATATATATATATGTATGTATGTGTGTGTGTGTGTGTGTGTGTGTGTGTATAAAATAATTTATGATAATTATTATTATTTCATTTGGTTAGAAACTATTTTGTTTGGTAAATTATAAGTTAGCAAAAATCTTTGAGTGAAAGTATACTTAGTTGTAAAAGCTCTTAGGCTGGCACGTGTGCCGGATGAGCTATGTCAAAATAGTTCTAGACAGAACGTAAACAAATCAAGTGTGTGTCTTCTGGGCAAGAAATACAGTTTTGTGACGATATAATGCAATTATCAGGAAGATGACATCGCATCGAAAGGTTTAAGACGTGTCTTTATAACATTAGCAGAATGAGATAATGAATAGATAATTCTGAATCTAGGCAGACAGCCGTTGAAAGGAGGTGAGTTTGAAACCCAAAGAGACAAGGTGGGTTAGACGTTGGTGTTGGTCGTTTAGAGACGAAAAGGTGGGGTCTTTGGTTGCTGGAACCGAGGTTCACTCATATATCTTTACAAGGTCTTCCTCTCTCTTCGTATTCTCGTCGGACTGCTAGGATTCGAGACAGTCTGAATAAAACCTTTTTTCGTATTCAGAATGACAAGGTCGCATTATCGTTTTAAATTTTAATATTCAACATTGTCTATCGTGTTATACATATATATATATATATATATATAAACTCATGTGTGTGTGTGTGTGTGTGTGTATGTGTGTTAGAGGGAGAGAAAAAGAGAGAAAGAGATACTTTTTTGTCACCGTAATTTGCCATAACGTTGATCGTAGAATGTTCATCTCATGAATTGCGATAAAAAGTAAGTGAACTTAAGGTAAAGGAAACAGGAATAGAGAATTATCTATGTTCTATAATGCGATACTTTTTCAAAAGTGATGAAAAAGAGTCAATTACCTTTAAATGAAATAATTATTTTTCTCTTTCAATCAATTAAGAGTGGCGATTTATTTTCTGTTGTGGCTAATATTGCGAACTTGAATACAAGAATGTAATTGACTATTTATTTTTACGTAGTTGATTAACTTGAAATTTTTAGGTGCTGAAAAATCCTACAAATCTACCTTAGACGAATGTGGTCTTCAAAAATTTAAATTATAATTTTCTAAAATCATTGCTACATTGTCAATTGGAGTTAACATCTCACTTCAAAAGATCAAAAATTTCCCCAACAGAATTTTGATTTCTTGTTGTTACATATATTCTCTGAATACAGCCCGCAGCTATATTGATGCATTGAGTTGGCATTAACTAATCGAAGTAAAATCCCGTCGAAATTTACCTTTTGAAAAGTTTTAGCTGTTATTGACTCTGTTCTTTTTTTTTATATCTTCATCTTTTATCAGCCCATCGTTCCATGATACTCATTAAAACAATGTCTATCAGAAAAAAAAAAAGTACAGATAAAGATAATCTGCAGTATTTACAAAAAGTTATAGAATGTCGATCAAACAAATTATGATAACTTAAAATAAGCGTATTCAAAAAGTAATTATAGTTTACTATTCTTTTCAACTTAAGAAGTTATGAAAAGGAAGAGATTGCCTTTTACTGACATGGAAAAAATATAAGATTTCGTTCGATCAGTCAAATGTAACGCTTCGTCGTCTGTTGTCGCTAATATTGCGGGTTTAACATTCGAGTATAAGACTGACCCATTAACCAAGTATAATATTTTTACATTCAACCGGTACTTTTTACATACTTAAAACACCTTACAAATCTGTCTCAATTAATGTACTTCTCTGAAGTTTGAATGATACTTTTTTTGAAAATTATTGCCAATCGTAGCGACTATCTCACTTATTTTGTAACTCTCCATAATTTTAACATAAATATTAATATTAATTCTTTTTTCGTTTCACACATTTTAGGAACTCTTCACTTGTGTATTGCAGATAAATAATGTTTTATAGATATTAAGAAAAATGGAATGTAAAAAAAATGGTATATATTCGCTTTTCTTTTATTCCGAACAACTGGAAATCTGAACAAGGCCTAATATAATTTGATTAATACCATGAGGTTTTGATAGGAAGCTGTGAGAAAACCGTAATGGAATTTATCTGAGGATATTTCTTCGGATATAAATCGTTATATTTTTGCCTTCGCTCTTAAGATGATTAACCAGAATTTGTAAGAATTTAAATAAAGCAAAACAGTCAATACCATGAGAAAGATTCTTTGTTCATATGTTTTGTACAAACTTCTGTGAGCGAAATACACATCTCGTTGAATTGGAATGTTTCATAATTCCGTCATGCAGAATAATTGGCACTGATTTCGATCCTCTCTATGTCATCTAGCATTGCGATCCAGTAAGAAATCTTCTTGAGTTATTAAGTCTCGATGAATGTTGCAGGACACTTAGACGAATCAAAGTGACGGCAAAGAGATCAAATGAAAGGAGGAAAATCAGACATTACGTCCCAGAAAGTACCACTTACTTGATTTGTGTGTTTTATCCTCCCTCCAGATAAGTCTAATATCAGAAATACGTGACGTGATATTTTTGAAAGAAAGACGGTATAGTTCTCAGTGTCGTAGCCCACTCCTTTCAAAGAAGAATTCATTAGGTCCGAATTTTCAGCTCCTCACTTGTCGTTTATCAGTTACTGACGGAATAATTGGCACTGATTTGAAAATCTCAAACTTTGCGGGAACGTTTCTTGCATTTACCGCGAGAGTTCTTTATTGTTATATTAGAAAACCAGTAAATAAATACAAATGGGTAAAAAAATGTGACTAACGAACAAACTAAAAACTAGGGTTAGATCGTAATGAAGTAGCAGTTCCAAACCTGGTCAAAGCTGTTTGTAATCCACATATTCCTGAGATTTTTCGGAAAAGTATGAATCCAACTATTCTGCGAGATCCATACTCAAGAAAAACCCCGGATAAAAATCTGTAATGATGAAGTGCTAGTACATGGAAGTTAGTAAAAGATAGCGAACTTAGTCGAGGGTGACCGAAGGCTCTCTTTTCAATGACTACAACACCGAGTTATAGGGGAGAGTGCTGCTCCATTCCTTAGATTGTTCTACTTACCCTTGATCCTTACATTATAATGTTGTGTATTAAGCGAGGCGGCATCGGGTACCATTTTTAAGTCTTTGGTATGAATCGACCTGGGATTGAACCCTGGTTTCCCGGACCATTGGCGAACACTCTATTCATTTGGCCAATGGCCCGGTAAATACATGGAAATATTGCATCAGAAATATCTACATACAATGATATTGTGGTCTATTCAATACAAAACGCAAATACATTTTACATTAAAAACATGGGGGATTGAGAATAGAAAAAAAAAAGAAAATATGGAACAAAAGAAAACTCCTAAACCTGTTTGATCACCCCTATAACATAATCAAGAACACCGATTGCCATTTGTTTTTCAGATAAGATTATAGAAACGAAGTCGGACAGCCTCTATGTGGGAGAGAGTTTATGGTTAGACTGGGTGCAAAAATGAATGCAGGCGGGTGATTTTGGTATGGCGGGAAAAAAATGAAAAAAGAGGATATATGATTATAAGGAGTGTGAGAAAGAGGGGTTGAAGAAATCAAAGAAAACGTTGGAAACCTGGATCTCTAGTCTTACTGAAAAGACCATATCACAATAGAATTGCTAACAAGGGTAGAAAAAAGCGTAAATTAGCTTACCAAGAGTGTGGCCCCACAAGAAGACCCAGACTGCTGCACATATGAGCAGGAAGAGAAGGAAAGAATCACTCCAACCATAATCCCTTTTTTTACATCTAGGTTTGCTATTTTCACCAAATGTTCGTTGAATGTTATGCTTTTTTCATCACATCTAAACTTTACCCAACGTTGATACTTAAAGAAACAGATCAGATCCTTATGGGAAAAATCCCTCAGTCGTAAAATCTCTTCTGTCAAGTCGTTCAAATCACCTGTTGCGCTCCGGCCATGATCACTAGAAACACATTCCCGTTTCACACCTGACCACGATAATCAAAATTGTTCACGACAATACTAAAGTCGAACAGTACTTACTGTTTGGAATTCAAGTGAGCCGTCACGTATCTGACCCAGTCTGAAAACGGGTGGATCCACTTGCAGTGGTATTACGTGTGCGTAACCTTTTCTTCGATTGCTCTGCTGCAGCGTTAGTGATCGATAATGCTTAACCTGTTTGCCTCGATGTCCAAGAAGGTGAGGAGTAACGTATTCAGAGAGAGCCACCCGTTGATTGAGAACTCACCTCCAGCAGAAAAACGAGTTGCTACACAAGCTGGACTGCAACTTTCCACTAAAACCCGATATTGTACCTTTAGAGCCCTTGAAAGGTCGCTGGACCAAGAAAGCTTACCAAAGGCTCTCTTAAACGCCTTTAAATATGACTTTGAAGCGGTACACGAATACAGTGATGTCATCGACGCACGCAGACACCCACGCATCAAAACCGCCGGTCGGCGAGATTCTGCGCAGAATTAGATAAGTTCTCTCATCCCAAGCTTATCCAAGCTTATCGTTTTTTATTTTTCCAATTTTATTTATTTATTTATTTATTTACTTTGCTCATCAGTAATATTTGTTTAGCATTTACGCATATATAAAAACTAAGAATATTAGCTGATGAATAAAAACAGCTTAATAAACGACATCTGTCCAGCAGGACATATAGTGTAACGGTTATAGGCGTTGGTTCCCTAAGCTTCTAAAGAGACAATCATCAGGAAGCTGCAGATTCAATCCTGACAGCAGACGAGTAACAATACAAGTATACTTAACACTTGTATCCGGTTACGGCTGACGGAATCAGAACAGGTGATCCCCGTGGATTCAATAAAGGACGTAGTTCGAAGTTCCGTGAAGGTTCCCAAATTCGACAAACACCTGAAAAAGGCAGGAGGACATATCGGCCGAAACGTTGTGGAAATAACAATAAAGATGAAGACAATAGTCCGAAAACACTTAATAATGAAAATCACCAAGCTTAAAAACAGAAATTTAGACAACTAAGTTAATAAAGCTATCAACAAAAAATTTAAACAAAGTAAGTTTTTATTCAGTAAGTTTTATTTATCCATTCACTCCCCCCATATATATATATATATATATATATATATATATATATATATATATATATACAGATTTAAGCTATTCATTTTTCTGCGTCCTCAATTAATTAAATGACAAAATTATGTTTAGAGGTCATTCTGAAAATAGAACATTTTTCGACAGTTCCATTTGTAGTAAAATAATTTAAACTAGAAAAGCTAAATTAATTACGATTTTTTTTATTCATTTATCTATTCCTTTATTTATTTGAATGCTTATTTGATACATAAATTCAAAATAAACTCATAAAAATTAACATAAAAATCTGTCCATAAAAAAATCAAGAAACTAAACTTTAATTTCACACATAAGTTAGTTTTCTTGTTTCTTTCTTTTTTTGTGGAGGGAAGTATTTTGTTTGATTATTACTTTACACACTAAAATTTTACAGTCGATAAACGATGAAAATAATCAATGATAACTGATTATCATATCAGTTCAGTTATTATGTTTTTTCATGTTTTTCAAATTTTTAATATGAATTTTATCTACTTAAAAATATTTTCTTGCTGTTGTTTAAATATCTTTAATATTTCTTAAAACTTTCATTTAGATTTCTCAACGTAAAAATTATTTTATACTATCAAATTAATAAATCAAAAATATATATTGTTAATATAATTTTTAGTACTTTTTTTTTCAATTTTAAGGAAAAAGTTGCCTTTTTAAAAAAATAAAATCAAATTTATTTAAATGAGGGACCATTTAAATGAAATATTTTAGCCTAATAATTTTCTAAAATTCAGCATTTATTAGTCGTTTTCGTGACTTTTTCTCATCCAGGTAATTCAATGATTCTTTTTTAAAATCTCGTTAAGTTGATACATATTATTTTTGGAGATTGAGATTTGATAGTAATTAAGTGAGAAATAATTATATCCTTCTTTTATTTGTTTCACAATTTACTGGAAAAGGGATTTCGTTAAAAAAAAATCATTTTATTCGCATTTTATTTATTAAAATGAAACATAGGCGTGTACTCATTTTTTAAACTTTTAACATGGATTTTATGCAAAAATACGGTCAATTTAAGGGTAGAAAAAAGAAGGCGATTATAATTTGATGAAAAACAGACGATAACTTGGAAAAACTAATTGATAAAAAAAAAGGAATTTTGATAGGAAAAGGTACACAAGCAGTTGAGTAGCAAATAAATTTCTCTGAAATTGAACAACAAAAAGAAATTTCCTGGGAGTGGGTTAAAAATCAAAAAGAAAATTATTTTATGCAGAGAGACATTTTATTCCAAAGAAAATTGAAAATTTAGATTTTTTAAATTTTCTTATTCCATTCAAAAAAGATATTTTTGTTGAAGTCCGTCGAATCGTATTTTGTTTTTAGTTTTATATAAATATTTCTTAGATATTTTTCTTTGTAGACATACACAACTCAATTTCATTTGTTTTTTGTTCTTTTAAATGTAAGATGAAATTTAAATTTACTTTTTAACGACAAAAGTAAAAAGTAAACACTAATGTTTTTATTGTTTGGGGTGGTGAGATAGCTTCCAGGAGCTGAACAATTTCATGTTTTTATCCTCAAAACATCCCACAGACCATATTTGACACAAGGTTACCTTATTTTGAAGGGAGAGTGCACAAATTAACTCTAGCGTGGCTGTCACAAATTAATCTTAATCTCCGTGGCATTTCATTTTAGGGGCGCCTAAGGTGCCAATTGAGAAACGTAACACAGCTCTACAGATACTGCCTGAGGAAGGCTCCCTGGACCAGGTCATAAACTGAATAAAACCCTCTGGGCACGAACTTTTGGTGGGTCCACGGAAAACTTGATGCGGGGAGCAAAAACAGCCCGTGTTCGCAATGCGTTTAAAATCCGGCAATGTGTGTTATATATATATTACAAAGAAACAGACATTTGAATCATAAATGGTGTCATACTAGTTTTAACAAAACCAAGTTTAATCAATAATTTTTGGGTGTTATTCATTTTTAATTTTACTGTTTTATTTTCAAACATAAAACCGCAAATACAAACGTTTATATTGTTTGGGGTGGTGAGATAGATTTTAGGACGAGAAAAAATTTGTGTCAAAACACCAACTGTTTTATTCTCAAACCCATGAAAATGTAACCCAACAAATAATTTTATAAACTAATCAACAACAAAAATAAAAAGAAGAGTTATCTTTTTATATGTGTTCTTATTTAATGTCTTATTTTTCTATTTTTTAAAAACATTTTATCAAATCAAAATTTATCAAATTAACATCTATAAAATTAAAATTTATAAAATTAGAATTTAGGCACTTGCATCTGCTGGGCGTATGTTTTTGTTAGAATCATTAATTATTTTGAATTATATAAAAATTATTTAGATTAAATAAATAGGTTGTTTATACATGAAAAAAAGTTAAACACATTTTGTAAGATAAAAAACATGAATGGAACATTTTTATGACATAAATATGGAAAATTCTAGTAAATCCGATTATTTGACGATTTTCTTTCAATGTGTGCGGTTCTTAAACGTCAATAATGAATGCTTTTCGTTCCAAAATACAGCTGATAGATGGGAACATTTTTCTTACTGCTAGTGTGTACGTAACCTGAAGTCGGTTTACCAAACTAAATACATTCTAATTAATTGTAGGTTTTGTATTCAATCCGTGGCTTGTATGTCAGACTAAGCAAAGTATAGGAAATAACTAGAACAACATTATACATAAAAATTGAACTGTAAGAAATGTCTCTACTCTAGTTTCCCTTCTGTCACTAATGAAACTAATGACGGATTTAAAACAATGAGATAGCCGGAAAAAAAGAATCATGGTGGACTATATTTTTATATTTTTGATTAACATGAGGAGACACTTAGAGTTTTGTGTAGGCCATTATATTTATATATATATATAGATTGCACATATGACCATTAGGTCATAATTTAATAAGGATTTTCTTTAAACGGTTTCTTCATCGCAAATAAACCCATCTCAAAATATCAACCTAATTAGTCATATACTGAGTTTAACTGAATGATTCCTTCAATAGCGTTCTTTATTACCTGCTGCTGTTGAGATTCCTTTTCGTTATCTTCTTTACATTTTAAATATTTCTCTTTTATGTTCATCATTAGCTTCACAATGCCATTGGCTATTTGCTCTACTATGAAAAAATCATGTCTATATTTAAAATTCGTCTTTTAGTTTTAAGTCACGTTGTCTCCTCAAAGAGCATAGAGTCGCAGTCACATCATGTTTGCAGTCGTTGTGATACTGCTTTTTCACTAGTAAGGTACAAGGGAGGTTGCTCTCTCTATGTTCCCTGGTTTTGAATTTAGCGTTTTACCATCTTATCAACCGGTTGGCCGCCCGATCAGGTGAATGAAACCAGTCTGACCTACTATACACCCATTGGCGGGATAGGGCGATGAAATGGCTGAATGATTTTCTTAACAGTATTAGTGCAAAGTCAAATGCAAACAGCCTCGACCAAGATTTGAAATTAGCTCGTCGAGTTCATTTCCTTTAGTGATAAACTTATAGCAACATGCAGCCAACCAAAAATCTATCTATGTAAAGTAACAATTGTTTCCTATTTCAAAAAATGTCCATAAAGGAAATAACCAGAATAAAATGATATCCAAAGACCTTTAACAGCGCTAGTAAATCAAATATAGAATTGATTTTGGAGCAAATTATTTGAAGCAGAATGTTTAATTGGCAAATACACGGCCAAGAGAAGTCAGAACACATTACGTGTTTGGGTAATTTTTCATGGCTCAATTCACAGAACTTGAGTTATATTTCGTCTAAATTAAAATAACTAACATAACTAAACCTGCCATTGGATTTCCGTCCGAAAAGCAATTGCATTATTCAAATAAACTATTTTTAAGACAACAGTGTAAACTAGGTTTCAGGGAGCTACTTCTTTGTTTTGTTATTTTGTTGTCACGATTTTGACATTCTTGAATAATAACTTGTATAATTTAAAGTATCTATGTATATATTTCTTCCTTTTCTAACTTTTGTCTTGTTTCATATCAAACTGAAATAATGACAGATATTCATTTTGTCATTACATGTAAGGTATAATTTTTCATATATATTTTTATGTTTCTGTTTCGTAGTTACTTCATTAACAGAGGATTCTATATTAGTTGTGGTTATAATATATCAACTTTTGTAAGTTATTTAATGCCGAATCATGTTTATATATATATATATATATATATATATATATATATATATATATATATATATATATATATATAAAAGTAATGAGTATTATTTGGTCCAGTTAAACCGGAGTTGGGAGTAATTCCATCGGGACAAGAAAATTATTCTTGAGTGAATATTCAAATTTTCCTGGTAAAGAGCTCAATGTAACAATAATACAGAGCAATAAATTATTTAAGAAAAACAACAAAACCGGTCACATAGGATGGTTTGTTGTTTTTCTTAAAGAGTATATATATGTATATATATATGTGTGTCTGTGTTTTTCTTAAAGAGTATATATATATATATATATATATATATATATATATATATATATATACGATTAATAAACTCATAGTTTGTCGGCAACAAATTTAAACGAGCCATTGCTTATTTTTTGCACACATTTAAATGGAGTCAAGCATTCTGTCTTGCACTAATAGTTTTATTTACATACAGTAAAATAATTTTAAGTATTGGTATGTAAGACTAATAATTCAATTTGACAGTAATCATTTGTTTTCACACAGTTACCTGGAGTCAAGTGTATTAAATTATCAAATAGTCCTATTCGATTCATTGATACGGCACTAACAGGTACTGTTACGTCATATCAGACGAGATCAAAGAGTAATGGCAATTAAGGTGTAATTTACATTCCCCAAAACTCAGATGAAGTAAAATCAGTAATTCAGTGTCTGAAGTCCATGTTCTTGTAATAATTCAATTAACCAAATCCCCTGTACATAAATGCATATATTTTTCACATTTTATCATTTATCATCAAATTCAGTTTTATCATAATTATCATTATTATTTTTCTTTGGTGAGAATTCTTTACGCCAGCGTTAGCTAATGGTTTCTACTGGAGTCTGGGTGGTAGCAAGTCTCCTCAAGTCTCCAGGACTCTTCTCAGAATTCTGGCCGATCTTGACGATGCTGTAATTTGGATCATCTCTACCTTTCCTCTTAGTTCCAAGTCCTCTACTCCTTGAACATATCATGTGGTTACTGTACCGAGCGCGCCTATTATAATTGGTGTCATTGTCAATTTTATGTTCCATATTTTTTTCAGTTCTTTGGCAAAGTCTTGGTATTTATCACATTTTTCTCTTTCCTTCTGTTTTACCCTGTGATCAAGCGAAACGGCAAATTCCAATATTCGGCAAACTCACTTTTTTGTTGTTGATTTTCACTAGTTCTGGTCGTCTGACCGAGATTCAATGGTCCGTTTGTATCACAAAATTCCAGAGTATCTGGGATGTAATACCTTATGCATGGTCATTAGTTTTCTTGTTATTTGGTCCATTTGCTGAAGTTCATCTCTTGTCCAGATGAGAAAGGAATCCGAATATCTAATGAGGAGTACATCTCAGGTATTTATTCCTTGGATAAGGTTTTTGCTAGATAGTCTTGTCTCAAGTAGCTTTCTAGTTCTCCTGATATATTCTTTCTGATTTTCTTCTTTCATCACCACTTTTTGATGGTGTCTGCTTCTAAGATGCCCAAGTATTTGTACGTTTCCTTCTCTCCGAGCGTTCTAATATTCTCATGATTTGGTAATTCCCTTCCGATAGTCAGCGGTCGTTTGCCACATTTCATGACTAGCATGGAAATTGTTTCTATGCCAAATTCCATTCATATGATCTGACTGTATATTCTAACTGCATATATTTGAGTTTCAAGTTTTTTTTCATTTTTTGTAAATAGTTTGATGTCATCTATGTACATTAGGTAATTGATCTTTTTCAGCGATCTACTGTGCATTTTATGAGTATGTGGTTAAGTGGCATCATGGCAATTACGAATAGTAACGGTGATAGTGTACCGCCTTGAAAAAAAACGTCTTTGGATCTTTGGTTCAGCTAAGCTTCTTCCTCCTGCTGTCATTATTATTATTATTATTATTATTATTATTATTATTATTATTATTATTATTATTATTATCTACTCAGCGGTAGGTGATGGTCTTTCGCCAACTTCAAAGTCCTCCAGTCCCTTTTATAACCCTTTAGTTACCGTACCAAAAAGCAACAATCACAATTGGTATAATTGCCACCTTCATGTTCCAGAGATTTATTATTATATTTGCTATTATTATTATCATTATTATTTACCGTCAAATTACAAAGAATGATTGAGTTGACAATGCCAATGACATATTCTTTTATTACTCTTGTATATCTCAAGGAAAACAATTTCTTTCTACGTGGTTGAATATAAATAGAAGTAAAGTAACCAATTTAAATCTCATCTTTTATCATAACGAGACTATTTTCTGATTACCGTCTGATTTTACTGTGTAATTCACCTTTTTTAGAAAATAATTTCCCCATGTGTTTCCCAATAACTGTTTACTAAATATCATTCATACTTTAATAAAACATGTAAATCTTTGCCAGGCATAATATGCTATTAAGTCTTTCCTCTTCACCAACTGCGATTTATAATTTTTCTTTATATATATATATATATATATATATATATATATATATATATATAGATAGATAGATAGATAGATAAACTTTACTAAAAGGTGTATATATATATATATATATATATATATATATATATATATATATATATATATATATATATATATAAACTTTATTCAGCAGGTATTCGTTTTCCTTTTAAATATTTTGGTTCTGCCTCAAACCTAATTACTAACTTTACGTAAACGTATCAAATTTTATTTTTCCTCCAAATAATATATTGTCAGTGAACCTTTTTTTCATTTTGGCCGTCACCATTACAACCCTGAATGCCATAAGTATCTATTATATGAAATATTATACCATGAAATTTCATCTGTCATCCTATTCCATTGTAGATCTATCTATCAATTCATCTATCTACGTAAATATATATGGGTGTGAGTGTGAGAGAGAGAGAGAGTATGTAAGAATATATATATATATATATATATATATATATATATATATATGAGTGTGTATGTTCATTTTTCTCCATCTTAATTTTTTTTTACATGATTGCCGCCAATTTTCTGTTGTGATCTAATAACCAGCAAGAGATTGTGAGATAAACTATAAAACATATCCAATTACAATGAAACATAGAACGTTGAAGAATCACAAGTGATTCTCATTGTTTTTTCATACGGCTCTTTCTCATGCAGTCGTTTCTGGCGCTAGCAGCTGCTATTTACTTTACTTTTTTTTATCCATTATATGTTTTATGCTGATAATATCACTTCCCACAAGTGTAAACCTCCCTATCCGCTTCTTGACTATGTCTTTTAGGCATCTATTTAACTTTCCTTTCTCTTGCATTGCTGATAAAACAGTGCCCATATCAAAATAATCTCTCATCATTTCTTGCTTTGTTTTCCGGAAAGTCACATGGTATTTTGAAGTCATATTATTAATTTTTTTTTTATTTCTCCGTAGACTTTATCGGTACCTATTTCTCAAGCTGTTTTCAAGAAACCTTATCTTTATAAATATGTTTTAATCTCTAGGTCTCTATTATAAACAAATGTAGACAAAAATTATTTTTTCTTTATCTTCGAATCATTCAAAAGCTTCGTCCTAAAAATTATGAATGTAGATTTCCTTATCAACGATTGATTGTATTTTCTTCCCTACATATCCACACCTCGCGGAGGATGAGTTAATGGTTAGCGTCTTAGGAAATGGACATGACGGAACGAGTTCAAATTACAGACGAAGCTGCAAGTTTGTTTGTTTTTTTATTTCTCGCTCATGTCCTTGATCTGATTATTTTATTCTTATCCGTACGTGAATTGCGTTCATATTTACATTTTTCTTGACTGTCCTATCAAATATGAATAATTTTCTGTCAAATCTACTTGACCGATGGATGGGACATTATCAGATAATGCCTCTTCGGAAAAGAGTGGACCTGGAAGTAATGGCAATGATGGATTACTCCACACTCTCCTGATAGCAAGAATTAAAGCCTAACTATCAGATGCAATTAAGTCCCATATCAAGGACACCCCGTACTCTTCTGGAGCGGATATAGTCAATATATTCTAAGATCCATGAATTGGCCGAGCTAAAGTCATTGCAAAATGCATTTATCCCTCTAAAAGATTGGATGGTTTCTTTAACTTTACTATGGCAACTAGTCTAGAAGAAGGAAAATTATGTATTCAAACTAGCTGTACTTTGTTGAAATATTGACAATATGTAGCATCCTGCTTATTATTTGGGAGGTGCGATAAATATATACACACACTACTGTGAAATACTGCGACGTAAGATGAAGATTAATGCGGGACTTCTCCAAAGTATTAAGTCGGAAAGATACAATGCGTATCGGAATATTTATTTATTTTTACTTAAACCTAACGAGAGGCGGAAACATGTAAAATGAAACAGCCCGATTAAGGGGAAACAGAGAGTGTCAGAAAAACCGCCATAACCTAGCCTATGGGCTAATGAGTAGAGTGTTCGCCAGTGGTCCGGGAAACCGGGGTTCAATCCTAGATAGAGTCTTACCAAAGACTGAAAAAATTGTACTTGATGCCGCTTTACTTAACACTCAGCATTATAAAGTACGTATCAAATGTAAAGTGGAGCAATCCAGGGAATAGTGTAACGCCCGCCCATACACCTCGGTGTACTAGCTATTGAAAAGGAAGCCTTTGAATCACCCTCGACTAAGGTCACCAACTTAATTCAAATACTATATATACCCAAACATTTCCACCGGTAAATCTTTGACCTGATAAGTTCGGAGAACAGAGATATCTTATTAACGAGACGAAAAAGAAGTTAATATGAATTTTAGAAGAATAGAGTAGATTATTTCAAATGTGTACTTGCAGAATAAATTTCTTAAATGAAGTGTTGATAAAAAAATTGTGTTGTTTTAATGAAAAGGAATTAGACAAAACGAATAACTTGATGAGAAAAGTAAAGCAAATATCTTGTTATTGTTTAAACTAAAGGAGTCAAAATATAAGTAAAATGTTTGACCGATCACTGCATTCCGGGACCGTTTGAAGAGGAAAAGCGAATTCAGATTAAAGCCAGATCCTGTCAATCTTTAAAGGGGATTCAATAAGAAAAATTAAAAATGCAATGACCTATTTCCTAAATTATAATATGGATTTTTTTCAAAACAATCCTTATACAGTACACATCAGCAAAAATTTATTGAAATGCAAATTAGGAGAAAATGGATATTTCCTTAAACCTCGTCTTCTCCACTTCCCAGTATAAAAGGTGTATATTTACGACGCTCAGGAAACCCAAACAGAGAGAGACAGAGATAGTGAACAGCATCTGAGTTGGTAAGCAGTTTCCACGAACCTCCTAGTGTTTGACCTTGTACCAGACTGCCCCAAGTATAGAAAGCGAAGAAAGCCGACCATATTACAACGTTGGAGAAAGAAAGCAAAGGTATTTAATGTAATAATCACTTGTGAAGTAGTACCAAGGATTGAGGAAAGCAAACATAACTACCATTTGAGATTGTCTTGAGCCAGACTATAGACAGCGAGAAAATAGAAAACCATAAAATATATGAGGAATTGACAGATTGTTAATTTTTTAACTGATTTCTGACAAAAACTTGCCACCTCCAGGATGGGTGAATGTACGTATCAATTTCGAAGGATATTTTTTTCGTACAGAATATTGTTATCTTATGGTGGCGTCTCATCCGTCTACTCATTGGCTCGTTACCCCGACCAGCAATTGATCTGTCGTTGGATTCTAAAAAAAGCACAACGTGGGCAGATTAGCCATGTCATCTAAAGACTGAACCGACCAACGGAATGGTCTCTTGATTGGAAGAGGTATCACTCCCACGTTTGATGTAGACGGTTGTACCGTCATAAATCTACGCCCAACTTGAAAAAAAATTATACGTTTTCTATTGTTTTTGTCAAAATGAAAAAGAAAAGCCACAAATATTGCGTATTATGAATGAAAAACAAATATTGATTAATTACTATGTAAAACTGAACTGTAATAAAGTCAATGTTAATCTAAGCATATTTAATGACAAAGAGCTCCCAATGCCTCCGGCACTAAGATAAATATCTAATTTAAGCAATAAACCAACTATAAAATATTAATTATATTAGATTAATCATTTCAGCAGTCAATGAAAAAACAGCTTTTTTTCTGAATATTTTTTCTTATCATTCTAATGACGTGCGCACTTTGATGGCTTTGAACATATTTGTAAAATTTATATGTTCAAAATATTAATATTATTAAAGGAGTATATTCAATTAGGGTTTGTTTTTCGTTTTGTTTCTTTTTTCTTCTATATTTTACTCCTTTGAAATATATCTTCAAAAGTAGTTGTAATTTAATTATTTTATAAAAGTTTACCACCCGAAATGTTTGCTGATTGAGCCGATTACATAGAATTGAAAAAGTCAGCGGGTGATGCCGTCAAAATGAAGGGAAACTCTTCTGCTTTATTCATATAGAAAAATAACAACTGTGCAAACATTTACTTAACGTTGGTTTGATATGTTACAAAGGCCTCAAGTTGTTTACACTAACTGATGTTGATTCAGTGATTACATATCCAAGGATCAAACAGGTTCACCTTTGCTCATCAAGTGGAAACCATTGCATTCAGCGTGACTTGACTGTATGTGTTGCTTTTTAAATTAAAGTGTTTGCCATGGTGTGAGACCTATTATGATGGTAAGTTAACTTTAGTACATATAAATCAATATATTCCTCAAACTTCTAGTTTTGAGCGGAGATTCTTGTATTGTGTAATAGTTTGTAAACCATCGATCAGTAGCTCGCTTTTCAAAGGTACTCATCACTTCTGGTCATGTACTAAATTCAAACAAACTTAGTATGTGTGTTAGCCAAACCTACCGCCGAAAACAACAAAACAGTACAAAGTCAATTCAAGTTAAGTACAGTTGGATAAAAATTCAGTGTTTTCCTTCTTCTAGACTGGTTGATTTACCAAGTCAAGAGAAATCCAAACTTGTCTTTCTATTCATCCTTAATATGGACGCATAAGAAATAGTCCCATGACTTACCAAGGAGATTACAATAAAGTGAAATACTAATGGTTACGTCCTGGATTTGAACTCGGATCATCGCATCCGTTTTCTTGCACCATAACTAAATGTGCATATTTTATGAAATATTAATAATTACTATGCAGATACATTTTTTTTATTATGTCGTGAATAAATCTTTCTTTTAGACATCAAGACTAATGGTTTACAAACTTATGTTGCAGAGATTAATGAGTAATGAGTTTGATTCTTTGTAGGTTTTGCATACTTGGCAACTTGACGGTGAAATTATCGAGGCTTTGTTTTAAAGGCCCCTCAGGGTGTTTAATGTTTAGCAAGCAAGAAAAACAGGCCGTTGTTAATGAATTCAATACTCACTGTATAGCCCATACTTATGACTTTGTGCTTGCGTAAGAATCGCTTAATAAATGAGTTGAATAACTTTGAATTTTGGGAACATCAGCCTTCACATTATTGAATTCCAAATCCTATTGATATATATTTTGTATCTTTAAGAGTACAGTTCGTAGGTAGCATTTTAAAACGTACCAGAGTTCATTTGTTTGCACAGAGTTCAATGATGTCAAGTATGTTTACCTAGCACAAATAGTTATTATAATTGGCACAATTAATTTTTTTCAAATATAGTAAATGATTAGTTTTTTTCATCCATAGATGGGACCCAACAAGTTACTACCACTCCAAGTCAGAGTTCACCTAGGAGCAATAACAATTTCCATTCAAGACAATAACTGAATGGAACGTAAGAGTATTTCAATCTAAAAAAAGCAACTATTAAGCAAAAAAAAAATTATTATTATTATTATTATTATTAATATTATTATCATTTTATACTCTTTTATAGTTTTTCACATCAGCCTCAGCTGATGGTTTTTCAATGGAATTTGGGAGAGAGCAAATCTCCTCAGGTCTCCAGGACGCTGCTCAGTATTCTGGTCGTCTTTAATAATCCTATCGTTTGGATGGTCTCCTCTCGTCTGCCAACTTCCAAATCCTCCAGGCCCTTTAATAATACTTTAGTTACTGTGCCAAAAGCAACAATCAAAATTGGCACAATCGTCATCTTCATGTTCCTTAGTTGTTTTTTTTCAATTCTCTAGCAAGGTCGAGGTACTTCTCTCTCTTATCGCATTCTTTCAGTTTTATTCTGTGGTCAGCCGAGACAGCAAAGTCGACAATTTTGCAAATTCTTTTTTTTTTTTTTTTTCGTTGATTATTACAAGATCTGGTCCTCCGGCCGAGATTAGGTGATCCGTTTGTAAATCAAAGTCCCATAGGAGTGTATGTGTGTCATTTTCTAGGACAGGTGCTGGGTTATGCATATACCATTTGTTCGTATGGTGAAATTTACATTTCCTGCACATTTTCCAATGGTTCACCTTGCCCACCTAGTTGTGTCTAGTCTTGTACTCCCTCTGTGCTAATATCCTGCATTCGCTTATTATGTGATTGATCGTTTCGTCTCGGTCACATTTGCTATTTTGCTATTTTGCTGAGTCTTACCAATCCTCACTTTGATATAGTTGGTTCTGATGGCATTGTTTTGGGCAGCTATTATTATTATTCCTACTACTACTTCTGGTCTTTTTCACACAAGATTTAGCTAATGGTCTTTCACTGAACGCTGAGTGACAGCAAGTCTCTTCAGGTCTCTAAGACTCTTTTTAGTATTCTGGCTGACCAAAACAATGCTATAGATTGGATGGTATCGATCCGCCCTCTGATTTCCATCTCATCCAGGCCAGTTTTGAATCCCCTGACAACTGTTCCAAGCGAGCCAGTTACAATCACCATCGCCGTTTCTCTCATGTTCCACAGCTTTCTTAGTTCTCTGGCGTTGTCTAAGTACTTCTTTCTCTCTCTCTCTCTTCTCTCTCTCTCTCTCTCTTTCTCTCTCTCTCTCTCTTCTTTGATTTCCTCACACAAACCTACTAACCAGCACTTTTCCTGACGGCCGGGGCTGTAGAATTCACCGAATACTTCTGTGTAAAGGGGTAAGACACCCTGCAACGAGTGACCTGGATATTGCACGAAACAATCTGAAGGTGAGGTTCCAGTGATGTTGGGGCTTTGGGGAATGTGGAGCACCCTTTCCTTGCCATTTCTCCCAGATCTACCTTGGCCCGGAATGGTAGCGCCTGATAGGGCCCTATCTATGGGTTAAATAGAACTAAACTGCATACTTATCCTAAACTGAATTATTTGAATAGAACTCTTTGACTAAACCGAATAGCTTGAAATAGAAATATGTTGGTCAATTAAACTGCTTATTTCTGCTAATGTGAACTGCTTGAAATAGAACAGTTTATAAAATTGAAACTGTACTTATGCTAAACTGAAGTGTATGAAATAGAACTGACTATTTGTATGAAATGGATTTGGTGTTAAATAACCTACAAAGGTTGATAAGGCCATAAACCCCAACCAACCTACGGGCAGGGTTCCTATTTTTTGTTAATTATCGTTAGGTCTAATCATCCGGGATGGGGATTTCAGTGACCCGTTTGTATATAAAAAATAATTCTCTGCTTGTGAGTTTTTTTTTCCCACCAGCTAACGTTGGTGGTTTTCCCAGGAATCGGAATAATCGCAAGATTTCTCAGAGCCTCCCCACCAGGATTCTTCTGAATAGCTAGTCGATCTTAGTTCGGTAATCTGTAAAGTCTTGATCTTTTCTTTGATCTTTAATTCCTCCAGTCTTTTTTACAAGCTTTGGGGAGTTGTCATATGCTTACCATGGTTCGCTTAAACAATAAAAGTCACTTGTTGACAGGCGAGTTTTTCATACCAGTTTAAAAAATTGTGGTTTTCACTGATGTCAACAGACAGTTAGTTTCCTCGGGTCCAGGACTCTTTTGAGTATTCCAGTTGATCATAAAAATGTTACGGTCCCCCAGTCTCTTTTCCAGGACTCTGAGAACCATTACGAGAGCTCCAGCTACAAATAATATTACTGTCACCTTAATTTTCTAGAGTTTTTCAGGAATGTGTCTATCTTTTCACTTTTCATTTTAATTCAATCGTCTTCTTGAACCGTAAAATCAACAAGATATCAAGTCTTTTTTTTATTTATTCTAAATCTGGTTTTATGGTGAATATCTGGTGATCCATTTGTATCTCAGTCTCAGAGAACATTATGTATCTCATTTTCTTCGAGAGATTTACATTTGTGCTTGTCGCATTTGCCAGCATTATAAAATTTTAATCACTCGCAGATTACTCAGGGAATCACCTATTGTATGTAGTCTAGTATTTCATTTGAACCAGTTCATTGTATTTGTTAATGTGATTCACCATTTCATCTTTGTTTTCACATAATTTGCACTATTTTATCCAACTTTATTAATACTACTTGAATTGCAACTATTTCTACTGCTACATCTTCTGCTTCTACTATAACTGCCACTATAAGCTTTTCTATGGATTTTATTGGCTTATTTTTAACTCCACGGACGGCTGAAATTTGATCGTTCAAAACAGGGAACAAATTTTTTTGATTGCTCCAAAAATCGAAAAGCAAGATCTGCAAATGATCTAAAAGAGTCAAAGTGAGATAATTGGTCACTACATCGATTCATCGTCACTTTTTTATTCGTAAAATTATATTACTTGCTGAAAACTAGAAAATTCACTGATTAAAATTAAAAAATAAAATATCAAAAAGTCAAAGCAAAACGTCGTTTTAAACCGGAAATTGTATCAAAATCTGACAGACGTCCAATTCTTTAATTCAATTGATCGCATTTTTGATCTCTAACCTGCTCAGCCATTCTTGGAGTGATTCCGACGCTAAAATTACTAAATATGTCACCTTGGTCAAATTAATGATAATGAAACAACCTGTTTTCGCAGTCAAAACACACAAATACTGAAATTACAATTGTATGATATTAATAAAACTCATAATATGAACCTGTCTTTTTATATGATACGAGGTTTAGTTTAGTTTGGTTTGGTTTGGGTTGATTTTTTTTTTTGGTGGGTGTTTTGGTTTAATGGCATAGCAACCATTGAAGGTTATTTAATACCAAATCCGTTTAAATACATAAAAACAGGTCTATTTCAAACAATTCAGTTTAGCCCAAGTACGGTGTTTAGTTTTATTTAACCCATGGATAGAACCCTATGAGGTGCTTCAACTCCGGACCAGAGGAAACCTGGGAGCGATGGCAATGAAGGGGTACTCCACATTCCCCAATGCACTTACATCACTGGATCCTCTCCATCAGATTGTTTAGTGTCATTACAGGACATTCGTTGGGGGTGTTTTACTCTTCTGCTGAGATACAGTCGGTATATTCTACAGCCCCAGCCGACGAGGCGCTAGGTTTCTTAGTTCAATAGCATATAAATTTTCGTGGTTTATTTTATGCCAAAGCCCAACGCCATAAGAACCAATCAAATCAAAGCACGAATAGACAAGACTCAACAAAATAGCAAATATAGACTTTGCGGTGACAGAGACCAAACGATCAATCATATAATAAGCGGATGTAGCAAATTAGCACAGAGGGGGTATAAGGCGAGACACGACTGGTTCGGCAAGGTGATCCTCTTGGAAATGTGCAAGGAATTAAAATTTGACCACACTAACAAATGGCATATGCTCAACCCAGCACCTGTCCAAGAAAATGACAAACATACACTCCTATGGGCCTTTGACATACAAACGGATCACTTAATCTCGGCCAGAAGACCAGACCTTATAATAATTGACAAAAAAAAAAGATAATTTGCCCAATTGTAAACTTTGCTGTCCCGGCTGACCATAGAATAAAACTGAAAGAATGTGAAAAGAGGGATAAGTACCTCGACCTTGCTAGGAATTGAAAAGCTGCGGACCATGAAAGTGACGATCGTACCAATTGTGATTGGTGCTTTTGGCACAATAACTAAAGGATTATTAAAAGGCATGGAGGATTTGGAAGTTGGCGGACGGGTAGAGACTATCCAAATGACAGCATTACTGAGAACGGCTAGAATACTGAGAAGAGTCCTGGAGACTTGAGTAGACATGCTGTCACTCAGACTCCTGTGTTGAACAATCAGTTAATACTGATGTGAAAAATTCTAAAAGAGTAAATATTAATAGTAATAATAAAACTCCTATGGGAATTTGACATACAAATGGATCACCAAATCTCGGCCAGAAAACAATACCTTATAATAATAATCAACTAAAAAAGAGAATTTGCAAAATTGTTGACTTTGCTGTCCCGGCTGACCACAGAATAAAAATGAAAGAATATGAAAAGAAGGATAAGTACTTCGACTTTGTTGGGGAATTGAAAAACTTATGGAACATGACAATCGTACCAATCGTGATTGGTGCTGTTGGTACAGTAACTAAAGGATTATTAAGAGACTGGAGGACTCGGAGGTTAGCGGACAAGTGGAGACCAACCAAACTACAGCACTATTGAGGACGGCCAGAATCATGAGAAGAGTCCTGGAATATTGAGGAGACTTGCTGCCACTCAGGCTCCAGTGAAAGACCATTTGTTAAATTGATGTGAAAAACACTCAATGAGGAAATTAAAAATATTAATTAAAAAAAGAACATGAATACTAGAAGAATTTGCTGTCCCGGCGGACCACAGAGTAAAAATCAAACAAAGTAAAAGAGAGACACTTACTTGGATCTTGCTAGAGATATGAAAAAGCTATAGAATTAGAAGGTGACAGTGATACCAACTGTAATTGGTGCGTTAAGGACGATCTTCCAGGGCTTAAAAAGAGGCTTTAAAACTTGGAACTTGAGAGACGTGCATTAAATATCAAAGACCTGTCAGAATGCTACGAAGAGTCCTGGAGAGTTGAGGAGACATGCTGTCATTCAGATTACTGTTAAAAACCATTAACCAACGCTGTTATAAAAAACGGGAATAATGATTATAATAATAAGAGAGAAACAAGTTCTCGGGCCTTGCAAGGGAACAAAGAAAGTTGTGGAACATGAACGATAGTGATATAACTGTAATTGGCGTGCTTGTTAAGGCCTACAAAGGCTTAGAAAGGGAACTGGAAGGGTTGAAAATCGAAGGACGAATCAAGACAATCCAAACTACATTATTGTTGAAATGGGCCCAGAATATTGATAAGAATCCTAGAAAGCCGAGGAGTCTTCCTGTCTCTCAGATTTTGGTTAAAGATTATCAGCTGATGCTGATGTTAAAAACTCACAAGAAGTAGAAAAATAAGAATAATAAATCCACTTGTTAGAGCTCGTAATAATAATAATAATAATAATAATAATAATAATAATAATAATAATAACAAATGGTATATGCACAACCCAGCACCTGTCCTAGAAAATGACACGCATAAACTCCTATGGCACTTTAACATACAAACAGATCGTCTAATCCCGGCCAGAAGACCAGAATTAATAATAATCAACAAAAAAAAAAGAGAACTCACAAAATAGTCGACTTTGCTGTCCCGCCTGACCACAGAATAAAACTGAAAGAATGTGAAAAGAAGGATAAATACCTCGACCTTGCAAGGGAATTGAAAAAACTGTGGAACATGCAGGTGACAATTATACCAATTGTACTCAGTGCGTTTGGAACAGTAACTAAAGGATTACTAAAGGGACTAGAGGACTTGGAAGTTGGCGGACGAGTAGAGACCATCCAAACGACAGCATTATTGAGAACGGCCAGAATACTAAGAAGAGTCCTGGAGACTTAAGGAGACTTGCTGTCACTCAGACTCCAGTGAAAAACCATCGGCTAACGCTGATGTGAAAAGCTCTAATGAGTGAATGATAATAATGCAACTTATACAAAAGAAATTCAAGAGTTGCAAATATGGGTAGGAAGATTAAATACAGGGAAATGTACAAGACAGTAATTCGTAGTTATACTGACGAATGATCAATGCACAAACTAGAATTTGAACTTGAACCTGTGATACGAAGAATTAGTCAGGACTTTGAAATAAAACTGATCTCCCAATTATGACAAAGAGACGAAAACTAATTAAAATTGATAAGAAAAGGAATTGCTTTCTCGTAGTTGTTTCCGTTTTAGTGGATCACGGAGTGAACGTTAAAAAAAAGTGAAAACTCTAGAAAAACCTGGAAATCATAGTGAGATCAAAATAATAATGAACATCAAGGAAATAGTAATATTAATGATAGCTGGAGGCTTTGGAACAAACCATAAGAACCTAGAAAACCGACTGTGCTAGGGGCAAGAGATTCGAGAAAGGATTGAAGAATCCAGATTATAGCACTGATGATCTCAGCTAGAAAAGTCCTATAGATTTGAAGTTACTC
>OY757904.1:118624592-118675273 GCA_963585895.1 Sepioteuthis lessoniana | reverse complement strand
TGCCCAGTCGGCTGGGACTGTAGAATACACGAACCGCTTCTCTGTAGATAGGTAAGACCCCCCACAAAGAGTGTCTTTTATGTGATACTAAACAATCTGATGATGAGATTCCAGTGATGCTAGAGCTTTGGGAAATGCAGAGCACCCCTTCAATGCCATTATTCCTAGGTCCACTCTGGCCCGGAATAGTAACACCTGATAGCGTCCTATCTTTGGGTTAAACAGAACTAACTGCATATATATGCTAAACTGAATTGTTTGGATTAGAACTGTTTGACTAAACTGAATAGCTTGAATATAAATATTTTGACATTGAAACTGTACATACATTTAAACAGTGTGCTTATGATAAATTGAATTTTTGAAATGGAAATGTTTTTGACATTGACACTGTACTTACACTAAATTGAATTGTTTAATATAGAACTATTTTGACATTCAACTGTGTGTAAACAAAATCTGTACTTATATTAAACTGAATTAGCTACATTAGAACATTTTGACTATTAAACTGTGTACTCATGCTAAACTGAATTAATTGAAATAGAGATGGCTATTAGCAGGAAAATTGATTTTGGGTTAAATAACCTACAAAGGTTGATATGCCATAAAAACCCAACCAACCAACCTACCTACACAGTATTAAGGTGTGTATTATCTTTACGTGATTATCGACACGTCCATATTTCAGAAGTGACTTCATAAGTGCAATTAGAGACCAGATAGCTTTTTCCTCATAGCCATGAGTTTTAATATATATTTGTAGAAATATTATTATTTTGCTCAGTTATCTATACGTGATATTTGATATATTTAAAGCGTTTTTAGAGGGGAAATTTAGTTCTAATCACACACACACACACCCACCCACACACACACCCACCCACACACACACACACACACACACACACACACACACACACACACATATATATATATATATATATAATCATCATTTCGTGCCGGTAGCACGGATACCCCTGACCCTCTCTCGCCACTTCTCCCTATTGTTCATCACCTCTGGCAGGTCTTCAGGGCTACATCCCGTATCCACACATAACTGCTGTATGTATGTTCGAGCTGGTCGTCCTGCGTTTGCTCGGCCATATGTTGGGGTCCATAGGAGTACATCATTAATGAGCTCGTCCTGCTTCTCCAGCAGTGTCCTGCATGTCTGGTTCATCTAACTTGGATAGTTTTCATGATGGGAGGCAGGGGGCTCTATAGTTGGTGCCTTGTGGGGTATTGCCGCCGGGACTTGTTCAATATTGCTCGCAACATTCTTGTGTAACTACCGTCTAGCTTCTTCTCCAGCCGTTTTGTTATCGACACGACCGCTGCCTTGAAGAAACAGCGTTTCATTTTTTGTTATCGACACGACCGCTGCCTTGAAGAAACAGCGTTTCATTTTATCGGCGACCGATATATATATATATATATATATATATATATATATATATATATATATATATATATATATATATGTCGGTGGTGTTGTGTAAAGTTATAATTATACTTGTATGAAATAGAAATAGAAATAGAAAAATCATAGCAATAATTGTATTAAAGCAATGCTTTAAGTAAGAGAATAAAGTCATTTCCAACATAACTTGCAAATGGATAACGATATTGACGGGTATGAATTCACTCTGATCATTATTTTTTAATCATCTCAATACCTTTAAAATAAAAACCGAAATATAACTATAAAATGCTTAATTAGAATATTTCACTCTTTCGTCAATACCTGCTCCCATATCATCACAGACCGCCCTTAACACAGATACTCAACAAGTTTGCACATCTTTTTACTATAAATTTGGATGATTATTTTTCTTCAGAAATCATGAATAAGAAGGAATAAATGATTATCTCATCAATAGTTTTTCCTTTATAACCCCTAATGCACATTGTTCCTCATATTCAGGGATTAACACCGTAATTGATTTGTTGTTATGGAAAAGCTATGAGACCATTTAATGAAAGTAAATTCAAATTAAACTAAATAATACTTAATCCTATACCTTAATATTCATTTTGTTTTGTGTGAATTCACGTCAGGTGCTTTTGCACACTCATTATCCGTAATTGCATCCTCTCTTGATAAACACATGGCTGTCAAAAGTTGTTATTTGTTTAATAGATAAACTATGTAATTTACTATATATCTGTCAGCTGTTGAATAAACGGCTTAAATTCTGTTGGAATGGAGCGTAAAGCAACTATCTTAATATTGGTCGAGTCGTATAGTTTACGGCACACCACGATAGCAGAGATAAGTTTGCTCGCTTCCCATGTGACCGATCAATCTCGCGTAGGCTATCACACTTCCGCTAATATATAAGCTACTCGGCCATAAAGACAAAATATCTCTTGCACTTCCTAACATAAAAATAATACCCATTTCATCAAAACTGATATTTATTCTCTTTATTTACTATGAAAAAAGAAAAAAAAATAGGGAAGCAATTTAATGTCAGCCAGAATGAGAAAGTGATACAAATATTGCAATCTTTATTGCATTTAATGCAGAAGTAGACGCATATCAATTCCTATCAACTCACTCACTCAGTCACTCACATCCCCCCTCTCTCTCTCTCTCTTTCTCACTTTCTCTCTCTCTCATTTCTCTCACTCATTCTCTCTCTGTCTCTCTGTCTGTCTCTGTCTCTATCTCTCTCTCTATCTCTCTCTCTCTCTATATATATATATCCACACACGCATATACACACAACATATATATATATATATATATATATATATATATATGCTCACATAATATATATATATATATATATATATATATATATATATATAGAGAGAGAGAGAGAGAGAGAGAGAAGTTGGATTTAGAATATCATTGAGAATATAATTTTGATTTTATTTAATTGATTTTGATTCTGAATTTCAACTTTAATAATAAATAACGAAGTGTGACAGCTGAACAACTTATATTATGAAGTTATGTTGAATAAATATATATATGTTTATACTTAGTGTCTGGGTTTTCAGACATCTAAATTTGGTTTTCATAAACCTGTGTGAATTCGAAAAAGATTATGAAGCTTGTCCAGATATTTTTGACGTTGAGTTTTTCTCTAAACAGGATTGTAAAATTGTTACACTCTTATATTTACTAGTTGGTGGTGAGTTGTTTAGGGGATTTTAATGTCTTCCCAACCCATCTGGATAACTTTATGCCAAATGTTAGAGAATAACGAGCGTTGCACGTCTGTAATTAAACATTTATACCGTTAACAGATTTAACCATGAGTTAACATCGTCAGTTGTGTGATTGGTTGGTTGTCTGGTTGGTTGTATTTTTAATGAAATCTTAACAATTGTAGGTTATTTAATGCAAAATTCTGTTTTTTAATCCATAAATGATTTGTAAGCGTATTTTTTGTAGGAAACACTATTTTAAACGATATATTATAGCTCAGTTGTTTGTGTATAGTAAAACGTTTCCACGTATTGTTATGTAAGACTTATAATCATATCAAATATTAACCATTTCCTTGTACACAGTTGAATCGTTTCAAGTATTGCTGTTTGACATTTATAATTCAATTGATCCATTATGTATTTACCAATTTGTTCGCATGGGGGAGGACTTGAGTTTAACTGCTTTAAATTCAAACCTTTTCTTCTTTTATTCTGTTTGCCTAACCAAGGCAAAATAACCCCGTTGGAATGAGAATAATTGGATTAATGCCTTTTTTTCCAAGGGTATTAGTGCTAAATGAAAAACAATCAACTTCGTCCAGAATTTGAATTCGTGTCGCTGTGTCCATTTCCTACGACGATGACCAATATGATCAAGTATCTCTATGTTATATAAATATTTTGCGCCCAGCTGTATGGTTTCAAATAACTGATTATAATTAAAATCAGTCGTAAAAGCTGAAACAATTCTATTTGACCAATAGTTGGGACCCTGAAAGGTTCTACAACTCCGGTTCAGATTAAATCCAAGAGTTATGACAATAAAAAGGCTCGGATATTCGTCCGGACATCATGACTCTAACCTCACTATGAAACGCATTTTAGTGTCATACCTAGAGCACTAGTTAGAGAAGGAATCTTAACCGTCTGCAGGGTTGTTATTGGCGTATTCTTCAGCTCTACTCGACAAGATGAGATTAATATGTGATATAACTAAATAACATTTATCAATTTAAATATGATTGTTTTTTGTCAGTATAGATAGTTTTAACTAAGCCACAATACCAATGAATTATTTTACATTCCCAGGCATAATAACTATCTATAAATAATATTAGTTTCGCTTAGTTAAGTGTAAATAATAATTTAAGTAAAGCTGTTGTTCTGAAGAAGATATATATTTATTTCTAACCAATTGAACACTCAGGTATCCGACTGCGCAAAATGTAAACAAACGAAACCTAATACAAATGCGTTATAATTACTGAGCTGATTTATGTCACCGAATTGGTTGAGCGGTTAGATATCAAGTCTAGCGTAAATTTAGGCGGGTTGTGATCCCACCTTGAAGCATCCTGCTTGTCTAGCCACACTGAAGAGTTGTGATACAATGAAACATTCAGTCTATGGATGACAATATGTGTGCATGTGTGTGTGTAATGAACTTTAGCAAAACGTTTTGAGAAAAAGCTTGATAGGAAATACACAAGAATGCTGTTTGGTATAAACCCTGAAAGCAACATCGACCCCCCACAAAGTAGATGTATGGCTAACTACTTCCTATCGCACAAACTATCAAAGTACACATGGACCAGCTAGTATTGGCTATCATCAAATGCTTACATGCATCTGCTCTGGGGGCACCTCTAGGTAACATAATCGTTTACAAGTTTGACTAGCAATCCTGGAAGACTGAGTTCGAATCTCATTGGGTGCCCCATTCATTCAGCCTTGTTCCTCATCGAAGCAAAGAACTTCGTAAATAACTGCTCGTATCAACTCTTTGTGGACACTGGATGTGTTCAAGACGACCTACGATGAGCAATGGATGTTAATTACAGGCAGGAAGAAAAAGTAAGGGAAATCTCTACTGTGAGAAAGACACCATACAGATTATATATATATATATTACATGTTTATCCTTTCTTTGGTCGGTATAAAAAATATTCATCGCTCCACATCATAAAATCGGATAAAACAAATTTTACACTTTTTTGAAATACAATTGGGTGATTATAGATTCACTGTCCGACCACGAAGGGAATAAGCTAGAATCGTAAAATCCCTATTGTTATCCATATTTACCCTTGGGAAAGGTATAAAACTCTTTAATCAGCCCACCTATAAGAAATGTAAGGGGCTACACACAGACACATATATAAAAAATATTATATATATGCATATATTAATATCATATGCGTGCATGAAGATTATATACATAATTTCTAATATACATAATGTTATATATATATATATATATATATATATATATATAGTATTCATGTATTAATATAATATACATACATTTTATATATGTTAAACATATAGAAAGATTATATATATACATATATATATATATAGTATTTTGGAATTTGCTTGAAGCATTGCACAAACTATCATAACTTATCGTACTTAATCGATTTACAGGGCTTTTGCAATGTGAAATAATTATTATTTCGCATTGCAATCGCGTTCTAAATAAGATTATATAGAAGATACCCCGCAACAACAATTACCGACGCTGACTACGCCGATGACATAGCGATACTGGCAAATACACCTGACCAAGCCGAAACACTACTGCATAGTCTGGAACGAGCAGCAACAAGCATAGGCCTCTATGTTAATGCACACAAAACGGAATATATGTGCTATAATCAAACGGGGGACATTTCCACTCTAAAAGGAACCCCTCTTAAACTAGTAGACAAATTCACTTACCTAGGAAGCAGCGTCGAATCAACCAAAAAGGACCTCGAAACCAGGTTAACGAAAGCATGGATAGCTATCAATAGGCTATCGATTATATGGAAATCAGACCTAACCGATAAAATGAAACGCAGTTTCTTCCAGGCAGCGGTCACATCGATACTGCTATATGGCTGCACTACATGGACGCTAACAAAAGGGCTCGAGAAGAAGCTAGACGGAAATTACACAAGAATGCTGCGTGCAATCTTAAACAAGTCCTGGCGGCAACACCCCACAAGACACCAACTGTACGGCCACCTGCCTCCTATCACGAAAACTATTCAAGTTAGACGAACCAGGCATGCAGGACACTGCTGGAGAAGCAGGGACGAACTCGTAAGAGATGTACTCTTATGGACCCCCACACATAGCCGTCCAAGAGCAGGACGACCAGCACGAGCATACATTCAGCAGCTATGTGAGGAAACGGGATGCTGTCCTGAAGACCTGCCTAGGGCGATGAACGATAGGGAGAAGTGGCGAGAGAGGGTCAGGGATATACGTGCTACCAGCGCGATATGATGATGATGATGATATATATATATATAATAACTATCATATCATATACGTTTATATAGAGATGTATTCATATATCTATATGATATAAAAAAATATGTATATATTATATATATATATATATATATATATATATATATATATATATGTATGTATGTATATATACTCATTTATGGAATTAATATTCTTATTTGATAATTATATATACTATTATCATACATTCACTAAAAATAGTATACATACGTTGATATGAAGTAATAATATATTATGCACACGAATCCATGCATACATTAATACATACATAAACACGTAATATATTTATTAATATGTACCCAATGAATACATTAATATATGCATAATACATACATACATACATACATACATACATACATACATACATTCGTTAAGGTAAATCCATTTATGAAAGTAATTTTCCTTCACCGGATTTATTTGCTACGTTATAGGATCTTTCTATGTTGCTTCTCTTATAGTTTATCAACTGTATTAAGAAATTTCCGAAAAATATTCTTCCCATAAACTATCCTCTTAAAAACCGACTCCCAATTTTCTAAGCCATAATTTAAAGATATAAAAATTTTGAAAAATTTAAATAATAAATTGGTTAACCATACAATTTTTTTTCACTTAGGAATAGTTAATTGTCTAATGGTATATCAACCATCTTGGGAGAATTATTGCCAAATTCATCTTTATGAGAGAACAATGCTTTTACTATTTAACCCAAATATGATGGGGGGAGATAGAGGGGGTCCATGCATTTCCCAAGGGTATTTTTCTGAAAATGAACTTAATGGTACGACTGGAGTTCGAACTCACTTACTACGATTCTGTTATCCAACGCTTTAACCACTATACCACGAGGACACCCTTTTTAATTTAGGAGTTACAATAGATAAAGTCATCTGACACGGGTCCATCGTTCCATGGCCTTGGTGATTCAAAGTTACGGGATACTGATCTGTTAATTCTACAGGAAAAAAATGGACGGCGCATTCAACATCAAGTGCACGCAATGAACACTCCAATTCAAAATATTCCTTGTTTACAAAAAAGATATCATAATCTATGACATGGCCTCGTACACATTAATGAAAATGACCAAAGAAGGGCCAAAGTACATTTATTCACGTCGTAGCGTAAAAAAATTCGGACTATTGACAAGTAGTTTTCATCCTCTATAGCAACATCTCAATCACAAATAAGAAAATATTTTTTAAAAATCAAGTCAAAATCCTTGATTTTCATATGTGATAAAAAATATATTTACAACAAAATCTTCACTCTAAATACACATTGAATCTATCTATTTATTTATCTCTCTCTCTCTCTCTCTCTCTATATATATATATATATATATATATGTGTGTGTGTGTGTGTCTGTGTGTGTCTGTGTGTGTGTGTGTCTGTGTGTTTTAAAATTGGGGTAAATATGTCTAGTATGTTGAACTACGGATAAATATGAGTACTGCAAGTCCTCATTTGGACGAAAAAAACTGCAGACACATTGTAGTGTACTACAACACCTATAACTGACAAAACTGAGGTCGTTGGTGAAAATATGTCTAGTATAACGGTTTGGACTGAAAATTATAAAAACAATCTGCTTAAATTATGAGTGTGTATCTGGGCCCTGAATTTTTGATACTATCTGTTGATGGAAAATGAAATATGTTTTCTGAAGTTTTGGGAAACTGAGATATAGAAGAGATTAAACATATTTGACAGGATTATATCTGTAGCTTTTCCTTCGATCATTTAGGTTACTGTTCTTAAGTAATGATGAGATAACTTCCCTCCCTAATGACGGTATCAAAACAGCAACCCACTGAGAAACATTTGACTGAATAAAAAGAAACATCTGAATAGAAATCAGAAGTTAAACAAAAATGAATTTGTCAGATTCGTCAAACAACGATGCAACCGAATAGTTAAGAACAATAAAACGTACATTGTACTTTAGTTCGAAAATTTTTCTATGTTATTTCGTTTTTCTGTGTTTATGCTATGTACTTTATGTTTATGCGATATAGAAAATTCCGTTTTTCATTTTTAGCTTGTCAGAATGAATTACTCTTTGATGGCATGAATGCCGCAGAGTGAAACCTAAGAGAAAGTCATAAATCATACTGATATTTCACCCCAAAAGCATAATAAACGAACGAAATATATTAGGGTAAAGCTCAAGGGAATAGTCAAATCTTATGAAAATAAATTGACAGGACGGTGTTGATCCCCAAAGTGGTTATCACGATCACCGGACTCGACGCCGTCCATTTTTTTCTATGGGAGTGAGTTAAAAAAATATTGCTTTTAAGACTAAAATGCCAACACACTACATTCCGAACGAAAAACGATGAGAAAATTACTTTGAAATTATCTTGAAAGTATTCTAGAAGTTCTATTGTTAGAGTCCATTCGTTTTATAAACCAGAAAATAAACTATAGTTAATGAGTTTGAGAAGAGTTATTTAAAGATTTATTCATGTTATTCAATCTATATAACGTTGTGTTTAGCGCAAGGTTTCCATTATCTACAATATTCTTCCTGTATATCGTGCGTAAAAAGAATGTTCATACGAGGGTCATTCAATAAATAAGATGAATTTTGTCCATGAAGTCGGCGATAGGAAGTTTCGTTTACAGTTGCACCATTTTCAATAAAATCAAAAGAAAGGCCTCATGTCAAAAAACTCTGTCAACATGACCTTATCAATTAACAGCTGAACCCATACCTTTTTATTTCATTGGGAGTCAGAATGTTTCCTTTCCATGAACTATCGTTTACGCTTTGACTCGATATAAGAAGCCCATGCTTTTTGCCCATTTGTTGATACTTTTGACACCAAAATCCTTCTTCGTCCATGTCGCACATACTTTTGTAAATCTCATTAGGCTTTCAATTCTCAGCCACCAACAATTCAGTAAAAAAAATCTTTGTTAAGACCTAGGACGCTGTGTGATTATCTTCTATTTCAATAACCTCAAAACGAATATTTTGATTGGATTAAAAAAAAAATTCTATAAACCAATTATAAGCAGATTTTACAATTTTAAATAAAGTGCTTACACTAGTTATTTAATTTTTTCAAAAATATTTCTCTTTATTTATCAAATTATAATCGTATTTCAAGAATTAAAAGAAAGGAAACGATTAAACGTTTGAAATGAATTTGTTTAATTATTTTATTATTGTAAAAAAGTAAAGTTGGTGACCATAGTCAAAGGTAACCAGAAGGCCCCCTTTTCAACAGGTACTACACCAAGGTGTAGGGGTGGATGCTACTCCTTTCCTTGGATTGCTCCATTTTACCCTTGATACGTACCTTATATCGCTGAGTGTTAAGTAAGGAGGTATTAAGTACCATTTCAAAAGTCTTTGGTATGACGCGTCCAGAAATTTTAGCAAAACAATCTCACAGCAATACACTCTTTGAAGATTTCTCCAAAATATTTCTCCAAGGGAAATAGGAAGAAAATACTTGTAGCATATAACTTTCATAAGGAAACTGTTTCATTAGGAAACTGTTACAGTTATAATAATGCCCTAAAAAGACGCTAAATCAATCGTTCGATCACCCGATGGTGACGCTTTTTTCTTTGATAATGCCGCTGGAGTTTTGCCAAGATTACGTACTGCCAACGTCAATCGATCTCATGAAACAAAATGGTTTTCCACAAAAAAGGCATGAAAAAGATTATATCTTAAGGAAACTATTACGAATGAAAACTATGAAGATTATCTACTGCTTTTTACAAACACATTCACTCAAGTCAAATCTCGGCTACAGAGATAACAACAAAAGAAACTGGTCCCTATGTGAATTCAGATGAAACATTATTCATATGTTTTATTCATTAGATTGCAAGCATCTGAAATTAACCGAGCAGTTCATATACCTTGGTAGGAATATTTCATCTACTGAAAGAAGTACAACATACACATAGGCAAAGCATGGACTGCGACTACGCGGAAAAAATGCCATATCATTTTATATGTGTATGTAAATATCTAATAACCTCTTCTCTGAAAGAGGATGTAACAAAAGTTAATGTTTAAAATAGAATCTAACAGGTTTGACTTCAGAGTTTTTCTTCTCCAAGACCCTTTTCTTTAGCAAGGTTTAAGAGCCAATTCTTTCCACCTTTTTTACTCATACCTGGAGGGAGAATAGATTGATTCATACACGTGCACACACACACATACATACATACATACATACATACATACATACATACATACATACATATGTGTGTGTGGTATTTCACAACTTTTGAAACAAAATAATAAGGCTCAAATCAGAAACCACAGATGAGAGAATAATGAAAAGTACATTTATAAAAAAGTAAAAGGATACAATTTTAAGGTCTTCAGATATTTCGTTTCAATAGAGATCCTTAATTGGAATGCATCGAACAAAGGATACGGGGATTCCAAGTTCTTGGCTCCTTCATCAAAAAAACCTCTACCAACTCTGATCGACTAATTCGTGAACCCGGTATCCGGATAATTATCGGAGGTTCTTATGATGAGGAATCTGTTGCCTCTACAATCTTCACAAGTGTCCAGAGTTTCAAAGTTCTTGAGCTACTTAAAAATCTGACACCCATTTGGAAATGTATTGAAATTGAACTTCCTCTGTGTTTTGCTAGATCAATCTCGAAAAATTATGTTTAGTAATATGTATTAAAACATATTAACACATTAAAGAAGGCATTATTTTGACATATGAATCAACTATATTAAAGTATAATAATTTTTCAGCAATAATAGGAAAACAGAAAGAGGATAAACAAAACGAGAGATCTAACAGGACGCTACTTTCTTTCAACAACTGGGAAAAAGCATATATATATATATATATATATATATATATATATATATATATATATATATATGTATGTATGTATGTATACGAGGATCATTAAATTAGTTTCCTGACTTTTTTTTCGCATGGGGACTTTTTTTAAGAGTTCACACATGAAACTCTAGTCCCCTTCGAAATACCCCCCGGCTGCAATGCACTTGTTGTACCGTTCCAACAACTTCTGAAAAGCCCCATGGAAGTCTTCTTGTGGAAGCATGTTAATGACCTTCGTCACAGCCTCTTTCATCTCCTCAATTATCTCATAAGGACAACCTCTGAGCTTAGGGAATAACCAAAAGTCACAGTGGGGTATGGACTATAGGGAGGATGAAGAACTGTTTGATGCCCATCTTGGTCAAATAGTCTGTGACAAGGATGGAGTTGTCGACAGGTGTATTGTCCTGGTGGAAAGGCAACTGACACGATTTGAAGAGTGATGGCCTCTTCCGACGGAATCTCTTGCTGAACACCATTAAAACGTCAACATAATAACCCTAACCCTTTGGCCAATCAACTGTATTGACTTCCTTACTCCTCCCACACCTCTCATCATCCCTCACTAACTTCCTGCCTTCCTTGAATCTCTTATGCCACTCAGAAACTGATGCTCGATTCATGCAAGATGATCGAAGCATTCCATACATTTCTGTTGCATTTTTTCCAAGTTTAAAACAAAATTTTATTGCATATCGTCCCTCCTCACGTCCAGATTTCATTTGTGAAATTCACCAGCTATGACAATCAGGCTTTAGTAGGGTGTTTTCTAATTGCTGTTGTAGCCGTCCATTTGAATCTGGAATCATAAAAATTTGTCAGTCATCTCATAAGATGTATACCACTAAGATACTGAATTTTCAAGAGTCTACAATTTTAAATGCCAGTACAAAATAAAAGTCTGGAAACTTATTTAATGCCTTACGTATATGTATATATTATGTAATGTAATTAGAAGAAAACTCAAACCTGGTTAAATTGTCAATAAATTTATTTCGGCAAAGAATATCATTATACTCTTCCTGTTTTCAGATAACTTTACAAGCCTTATTTGAGGGTGAAAAACAGTTTCTTAATCTCTTTACATATATTAAAATATAGACGAACGTTTAAATTTACACGCTTAATTTAAGGGTGAAAAATAGTTTCTAAATGTCTTCACATATAATAGAATACAGACGAAGGTTTGAGTTTTCTTCTAATTACATTGTATACGCTCTGTATGTGAGTTTTATTATATACATTTGGAAATGGAATATATAACAATAGACATACATCGAGCATTCTCATAGACTTATATAAATTTTTTTCATAATTTCTATTCACGAATAATCCACTCCCATTGTCTCTGAACGCCGACAGGATATATATATATATATATATATATATATATATATATATATATATATATATATAAGTTGTTGGTGACCGTAGTCGAGGACGACCAGAAGGCTCCCTTTTCAATAACTACTGCACCGAGGTATAGGGGAGGGCATTACTCCCTTCCCTGGATTGCTCCTCTTTACCCTTGATACGTACCATATACTGCTGAGTATTAAGCAACGAGGTATCAAGTACCATTTTTAAAGTCTTTGGTATGACGTGACCCGGGATCGAACCCAGGTTTCCCGGACCGTAGGCAAACGGACCGTAGGCTCTACCCACTAGGCCAATGAACGTAAACTTGTATATATACAATCTGACAAAAAATCATTTTTCGTGAAAAGACTTTTTGTTTTTTGGCATGAAAAAACACCCATCTATATTTCTAGCATATTTAACTCTTGAAAAAACAGACAATAGAAATCTTATTTAAATGATTTAGCGATTAAGTGGTCTGAATTTCATAGGAGTTTCAATATTAATTCTGACTTTATTCTAATCATTTCTGTTGTCTTTTATCTCGACACCAAGGCTGTTACATTCCTCGATCATCGTGTTAGGCATTGTGAATGGAAAATAACATTCCAACTCGAAAGAGATTACAAAATATTGAAAATTTCCCTTTTAACGAATCAGTGCAACCATCCTACGTTTGTGGCATGACAAATATTTGATTTGCAAGTCAATATTAAAAGCAAAAGTATATAAAAATCAAGTAAAGCTGTTTGATGAAATGGAATGGAAGCTTGTAAAGGTCATGAGTTGAAAGATGTATTTAATAATGTTGATTTTTGAGATATTAAGTTTGGGATGGTTTGATATCTTAGATATTATCGTCATTAAGCTATATGATTGTCACATCAATCCAATCGCTTGACAGACATATATTCATACACATACACACCGAAATTTAAGTCGTTACTTGTCGGTTTAGCCATTTAAAAAAAAAAAAAGTATCGTGGGTAATGATTTCTTGCACCTACCGCGAGAAATTTTTGTGGTTGAGCTTTTGTTGTTTTGTCACACAACTGGATATCGAATTCATTGCTAGTGGGATGGGGCCACGAGATTACAACTGAAAGACAGTAAAGTCAGTCGGGTGGCCCAAGGCAAAAAAGAGAAAAAAGATTGGATAGCCAATTACAGACCGGAACGTCATGGACACAATCCGAAGTGACGGAAGTTCAACATAAACACAAATTTCACCCTCATCAAACAGCGTTTCCCGGTCACAAAATATAATGATTTCATACAGTTATCACAAGTGACGTGTAATTCTCAAATTCTGTTACGTTACTCAACATCCGGCCAAAATAGTTGCAGGAAGAAACAAGCACATTCGTTCGTCTATAGATTCTCCAAACTGGATACCGGTGTCTCTATACCAAAGAATTATTTTTCTCTTTCTCAAAATAGAGACGACTTAGCGACAAAATGTCGAAGAATGTTTATAATGGGTAGACCAGTCGGAGAGTTTCGAGTAATAGAGACTAATCAAACATTTCTGCTGCTATTTAAGAGAAGATATAAATCGCGTGGCTACAAGATACTTTCCAAGTTCTATTTAGCAGTGTCTCTTTATTCTTTGTTTGAATTTACTTGAAGATCCCCCAAATGAACGTAAAGACCGAGTGATAAATTTATGTTGCAGAGACACAAAAGTAACTAACTTTATTTATACACTCTAACCGGAGACATTATTATTGGCAAAAGAAATCAACAACGGCATTTTACTTCAATGTGGATGAACTATGAAGAAGAATTTAATGTTAGGCATGTAAATAAATATGATCACGTAAATTTTGTCATTACACGGCAGTATTTTTTATTAAGAATAAAACTTAAACAATCCAGAAGAGATCAAGTCATACAGAAATATTATTATAACAATTTTAAAACTAGTTTCAGAGACATATACAGGACGTTCTAGAAAAATTTCATTGAATTTTCGAAGGTTTTTATATCATTTTTTTTAAATTGATATCATTTAAAAGAATTTTGATAAAACTTTCAAAAGATTTTATATCACTTAAAAAATGGTAATCCTTTTCAAAAGATCTGATATTGTTTACAAAAAATTGATACTATTTTCAAAAGTGTGTTATTGTTTTTAAAAAAATGATATCATTTTCATAAAAATTGATATCATTTTCATAGAAATTGACATCATTTTCAAAGTTTGAATGTTATGTTAAGAGCTCCAACTCCAAATTTTCAATTGTATATAACAGTTTCCAGTTGAACGAATATTAGATGACAAAAAAGCAGACTCATGTTTATCATTAGAGATATTGCCTATAACCAATAGTCTTCTTAGTCAGCACTCAATAATTTGCTATTTTATTTGCTTAACATATGAGTCTCCTATTTTGCTTGAATTTTTCTTTTTTCTTTTTTCTTTTTGTTATTTTTTTAATTCTGAATCTTACATTAATTTACAAAATATAATTTATTAAATGGTTGTGACTTTTGATGTAATAATTTTCAGATGAAACTTAGATATGACGCTTGTTCAATTGATATTTGACTGATCATTTACAAATAATAGGTTTTACGAGACCCCGAAGTCTAATGTTTAACGAGCATTATCTTCGTAAGTAAATTGCACCCTATTACACCCTCTTTTGGACTATTTCCGTAGGGAAAGGTATGCTTTCCTTCATAGGTTAAATATGCTTTCCTTTATAGGTTAAATATGCTTTCCTCCATAGATTAAATATAACCACTACTGTTCTTCTACAACGATTTAGCATTAATTAACCCGCAAAGTTTGCTATTCTATCAAAAACTAAAGAAGAAAAGAAAAGAATTTCATTCAGATATTCTTTAGATCCATTGAAACAATGGAAAAACGGGGTTCATATAATCGAATAGAAGGAGTAATGCTCATCTATAAAATTGACAAAATTGACCAAATATTTGTTCTGCATTTTGTTATTATAACTGTAAAATTGTGAGAAGTCACGTTGTGCAATTCGGTAATTTATTGTAAGAAAAGGCTGAAGCCGGAAGAAATATGAGGTGACAATGTTCAACATCTCGTTCGGTGGGGTCAAGGTAACAAGATATTTTTTATCTGGGAACCTCGACGGAAAACAGCAGTTAACCTGAACTTCCTGAGGTCATCAGATTCGATGGGTTATCGAAGTGTTGCCAAGGGCTAGCTGGACAACATCACCCGCTCAAAACGGGAATGGGACTTCGATTTTCTGTGAATTCTACTAAAAGAAGATTGGTTTCGAGATTAACAGTTTTTGGTGGCTGGGGACACGGGGAAAAAACCGTAGTATGAAAGATAAGAGCTGGTTTATACGAGGACAAGGAATCTGCCCTGCATATTTTGTACATTGTCCGTTTCAACATTATTCCAACACCTCAAAAATTGGTTTCGTTTCCTTTACTATGTTAAATGATCCGCCATCACCAACATAGCAGTCGTCGGTAACTATGACATCAAGTGCATCATTTTAATAAAACAACGAAATTATTCCTTACAGGATGGCAAGAGAGTTATTTCTAAAGCAGTGCAAAATAATTTATATGCGTGTGTATCTTTTATATGAATATCAAAAACAATTGATATAAATTCCAGAAATACTCCTCAAAAAATGATTTTTCCTCCACATATTAAGAATTCTAGGAAGAGAGTTATCATCTTAGGAAATGGACATGGGTACTCGAGTTCAAGTCTTGGACGAAGTTGTTTGTATTTATCATCAGCTTTGAACTCTTGGCAAAGGCATGAATCTAATTATTCTCTCTCCGGCTATGGATGAATTGTAGGGCAGACTAGTCTCTTTAACTTCCGTATGATGACCAGTCTAGAAGAAAAAATCCCTGAATTAAATCACTTAAATTCCACAAAAAATTAAGTCACATCCTCTTTGTGAGGATGAATTGGTAAATACATTGTGATTATATTATCTATCTCTCTGATGAATTATATACAAAATTTTGAATTGTTTTTAAATATGATAAAGAAAAGTACTTGATTTTACCAAACATGTGTACGAAGTTATTTGACAAGATGAATACGGAAGATTTCTAATATAAAAAAAAAATGACAAATTTGCGCATATATGTTTACAAAAAAGATAATGATATCACGGATAGCCAATATATTGTTTTGAGGGAACTCGTAAATTGTGATAGATAAATCAACTTTATATATATATATCATCATCATCATCATATCGTGCTGGCAGCACGGATATCCCTGACCCTCTCTCGCCACTCCTCCCTATCGTTCATCGCCCTAAGTAGGTCTTCAGAACAACAACCTGTATCCTCACACAGCTGCTGAATGTACGTTCGTGCTGGTCGTCCTGCTTTTGCGCGCCGTGTGTGGGGATCCATAAGAGTACATCTCTTATGAGTTCATCTCTGCTTCTCCAGCAATGTCCTGCATGTCTGGTTTGCCTAACTTGAATAGTTTTCGTGATAGGGGGCAGGTGGCCGTACAGTTGGTGTCTTGTGGGGTGTTGCTGCCAGGACTTGTTCAGGATTGCACGCAGCATTCTTGTGTAATTGCCATCTAGTTTCTTCTCCAGCCGTTTTGTTAGCGTCCATGTAGTGCATCCATATAGCAGTATCGATGTGACCGCTGCCTGGAAGAAACTGCGTTTCATTTTATCGGTTAGGTCTGATTTCCATATAGTCGATAGCCTATTGATAGCTGTCCATGCTTTCGTTAACCTCGTTTCGATGTCCTTTTCGGTTGATTCGACGCTGCTTCCTAGGTACGTGAATTTGTCAACTAGTTTAAGAGGGGTTCCTTCTAGAGTGGAGATGTCCCCCGTTTGGTTATAGCACATATATTCCGTTTTGTGTGCATTAACATGGAGGCCTATGCTTGCTGCTGCTCGTTCCAGGCTATGCAGAAGTGTTTCGGCTTGGTCAGGTGTATTTGCCAGTATCGCTATGTCATCGGCGTAGTCGGCGTCGGTAATTGTTGTTGCGGGGTATCTTCTGCTTCTTTTCTTCGTCAGTTCGAAGCCATTCTCTTTGATTTTGTCAATCGATGTTCTAAGTACGTAGTCTAGACAAATGATAAAGAGATACGGAGCAAACGTGTCCCCTTGTAGTACTCCTGCTACAATGTCGAAGTATTCTGTGTCTCCATCTGGTGATCGTACTTTTACTTTAGTGTTTCTATAGAGAATCGTTATTGCCGCTACGGTTTCTTTAGGTATGCCGTACGCTAGTAGGATTTGTTCCATCTTTCCTCTGTGAATGGAGTCGAAAGCCTTGGTAAAGTCGACAAATATTAATGTCGCTTGTAGGTTCTTTGCCCGTACACCTTCAAGGATTCTGCGGATGGTTAGTATTTGTGAGGTCGTAGATCTATTTCTTCGGAAGCCATTTTGGTTTTTTCTAAGTATGTTGTCGATTTTGGGTTCTATTCGGTTTCGTAGTAGGGCATTGTAGATTTTGGCAGCTATGTATGTAAGTGTTATGCCTCGGTAGTTTTTGGCTAATCCGAGGTCCCCCTTTTTAGGGAAGGGGATACATACATACTTTTCTTCCCTGTCTTTTGCAGCCCCATATCTAACAGTATTATGTTATACGTTTTAAGGAGTAAAATATTGCAGTGTTTAGATGCTAACACTTAGTCATCAGAGAAAAGAAGGCAGATAATGCCAAAAGTACCTTAGAAAGGAAAGATGTTATATTCAGGAGGATGGAGGAATTGAAGTAAGAATTTTGGAGGTAGCGGAAGGGTCAAAAAGGTGGGCAAGGAACTACATTAACTTTCACTGCACCTTTTCTGTTTACTGAACGAATTGACTCTTAATCTAAAATTTTATACAATACTCTATCCTTTTTTAGAACATTGTAATTTCTAAAAGACATTTAATGTTTGTAGATATTATTCAAGGAATTTTAAACTTACAATTTTGTCATTTAATTTTTAAAAAGTTAAGTTTCGTTTCTATCCTACAATTATTGATGGAGACAGTCCTATCCTTTTGTTGTATCTCTATTTTTCCTACTTCGATAGATGAAGAGTATTCCGAAAGACAGAGAGACTGACAGACATATATCAATAGAACGATTGCTGAAAGAGATAAGGATGAGTATGCTGAAATAGATAGATAGATATATAGATAGATAGATAAGCAGGTACAAACAAACACTCACACACACACATATATATATATATGGTAAAAGTAAAGTTGGCGACCGTAGTCGGGGGCAACCAGAAAGCTACCTTTACAATAGCTACAACAACGAGTTGTCGGGGAGGGCGCTACTCCTTTCCCTGGATTACTCCACTTTACCCTTGAAATGTACCTAATATCACTGAGTGTTAAGCTAGGAAGTATCAAGTACCATTTTTACAGTCTTTTGTACGAAGCGACGCGAGATTGAACCCAGGTCTCCTGGACCATTAGCGAACACTCTACCCACTACACCACCAACTTCCACTATATACATCTATCTATCTGCCTGCCTATCTATTCATCTACATATCTCTATATGCTTGGCTGCATTTGGTTCATACATATATATGTATATATATATATATATATATATATATATATATATATATACTTGCTTACTGATAGATAGATAGATAGATATGAACCAAAGGCAGCCAAGCAGATAGAGGTATGTAGATGAATACATAGGTTGGCAGATAGGTTGATGTATATAGAGGAAGATGGAAAGATATATATATATATATATATATATATATATATATATATATATATATATATATATATATATATATATCTTCAATTGTGCTGATAACAGTGATATCTGACAAAGAGTCATGGAAATCATTCGGTGCCTGTCTTTTTTTTTTTCTCATCAATAGACGCCACTCTTGGAGATGGTCTAAGTTGATTGTTATCTGTGCCCGAGTTATATCTGTGACCTGGTATTCTTCCAAGGAAGAAAACACTTTTGCGGGTCAGAAAGAAAAATTAAACATACGCTTTTAAACTTTATGTCTTTACTTAGTATAAGTCAAACTGTTCCTTTTCATCTCCATCATAGTTTAGATTTTAATCTTCTATAATTATTTATACTGTTTTTGTGGGTTTTTTTATTGAGTCTTTTTTTCATTTTTTTTTTTTTCTCTTTTCAAGTTCTACACAATTTGATGCTCTTTTCGTGTTTCTTCTTATTGTTTTGATTTATACTCTTTCTTTAAAACGGTCCACTAGAAGCAAGAATAAAAGGAAAAGGTTGTTGCAAAACACTGTTCGACGAGTAAGAACATGAACTATTAAATAAGTATCCGGTGACCGTATAAAATAGGTTTTTTTTTTTCATGTAACTTCAAACTAATCGAATGGACGACTTAATTCTACTAATACACTTAACTGTAAAAATAATTTAAAGAGGGAATTAAAAACATACAGTAAAAACAGATGAATGATTGCTCTTCGCATAATAATCCTCCTCAAAACGGTCATAAATTTTGCATTTAAAAAAGCGTTCTACCTCATTTAACGTTTTTTAGCGTTATACACAAATATATATGTACATGATTATTAATCAGTGACAAGCAAAAGCAAGATAACTAGTAATCGTGTCAACTTCTATTCTTAAAACAGAACTGTTCTTCTCATAGTTGGATAACTTGACAAATAATTATGCACCCATCATTCTCAGGAACAATGTTGTAGATAGCCGTCGGGCAAAACGTTTTTCGTGTTAGACAGGTCTTGTTTTTCATCCTGCAGTGTGTCTAGCCACCATCCTTAAGGATAAACTCGATGGGGGTTCTGGCTTAGTCATCGATGACCCGACAATGAAACAGGTTGTACTCAGTTACATATTACCAGTAGTGCTTTAAGCGATCTTTCACACCTACATGTACACACACACACGCATGTATATATATATATATATATATATATATAAACTTTAAGAAATGTATGTACTTCCTCATTCCCAGTTATTTGTTAAATAGTTGCACTACTGATCTTTTTCCAGCTTAGATTTGACATTAAATAACCCACGAAGGTTGATAAGGCATTAAACAAAGAAATCAACCTAAAATTTACTCTTAGATGGTAGACCCAATGGTATAGTGGCTGGCATGCTGGATTGCGAATACAAAGTAAGCAAGTTCGCACTTCATTTGTTCTTTATGTTCACTTTGGGTCGAATATCCACGGGAAAGGCTTGAATCCCATTATCCCTCATCCTATAGGTTAAATAATATCACTACTTTTCTTTTACAAAGATGACTTTGGTATTAAATAACTTTTAAATGTTGATGCGCCAATAAATGAAATGACACACTCATACACATGCACACGCACACGCTTGTGCGCGCGCATGCACGTACACATAGATAGATAGATAGGTAGATAGATAGATAGATAGCATAAAAGGCCAGAAGTAATCTACCTGGATTTCATCAACCGGATTCTGATGGTTACTTCTGGCACTTTGGATATTCTAATTTTGCTCTACTTAATGTATTAAATACTTTTACGTTTCAGCTTATGTAATTCTGTCTGTATTTTATTTTTTTTTATTTTGACTAGGCATTGCGGCGTTGTTGATTTATTTTCAAGCAATACGAATATTTTTAGTCTTTTCTTTTTTAATTGAATTTTTCCCTAGATATCAGTTTGTGTGATACATTTTTATATTTAGAAATTGTCTCATCTTTTTAAACACTGCCAGAATTATAGTATATATATATATGTCGTCGACCGTTGTCGAGGTTGAGCCGAAGTCTCCCTTTTCAATAGCTACTAAACCAAGGAGGTGGGAGGGTCCTATGGCATTCCCTAGACAACACTTTGTTATCTTTGATCCGTACCTTATAATGCTGAGTGTTAAGCCAAGCGGCCTCAAGTACTATTTTTGAGTCTTTCGTTTGATTGACCTGGGATTGAACACCAGTCTACTAAATTCATTGCTGAATACTGTACACACAATCCACTACACATATCATCATCATCATCATCATATAGTGCTGGTAGCACGGATATCCCTGACCCTCTCTCGCCACTCCTCCCTATCGTTCATCGCCCTAGGCAGGTCTTCAGGACAGCATCCCGTTTCCTCACATAGCTGCTGAATGTACGCTCGAGCTGGTCGCCCTGCTTTTGCGCGGCCATGTGTGGGGATCCATAAGAGTACATCTCTTATGAGTTCATCTCTGCTTCTCCAGCAGTGTCCTGCATGTCTGGTTCGTCTAACTTGAATAGTTTTCGTGATAGGGGGCAGGTGGCCGTACAGTTGGTGTCCTGTGGGGTGTTGCTGCCAGGACTTGTTCAGGATTGCACGCAGCATTCTTGTGTAATTGCCATCTAGTTTTTTCTCGAGCCGTTTTGTTAGCGTCCATGTAGTGCATCCATATAGCAGTATCGATGTGACCGCTGCCTAGAAGAAACTGCGTTTCATTTTATCGGTTAGGTCTGATTTCCATATAATCGACAGCCTATTGATAGCTGTCCATGCTTTCGTTAACCTCGTTTCGATGTCCTTTTCGGTTGATTCGACGCTGCTTCCTAGGTAAGTGAACCTGTCTACTAGTTTAAGTGGGGTTCCTTCTAGAGTGGAGATGTCCCCCGTGTGGTTATAGCACATATATTCCGTTTTGTGTGCATTAACATAGAGGCCTATGCTTGCTGCTGCTCGTTCCAAACTATGCAGGAGTGTTTCGGCTTGGTCAGGTGTATTTGCCAGTATCGCTATGTCATCGGTGTAGTCGACGTCGGTAATTGTTGTTGCAGGGTATCTTCTGCTTCTTTTCTTCGTCAGTTCGAAGCCATTCTCTTTGATTTTGTCAATCGATGTTCTAAGTACGTAGTCTAGACAAATGATAAAGTGGTACGGGGCCAGCGTGTCCCCTTGTAGTACTCCTGCTACAATGTCAAAGTATTCTGTGTCTCCATCCGGTGATCGTATTTTTACTTTAGTGTTTCTATAGAGAATCATTATTGCCGCTACGGTTTCTTTAGGTATGCCGTACGCTAGTAGGATTTGTTCCATCTTTCCTCTGTGAATGGAGTCGAAAGCCTTGGTAAAGTCGACAAATATTAATATCGCTTGTAGGTTCTTTGCCCGTACACCTTCAAGGATTCTGCGGATGGTTAATATTTGTGAGGTCGTGGATCTATTTCTTGGGAAGCCATATATATATATATATATATATATATATATATATATATATATATATATATATATATATAAAGAGTGATTGAGGGTGAGAGAAAAGATAAACGAAAGGGATTAGATGAATATGAGCATTTCCGTGCATTTACTTGCCTTTTGATTGTTCTGAAACAGCTTCTAGCTAAGGTCCACACCAAGAGATATGATTTCATGAAGAAAAGTTTCAGAAAAAGTTTTTAAATAGTTTTTAAAAGATTTGATATGCGGCAAGAAAATCTAATAAAAGCTAACTGAATACGTTAGTGTATTCATTCGTTGAATGAAAATTATTTTCTGGCATCCAAGTGTCTTTGAATGACATTTATATGAGCCCTCCGATTGCAGATACCTTACGTTAAGCCCCCCATCTGAGAAATTGATATTAAGTATGAGAAAAAGTCTTGCCTTATACATTTTACATATGTATACAGGTTTATATATATATATATGGGTTTGAATGTTCTTGTAATTATCACGAGCTTGTGTATGATGAATAATATGTATATGTGACTTAGTATAGGTGCGATTTCTGTAAGTTTGGAATTACTCCTTTTGCATAACGTTGTTCACATATATATATATGTAGGTTCTTTTGCGTGTATTTGTGTATTTTAGAATTATTTATGCATATCACAACAATACCAGAACTTGCATTCATGTAATCCCAAGTATGCGTATATCTATCGATATATATGAGTAAAAAGAATGAAAACAAAGGTGATTTTAGTTCTCTCTCTCTCCCTCTCTCTCTGTATATATATATATATATATATATCGCCTTCTTTCAATATATATATATATATATATATATATATATATATGTGTGTGTGTGTGTGTGTGTGTGTGTGTGTGTGAACAAATGTATGAAGATCTTTATATAGACATAGTTGTAAAACGTTTTCTTGCACTCTGGTGTACTCAGTGAATCTCTCATAAGGTGAGCCGCAGAAATTCACAAGTAATCATATTAAAATATATCCCTAAAAGGAAACATGATACATGTGAAAATCTTATGAAAGTATGAAATATTTCTAAAAGAACGGATCTTCTTTATTTAGTCTTTTTTTCTTTCAATTTTCTTGGTGTTCCTTTGTGAGAAAAAAAAAAGATGAAGTAAAAACTATTCAGACTCAGTAATGAAAATCCTCAGCTCTGTATTTCAACCTACAGAAAAAAAAAATTGTTTTTTTTTTTATTCCTTCGGTAATATCACTTTACTGCATATATGATATTTGATATTAGCTGTGAACAGAAACTACAGAAGCGAATTAATCTTGGTGATTGTATTTTAATGATAATCAGAGATCCAGTTTGTTTTTAGAAAATATTTTCGAGTTGTAATGAAGACAGGAATAGATCGAATTTCAACGTGTTCGAATTGATAAAAGCTAAAACGAGACGAATTGTTGGAGACAACAAATGAAATATTCAGGATCAGATAAACGATTGTAAAATTATTGTCCTCTCTGGTTCGTAGGAAAAGCCACCGGATTAAAAATAAACACGACACATTCCTAGATTATAAATTGTTTTAATAATTACAACCTGTATTTTAGAAGTATAAATGCTGATGAAAATTGACAAGAACATTTTAAAATAATTTTAATGATCTTTTTCTAATTGATTGGGGAATTAGAGTTTCGTTGTTTATTAGTTTTAAACAATCACAATAAAAAGAGCAAATTCATTTTATAACGAGGGTTAAAAATAGACATGCGCTGTTCTGGGTATAAAACTATCTTTGACCCATAATAGTGTTTTCGATTTACACACACCCATACATACACACAACCATCCGTACTTATGCATGCACGCGTATATATATATATATGGATCCTTGTTTGATTGAATGAGTCAGATGCTTCATTTCTATTTAATATATATGTGGTCTTATCAAATTTTCGTATCAGTCCGCTGACATCTAGATAGAATTAATTCAAACTGGCGCCGTATTTTTCCAAGTAGTATCAACTCTTGCTCTAGCCATCTTCTGCAAAACTAATGTTTGAAATCGCTTGCACAAAGACAAGTTTTATGCATTTGAGGGGTGTCCTCGTGGTGTAATAGTTAAATCGCTGGACTTCATAATCTTTGTAAGCGAGTTAAAATTCTATAACGTCACTTTCGGATAAATACTCTTGAGAAAGGCATGAAACCCTTTAACCTCCCCGCTATAGGCAAAATGGTACAACTAATGTTCCTCTAGAAGCACGGATTCAGCATTAAAACTAACCCAAGAAGGTTGGTATGTCTTTAATAACGAAAACAAGAGTAAGATTTAGAACAAATGGGAGGTGAATGCAGGAAGAAAAAAATATTACTAGATATCGTATAATACTAAATGCCTTGTAAAATTCAGCTGTTAAATTCGAAATTAATCTTTAAGGAAGGTTTGTTTATATTTATACAGAGATTTTCGAGGATTTCCCGTTTTTGTTTATTTTTTTTCTTTTTGTTATGTGGAGGTGTTTTCAGAATCTATTGATATTTCGAAGAAAGGCACGCATGTATCTTAAGGTTTATACAAACCAAGACTTCTTGAATCTCTCTTACCATCTGCTACTATCGAAATCACTCTTGACAGCTCTTCTAGATTTTATCCAGTATCCCCACAGTACTGAAGTATGTAAATACTAGTTGGTCGGTTGAAGAGTTGCTTCAAGTATTTGTTCAAAATTGCATGTAGCATTTTTGTATGTTTCCTAACTACTATTGATCAGATAAAACATCTCATGTACATTTACGAACCCCTCCACACGAGCAGATTGCAACAGGGTGTCAATTGTCAATGTTTTGATTGATTATAGTTTAGTTTGAAATGAGAGTTTTCCTTCTACTAAATCAGTCGCCATACTAAAATTAAAAAGCTCAGTCTGCTCTACTATATACACATAGTTGGGGGAGAATAGTTGGATTAATACATTTCTAAAGACAAGTAATGGTATATTAAATGCAAACAAGCTTTGAACTCGGGTCACAGTCTCTACTTCGTTGGGCGATAACCTTTACACCAAAAAGAAGGAGCGTATATATATATATATATATATATATATATATATATATATATATATATATATATATATATATATATATATTCAGAATTTCTGTCTGAAGATCATTTAAAATAGAAAACATTTCGTGGAACCAGGTTTTTGGTCGGGCTCCTCATGTAACGTGTTTCTGGCAGGAATATCCGAGCACTGCTCATCCCTCTCCCTATTTAAAACTTTAATTTTTTTCTTCTCTTATACTGGCTCCCATAGCATGGTTAAAGAGCCCAGTCTATGCAGCAATTTATCTGTAGAGGGGTGAAGATTTGTCGGATGCATACCTTTCCCAAAGATGTATTAGCGCTATGTGAAATACAAACAAACTCGTCCAGCATTTAAATTCGGGTAGTCTAATCAACTTCCTAAGATGATGACCGTTTCACTACGAGCATCTACAATAAGTAAAAATGTACAAAATTTTACCAAAATCAAAATTGTGTTACACATCACAATTGATTCTAGAGACTCTTTAATCTTTCGTAATTATCTCTTAGAATATATGTATCAAGTTTTTTTAGGCTAAGCACAATTTTATTCTTGATGCTAAAAGTTTGCTATTTTGGGATCTTTTAGAAAACATTAGAAACCAATTATAAAGAGCTTAGTATAGTAGCCACTCACTGAGCCTTTCTTTAGTGTCCTGGGTCATGCACCAAAGAGTATCCTATGGTGAAGCTTCGATTCTTGAATTATAGGAAGAGTGAGTTACTGTTTCATTGTTATTACTCCCAGGCCAACTCTGACCTGTTAGAGTCCCATCTATGGGTCAAATAAATCTGTTTGAAAATATGAAGGATTAACCTGTTAAAAATTAATAGAAGACTCTTTACAGAATTTTAATTGGTTGTTTAGTTTTACAGTGTAGCAAACCCTTTCGGGTCATTTATCGCCGAATTAAGTGATTTTGATTAAAGTTTCAAACAATTCAGTTTAATTTGTGTATTGCTCTTTTGTTTGTATAGAGTTAAATATCAAAAAAGTTTTATTTCAAAGAATTCAGTTTAGCATAAGTACACGATTTAAATGTCAAAAATGTTCTATTTCAAACAATTCTGTTTAGCATACAAAACCAGTTCTATTCAAAGAATTCAGTTTAGCAGAAGTACACAGTTTAATTCTATTTGACCCATAGATAGGACCCAATCTGGTGTTAACACTCAAGGTAAGAATGAACCTGGGACCGATGGCAATGAAGAGGTACTCTGCATTTCCCAATGTTCCAGCATTACCGGAACCTCACCATCAGATTGTTTATCGTCATATCCAGGACTCTCGTTGATGGGATGGTTAACTTACCCCACTGCAGAGGTACAGTCGATGTATTCAACAGCTCCTGCCGACTGAGCAATTACAGAATGTAATTGAAGACCAGCATGAGTCAACTGACTTCGGAATAAAATAAACCAACGCTGGTTGACAAAAATATCAACCAACCAATCTGTTAATGAAATCAGCTTCAACGTTGGCTGAACTCTGAAGAAAAGTTTCTGTTTTGTGACCAATATTATTGTATTTGTATTGTAAATTTATCTCTAAATTGATATTGTATTTTTATTGATAAATATTAATATATATCTCCGACTCGCCATCTAAAACCATAAAAAATCAATTATCTTTCTACCTCTACAAATTGTCTTAGTAGAGGAAGTACTAAAAATTAGTGGTGAAAAAGTTTCCTTTCTACTTTATTATACGATTATTACAGAAATAAGATTTTGAACACTTCAAGTAATGACAATAGTGAAAACAAAAAGTAATGTTTCAAGTTAGGTGATTCTTTGAGCAATTGATCTTTTTTTATACTGTTTGCTTTTCATATACTACATTAGAATTACTAAGATTGATGAGAATATTTTTTTTCTTATATACTAGAATCATTTATATTGAATTACAATGACCAGAAAATTCGGCCAACACCTACGTACGACATGCGGAAATACTGGACACCTCTTTCGACCTTATTAGGTCTCATCAGCAATGTATACCATGATCTTTACCACTGGAGATCGAACCAGCGACCACATATTGCAGAGCCGAAACTCTACAACAATAGTCCATATCGCATGCAAGTGACGCGAAACCAATTAGTTATCATAATTGCGCGGTCAATTAACCTGAATGTGCCTTGTAAGTTACATCCGTACTCTTTACAGAGGACAAGGTCACCTGCAGGGCCACATCTTCCAGAGAGGATTTGAAATACACAACCATGTAATTATTATGGCCTCAAGGGCAACGATATAGATGTATATTTTTCTGTTTTTTTAGTAGAGGATTTATAATTCTTCTATTAAAGAATATACATCTAAAGTCATCCAATAAATATTTGATGAATTTTGCAGAAGGAGTTAGCATTAGAAAGGTCTGTTCTTAGTTTCATCTTTTTCAAAACTTTAACTAAATCAAAACTTTAGAAAAGGAAGTGAGAGACCTTCTTTTTTTCTCATCTCCATAACCACTCAGGTATCTTACCCCGGCTTGTCACTTGATAACTGTTTCTGAGAGAGATGAATTTTTAACCAGTCACACCATCATATAGCTATGGAAACAACAGGATGCAGCATAGTGAATGGGAAGTAAAGCGAAATAATCCACAGTTGCTTCCCTAGATGCTGAGAGGAAAAAGCTCATATGTCAATGGCTATGATCAAATTGTTCAGTCAGGACTTGCCTCTAAGGATGGTTTCAACTAATGAGAAAAAATCAAACGAAAGATTACAATAACTCTATTCCAAATCGTACACTCTAACCCATCGAATTTTACGCGAGTAAACGGGGGGGGGCGTGTTCTGCTTTGCTTGGAGCTCTGCTCCCAGTGCATAAAGAATCAGCTATAGAGCCCAAACCCCACTTACTTAGAAGCACAAATATCATTAACACAACAACTGATAATACAAGGACTTTAAACTCAGTAAACTAACAATCTGTAGTAGAATAAACCTAACCAATATATACATGCAAGGACATAGATATTGTCAAATGAACAAGGATTAAAATATCACGCTACCGGTAATGGCTGGAAATTTATCTCGGCATTTGAATTTTTTTTAAATCCGTCAATGAAGTCATAGCAGTAGTAGGAATGCTTGGAAGTCCTCATGACAGGAAATCACAACATAGCATCGAGAGAACCCAACCGAGAAATGTGTGTACTACATTTAATGTCAATCGGTGCACCCCCATCATATCCTGCGACAGTGCTTCCCATGAGAGCTATGAAAATAATATCACAACCTTCTGCAAGGGTATATCTTCATTTGCTCGACACATCCCTATACAAAACGTTCGAATCATTGGTGGGGTCCGGAATACGCAAATCGGTACAGATGAAAATAAGAAATTTTGATTACACATCTTGCCAAACAGAAATAGCGAATATCTAGCCGAGATTTTTTCACTTGAGAATAGTCTGTCATGCCTAAACACTAAATTACAAAAAAGATTGAAAACTATTGACATACACCTACCTGAATAATATTAAAGTACTGTTAGAATATAATCTCATAATTGAAAAGTGTTTAAAAGATAATCTTCTAATCACAGAATCGTCTCGGCAAAGATACGCCTGAGTCTATGGAGAAATAAGAATCAAACAGTTAAAACCACACGTTATTGCAACTTCTCACTAACCGATAGACAAACGAGGAAGAAATATACCATAACTCTAAGAAACAAATTTGATTATCTTCAGGAGACATCTAAAAGACATACTTCGAACGATGAATAAGAAAACTTTGCTTTTGTTTTTTATAGAAGAAGCGTCAGAGTTCATAGCAACTAAAACAAGAGTCAAATGTATAGTTAACTGGAAGTTGCAAGTAGTTAGAAAAATAAAATGAAATAACTTTAAAAACATGTATACTCGATAAAACAAACCCAACAAATGCCAACCGGCAGAAATCTAAGAAAACCTAGAGTGAACTGAACAACACATTAAAAAAAACAATTAGAAATAGTTCAAGGTCAAACAAACAAAATCAGAAATTCAATAAAATGTAGACAATCACGATTATCAGGGCAGACAATATTGGAAGTGAACCGAGGAAAGAGCCTCTTGAAAGCAAGAGTAAAAGCTGTCTACCAAGATGAACCTGCTTGGAGACACTCCTGAAATCACCAAAAAACATTTCCAAAAACTATTAATGACTATAAGACGTCAAAATAAAAGACAGTTTATGGAGGATGAATTTGACGCTTCATTTAAAAATTAAAAAAACTAAGAAAAAGTATGGACTTCTATAACCCACGAACATTGGAAGAAAAAATTGACGATATACTTCTTCTATTGTGCAATGCAGTCTATAAAACACAAATAAAGAAAGAAATGGACGAACGTTTTTATGCTTCATTTCCCAAGACAGGCGACTACGGAATCACTGAGAAATTAATAGTTATAACACTTACTCCAATAGCTTATAAGCTTTGCTGTGCACTTTTACTCATTGGTATCTGACCTGTAATTAACAAAGTTCTTTGGAAAAATCAAAACAGCTTTCGAAACAATCGCTCCTCAACCTCAAAGATTCTGACAATACGTGTATTCTGAGAAATAATATGCGCAATAAACCTCGATGCAGCTTCACTTCGAATAGATTTCTTCAAGGCATCCATTTCTATTCACAGAGAAAAAAGGGACCAAATACTAAATTCCTCAAACAAACTGCCATAATAATGATGCTCTACAAAAACACGAAAGCTCAACAGGGTGCCTGGGGTCTTGCAATGAAATTCATTAGAACCCTATTTTTTATACTCATGATAGACTATGAACTTTTAAGGTCCATCGTTCTTATTAAAGAAAATGGTTTCACATTTAAAAAAGACAAGGATTAGGCAATATAAAGCGGAAACTATAACAGATGTAGACTAGGCTTATGATGTAGTGCTTCTCGCAAGTATAATTACGCTAGTAGAATCCCTACTCAATAACATTTAACGAGAATCAGAAGGAAATAGCTTCTGAGTAAACTCAAATAACACAGGGTACATACGTTTTATACTAAAAGAAGCCATTTCCATTCAAAGAGGAGAGACCTCTAAAATTAGAAGACATGCATTGGCAGCAACATCTTATCTTCTGAAACTGATGTCAATATACACCTAACAAAAGTGTGCAACGCAATTAACTGGTTATGGATCCAAAAGAGATCTGATATCTTTGATAAAACAAAATGAGATATATTCAAAGTTTAACAGAATCGATAATATAATGTGAATGGAACATATCGACGCTAACAAAAATACATTGAGAAAAAGCAAGATGGGAACTACACAAGAATGCTTCGTGTTCTCTTGAAAAATCCTGGAAACAAGACTCCTCAGTACAGCAGCTATATTGCCACCTCCTATATCACTAATAATGCAAATAAGACAAACAATGCCTGTGGAGCACTCCTGTAGAAGCAAATACGAACTCATAAGCGACTTTTTTAATGGAATCCTGCATATGGACGTGCCAGTGGTGGCCGACCCCCAACGATTTACATCTACCCTGAGCAGCTGAGCGGACACAGGATGTAATCTATATGACTTCCCAGAAGCGATGGATTAAAGGGATGGAACAGAAGAGAGAGTCAGTGAACTAAGGGTACTAGACGATTGAAAGAGAGATAAGACACGATAGGACCGGTGCAAAAGAAAACACTCTTTAGAAACAACTTCACAAAAAATGTAAATATGAACGTATGAGCAACATGATTGTCTTAACCTCTACGCATAAACTAACCATGAACGGTTTGACGAGTAAAATCAACCAACACACACACACATATATATATATATAGTACAAGCCTCAAAATTTGGGGCCAACTTGTATTTCCTCTTAAAAATCACCTCAAAAAGAAATATTTTTTGAATTTTTTTTAGTAAAAGGTGAAATGTCAGTGACTAGAGTGTGCTTGTTTTTATTTTTCAGTCTTTCTTCAGCTTTCTAATCTTATACCCTCTTCTGTTGCGACAAAAATCTTTGAAATTTTTTACTCATCTGTCAACCCACCCCCCAAAAATTAATAGATTGAGAACATTTTGTATGAGAAAGATCATTTTATGATTAAGGGTTTTCGGACTATTGTCTTCATTTTTATTCTTATTTACACTCTTTCTGCGCCCTCCAGGAATGAACAAGGATTTTTTTTTTCAAACCTGGTAGAGCTAGCTTGAGATCTCGGTATCCGTATAGGAAAATAAGCTGGTTTATCATTCGTGCCAATTTTTGATTAAGTTTTCCTGTCTCCATTGATATATTATATCGGGTCTATACCGACTGGATATTAGTTGTCTGAATTTCTGAGACAATACTTGATTATTTTTATCATTAACGGCTTTCGGACGATTGTCTTCATCTTTATTGTTTTGCCCAGTGGAAATAAAAAATAAAGATGAAGACAATAGTCCAAAAACCCTTAATGATAAAAATCAAGCATCATCTCAAAAATTCAGACAACTGAGAAAGATCATGTTCTGTTTTCGCCATTAACGTATACTTTTTGCGATTACCAAAATTTTCAACTAAGTTCAATGTTAATGCAGGTTCTGAATGTCAAGTCAGAACTTACTCACGTTGAAACACTGGTTGCTGTTTATAAGGTACCCTTATTATGGCCAAGACATTGCTGTCTCGGTTAAAAATCAAAGAGTGTGCCATTACATCAGAATTTCCTTTTTTTTTATTCCGAGTTTTTATTTTTAGCACCGTTTGCACAAAATGGCAAAACCAAAGCATCTAAGCACTTACATGAGAGCACAAAGGAATTTTTACTTAAAAAAGAATACTACAAAATGGTGAGAAGTTGATGGTTTCAAGATATCTGGAGCCAATGATTTTAGAAACTAGAGTCAATATAGACAATATGACAACTGTAGTTAAAGATAGACACTTGATTACTGAGAGCGAAAGACATAAAAGGAAAACTTAACATCACTCTTCTAGACAGCAACCAATATCACTCTCGACAGTGAAAATAAGACGTAGATCAGTGCGGCTCACGGGGTGCCTAGCAATCAAGAAGAGAATGTTACGAAATGGGAATAAACAAAAGTGACGGTTATGTTAAAAATAAAAACAAGACATTTTCAGTATATAATTCTTTTTTTATCGATTGGCAAAATGAGTCCAAATTTGCTATTTCTGGTGATAATAAAAGAGAGTATGTAAGAAGACATTGGCCTAGCGGTTAGAGTGTTCGCCAATAGCTCGAGAGACCTAGGTTCAATCCCAGGTCGAGTCATACCAAATACTAAAAAAATAGTACTTGATGCCTCTTTGCTTAACACTCAGCATTATAAGGTAAGAATCAAGGGTAAAGTGGAGCAATCAAAGGAAAGGAGTAGCGCCTTCCCATACACCTTGGTGTAGTAGCTATCGAAAAGGGAGCCTTCGGGTCACCCTCGACTATGGTCGCCAACTTTTTACTTACTTATGTAAAAAGAAATCCAAGAAAAAGACCCAATGATCAATGTGTGATTCCCACCTGTTTAATAATGTGATGGGTTTGTTATTGTGTGGGTAAATTTTGACGAAAGCGGATTGACGATTTGATTCGCATTAAAGGGACTATGACAAAAGAATAGTATCATTTGATATTGTAAGAACATGATTTACCATCTGGTTAAGGCATAACGGGAAGAATTTACTTTTCAATAATACGATAATTCAAAACACTCGTCTACTTTATGTCAAAATAAGTTTGAGTAAAAAAAAAAGGGACAACGTTTTGGAATTTAAGCATTGGCTGTCACAACCCTCTGACCAATCTCCTATTAAGATATTATTGAATAAATTGGATCAGAAAGTTTGAAAAAGAATCTCCAAAGAGTGAAATTAAGTTTTTTAGCTCTTGAAGTCTAATTTGGAAGGTTTGCCACATGCATTTTTTTAAAAATCTACCGAATAGAATACCAAAAATTTGTTAAGTTATAATTAAGGCTGTTGGTGGTCTTATCGACGAAAACAAACTATGCTTTACTGGTTATATTCTATCGTTTTACTTTTTTGTCAAAACAATGGAAAAGCACTCTAGTTATTGAGATTTTATCTTTTAAAATAGAAAAGAAAATATTATTTTAAAGTGTTTTTAGATGCCGATAGCTCTAAACTGATTGGCTATATATATATATATATATATATATATATATATATATATATGTTTGTGTATGTATGCGTGTCTGTGTGTACGTGACCGTAATAACAACTATGGGACAAGAGTACCAATTTAAGCAGCTTTTTTTGAGTGCCTATAAGTATTTGCAGTCTAACTTTTGTGGCAGGAGTTTTTTGGTACTTTCAAAGAAGTTTGATAGAAAGCAGGAAACAAAAAGTAAAAAGAACATGATTATATTGATTCCTTTCCGTGTAGAAATTCATCTGCGCCTTCAGCAGTTCATTTGCACGTGAGAAATACGGGCATAATTTCATTGGCTACGCCGAAAAGGAAATCGGGATGATTTAGCGACCAATTCTTGGGAGGGGGCAGCAAGATTTGTGTCCAGTTTTACTCATTATAATGATGTTATCGCCCTTGTTTGAGCAGAGACAGCTTAATGGTGTTATTGGTATTGTTCATATGAGTACAGCAATCTCGCATCGTATCAGAAGTCATCAAGGAATCTACATCAAACTGTTTGTATTATGTGAAGATTAGAGTGTGCACGAAATTTCCCCAAGCGTTGTTAAAAGAGCAAAACCGAAAGCAGTCCGTCTCAAGAGATAGCGGAAACAGACTAAACAGAAAAGAAATCGATCTCACTACTAATATTACTTGCAAATATTTCAGCTTTACAAAAGTAATCATTCCCGTTATGCTACCCATTGGAAGAATAATAGGGATTGTACATACATTTCAAAATCCACGCCTTGTCTGGCACAAGGACAACGAAGAAATTCCTCGTTAATCTCGAGCTTCCTAGTTGCATGTTCACATAATATCATACTTACTATTGTTCCTTTTTAGGAATTACACGAAGACCTAATTGTATCTAATATTTCATCTAATAAATTTTATTACTCATGACACCATTTTTGACAAGAAATTTAGTTAAGTTTCTTCGTAGACCCGATGTTATACAGAATGTTATATTAGATTTGCTAACATGAAAATGACTGAAATAAAAATCAAGTATTCTGGTCTTACGATAATCCATTACTCAAAATTCTAAAAAACAGAATTATCGATTTTAACGGCATTTCAACTTGTATATGATTATAAGGTTATTCCATGCCGATAAGTTGGAGAACCGTCTTCGTAGCATAATTGTACTTACATTTTTGTGCACCTTTTTTCTTAGCATTCTTTTATTCCTTTTTAACACAAATAAATTTACCACAGATTTATTAGTAGCTTTATCATCAAAATCTTTTTAGTATTCTTACCAGAACCTCTTTTTTCGAGGGTTTTAACATTAGCAGTAGTGTCGATACGGCTATATGGATGCAGTAAATGGACGCAAAGTAACGAATGAAGAAAAAGCTTGACGGCGACTACACAAGAATGCTGGGAGCAATATTAAACAAGTCCTGGAGGCAGTATCCTACAAAGCAGCAGATGTACGGCCACCTACCACCCATCGGGAAAACTATCAAAGTTAGACGAACCAGACATGCGAAACACTACTGGAGAAGTAGGGACGAGCTCATAAGGGATGTACTCCAGTGGACCCCTTCACATGGTCGAGCAAAGGCAAGACGACCAGCTAGAACCTACATACAGCAGCTCTGTAACCCTGAAGACCTGCCGGAAGCAATAGACGATAAGGAGGGGTGGCGAGAGAGAGAGTCATGGATATCCGTGCTGAAGGAGCAACGTGACGATGATGATGATGATGATGGGCATACTGTATAGGAGATAGTAAGACCATTTCCGAAAGGAGCAATCTTGTGCTTGACACAAGACAGCTTTCAGATACTCGTCTGGACCTTTAAGAAGTTTGACGTTACCTTTTCATTGCTATTACCCCTACGTTCAATCATACTCGGTTTGGCACAAGTTGTTAGATGATTTATAACACACACACACACACACACATACACACACACATACACACACACACACACACATATATATATATATATATATATATATATATATAAATTCCGAGTTTACCTGTTTAAAATGACTGTGATAATTCCATTCTACTGTATATTGTTGGAGATAACAATCGTTAAAGTGACTTCAACTTAAAATAACCTAACAAAGCCTGACTTGCCATGGAACAAAGTAACCATCCAACTTATCAACTGATCAGTGTCAATCTGATTTTCCTTGCTATCTTGCTTTTTTGACACGTTTATGTTAAGCTTAGTGTAGCATGGCACAATATGAGCCTGTAGTTGGGCCTGAACTATGATGCCATGAGATCTATCTACTAATCTCCCTATTTTTATCCACATAAAGAGAAACTTTACCAAAAGTCTTCGTCAAATAAATATTTATTCGAATCTATCACATTCTTACTCCTTCCCTCCCTCTTTCTATCTCTCTCCCTCTATCTCTCTCTCTCTGTATATATATATATATATATTGCTTTGTTTTTGTTTAATGGCATATCAAATTTAATGGGTTGTTTAATGCCAAACCAGTAGAAAGGAACAATAGTGAGATAATTTAATCCATACCTAGTAGGATGATTGGTTCATACCTTTTCGAATGGCATTAATACAAAATGGTGCGCAATTGCATAACAAGTTCAAATTCACTATTATGCCACTGTCTAGTATTCCACATATGCTTAATCACACAAATACATACATATGTATATATATGAGTTAATCCCACCGACAAGACAGATTCGAACACAGTCACCACAAATTACAATTAATATATTTCTAATACCTCTCTAAATTTAGCACCTTTCCATCCATTATCATGACACTTAAGGAATTTGTGATGACAAGATCTACTGTTGAGTGAGTTATATTCTACCCTTAAGCAAACCTGTTCGCTACGTAAGGAATAGTAATCAGCAAGAACCACGTATATAAAAGTGTCAATGACAATTCACTTTCTTTGGTTGCCGAAAAGATGTAATAACCTGTTGGATTGCCTTTCGTGGTATACTAAAAAACACAGTACAATAGTCCAATGGCCATATTGAAAGAAGTAACATCCTGCAGAATTAACAATCCAAAAATGTTATGCTTGCATGTTCTTAGTCCTAACGACACTTTCCTGGATATATACAATTTTTCTTTCGTCTTTATAATACACACTAGTATGTTTTGTTTTGGAGGTTTGAATTTTATGACATATCACACTTGTTGGTTATTTAATGCCAAATGTTTATATATATATATATATATATATATATATGTATATATATGTATATATATCTTTTTAACTTAGGAGTTTGTAGATATCTTACTTTTTAAACAAATTCTTAGAACTAACTTTCTTGCTCACAGTTAAATGATATGAATTATTCCGTTCAAACACTATTAATCATATTCAATGTTAATTATTTGTTTGCACACAGTTAAGTTTTTTCAAGTATTGCTCTTGAAATGTATTAATTCCATTTATCAAGTATCCCTATCTAACACAAATAATTTGCACGCAGCTGTATGGTTGAAGAAGAAGAAGAAGAAGAAGAAGAAGAAGAAGAAGAAGAAGAAGAAGAAGAAGAAGAAGAAGACTGGTTGGGCAAGGTGATCCCCGGGAATTGTGCAAGAAATTGAAATTTGAACATTCGAAAAAATGGTACATGCAGAACCCAGAATCCCTCCAGGAAAATGAGACGAACAAAGTTCTCTGGGATTCTGAGATTCACACGAATCTCCTAATCTCGGCCAAATGATCTGACCTTATAATAATTAACAAAGAAAAGAGAATTGGTAGAATTGTGGACTTTGCTGTCCCAGCAGACCACAGATTAAAATTGAAAGAAAGTGAAAGCAAGGTTAAGTACCTCGCCCTTTCTAAGGGATTGAAAAGTCTGTGGGACATGAAAGTGATGGTTGTAGCAATTGTAATTGGTACTCTTGGTAGAGACACCAAAGAATTACTATAAGGACTGGAGGATTTGGAAATAACGGGATGAGAGGACAACATCAAAACTACTGCAATATTGAGATCGGCCAGAATACTGAGAAGAGTCCTGAAGACTTGAATAGACTTGATATCACCCAAACTCCAGTGAAAGTGTAACAGTTAACGCTGACGTGAGAAACTCTTAAGGAGTAAAATAATAAAGGAATAGAACTACTAAATCAAGAAAAAATTAGAACACTCGGAGAAAAGGAATCGTACATATTCTTAGAAATATTGGAAGCTAACACCGACAATCAAGTAGAAATGAAAGAAAAAAACTTTAAAAGTGTATCTCAGGAGAACGAGAAAGCTACTCCAAACAAAGTTAAATAGCAGGAACCTTATCAAAAGGATAAATATCTGGACTGTCAACCACGGAAGATACTCGGGACCATTCTTCAAGTGGACCAGAGAAGAAGTGGAACAAATTGAATGGAAAACAAGAAAACTAATGACCATTCATGAGGCTTTACATCTCAGAAATGACGTCAAGAAGGAAAAGGAATTGCAAGCATTGAAGACAGTATTGACGCAACGATACAACGACTCCGAAACTACACAGAAAAGCGCAGAGAAAAACCGATCACCGCCACCAGAAACAATACTGACAACATGAGAATCAACCGAACGAAAATGACCTGAAAACAAAAAAATAGGAAGAAAAACAACGCAATGGATGTTTTAAGTGATTAACAAGTGACATCTCACAGGAGAAAACGTGTACATTGCTAAAAAAGGGAAAACTTAAGAGAGAAACTAAATATTTTCTAATTGCAGTTCAAAACAACGCCGTAAGGACCAATCATACCAAAGTAAGAATAGATAAGACCCAACAAATCAATTGATGTGAGTTATGTGGGGATCAAGATGAAACGATAAATTACGTAATAAGCGATTGCAGCAAACTAACAAAGAAAGAGTATAAGGCTAGTCACGACTGGGTGGGAAGGTGATCCACTGAGAATTGTGCAAGAAATTGAAGACTGACCATACAAACTAATAGTATATGCATAACCCAGAATCTTCCATAGAAAATGAGACGGACAAACTCGTCTGGGATTTTGAGATTCAAATGTATCACCTAATGTATCACCTTATTATAATCAACAAAGAAAAGAGAACTTGCAGAACTGTGGACTTTGCTGTCCCAGCGGACCATAAAGTGAAATTGAAAGAAAGCGAGAAGTACCTTGATCTGAGGAACATAAAAGTGATGGTAATACCAAATATGATTGGTGCTCTTGGTACAGTCAACTAAGGGTTTATACAAGGACTGGAAGCGTTAGAAATAAGAGGACGAGTAGAGATCATTCAAGCTACAGCATTATTGAGATCGGACAGAATACTGAGAATAGTCCAGGAGACTTGAGGAGACTTTCCGTCACTCAAACTCCAAAGAGAAAACATCTGCTAGGGCTGGTGTGAAAAACTCGAAAAAGAGTTAATAATAATATTACCGACGACCAGACATACTTATAGTCAACCAAAAGGAACTTGCCGATTAGTGGTCTTTGCCGTCCCTGTAGACACCAGAGTAAAATTAAAGTTGAATGAGTGATAAATCCTTAAACATTGTTTGAGAACAAAATGTATAGAACGTGACTGTGACAGTGATACAAATTGTAATTCCCGAGAATGGAACAGTCCCAAGATAACTGGTAAAGTGACTAGAAGAGTTCAAAAAAGTGTAGTTGAGGCCATCCTGACAACGGCATTTATAAGATCGACCTGAACATTGAGGAGAGTCCTGCAGAGTTGATGATACATGCTGCCACTTAGAATCCAGTGAAAAAATCATCAACTAACAATGGTGAGAAAAACTCTCGAACAGATAAGACCAAACAAAATAGCAAATGTAGGCTATGCAGTGACAGAGATGAAACCATCCATCTCATAATAAGCCAATGCAGCAAATTAACATAGAAAGAGTACAACACTAGACACGACTGAGCAGGCAAGGTGATCCACTGGGAAATGTGCAAGAAATTTAAATTTGGCCATACCAAGAAATGCTATATGCACAACCCAGCACCAGTCCTGGAAAATGACACACATAAATTCCTATTGGACTTTGACACAGGTCACCCAATCTCGGCCAGAAGACCAGACCTTAAAACAATCAACAAAAAAAAAAGAGAATTTCCAAAATTGTCGACTTTGCTGTCCCAGCTGACCACAGAATAAAACTGAAGGAATGTGAAAAGAAGGATAAGTAACTCGACCTTGCTAGAGAATTGAAAAAGCTGTGGAACATGAAAGTGACGATTGTGCCAATTGTGATTGGTGCTTTTGGCACAATAACTAAAGGATTATTAAAAGGCCTGGAGGACTTGGAGTTGGCGGCCGAGTGGAGACTATCCAAATGACAGCATTACTGAGAACAGCCAGAAAACAGAGAAGAGTCCTGGAGACTTGAGAAAACTTGCTCTCACTTAAACTCCAGTGAGAAACCATCAGCTAAAACTGATGTGAAAAACTCTCAAGGAGTAAATAATGATAATAATAGATTTGATCCTAACCAGTTCTACGTCTCTGGTTCAGAGTAGACATGCGACTAATGGCTCTCAAGAGCAATATTACACTTTCCAAAGCTTTTGGACAGGACCCTTACCATCAGATACCAGTAATTTTGCAGAAACATCAAAAAAGATTATCCGAAGTAAGTAATCGAAATTTGTTCGGAAATTAAACAAATCACGACGTCGAAAATGGGCTTATTACTCTTTTTATTTGTTCTAAATTTTCACAAAAGCATAGCTGTAACGTTTCATTAGTTTGCTTGCTTTTGCTTTCTTTTTTTTCTTCTTTTTTTTTGTTTTGTTTGTTTTTTGTTTTTTTTCTGTTCATTTTTTTCTGTTGAATTGGTGAATAAATATTGCAGAATCACCCATATCTAGTCTTGTTCTATAATTATCATCTCTTTCAACAGGCATAGCCTTAGTAATCAGCAACCTGAACGCAATATAATTTTCCGGGTTATTCACCTGCTAAACATCAGTCTACGCCAGGCACTCTTGGATAATTGCATATCGTATATACCTGTGTTTAAGGCGACATCTTGTAAAAGTTAACAGTTCTTTTATAGTCAGGAAATAATTAATTTACTAGCTAAACCTGAGAAAGTTGCACATTTGAATTAGTATATACAAATAATCTTATTTAGTATTTAGAGAATATCCCAGAGGTAGTAGGAAAGGTAATGGAATATATTATCGTAATTCGAGATTTCGAACCCTAGACTTGCTCCTATGCCCATTTGGGTAAGGTATGAACACCTTACACCGGACTTTTGGGGTAAATTGAACAACTGCTGTATTTCCCAACGGATAGTTTAGGCTTACAAAGAATATGGAGTTTGATATACCATTAAACAAAGACATCAAAACGAACTTGTTAAGTATTTGCACAAACGCACTCAGACACACTCAGACACACACACACACACACACACACACACACACACACACACACATATATATATATATATATTGAGAGAGAGAGAGAGTGAAAGATTAAGACAAATATGTAAAAAGAATTATTATTTCAAAGTTATTTTTTCTCTTGATATCTATATGCCGACTTGTTGAAAGCAAAACTATGATTAACGTACCTTATGAGAGTGAACCCTATCACACTTCTACATTGATGATTATATATATATATATATATATATATATATATATATATATATATATATATATATATATATATAACATTGGATATTGACTTAAAGATCCCTTTGACAAGTCGATGAAGCTGCGGGAGTTAGACACGAGGAACAAATATAACTAAAAATGCACCTGGTATCTAAAACAAAAATTTACTGCTTATATTGCGTGGGTGGCACTGTGTCAGTTGTTGGCTGAAGGAGAAAATGACCGAGAGAATTTGCTTAGATGTCCGGAATTTTATATCACCAAGGAGATTTCGGCTCGAAGAATATAAAGGCAATGATGTTTTAGAGAATATCCGAACTGTCTGCTCCCGTGTGCTCAACTTAGCCATAGTCGACTCTCTCTCACTCTTACCAATCTGTAGATTTTCGTTAAGAAAAGGGAAATATAAGAAGCTGATTATATCTTTATACATCGGTGTTTTTTTTTCTTTCTCTACAATACAACATACACAAACACACACAAACACACACACACACACACACACACACACACACACACACATATATATATATATATATATATATATCACTTTTGCATTAACTCTACAATACAACATACACAAACACACACAAACACACACACACACACACACACACACACACACATATATATATATATATATATATATATATATATATATATATATCACTTTTGCATTAACTCTTAGAACCTAAACGGTCAGTGAAAGTACATATACTCGTGCAGATTTTCGATAGGAGAATCTGTATTTCTTCATTGCTATTGCCTAAAAAAGGTTAAAATATATTAGAGAGTCATAGATAGGAATATATTTCAACGTTTTACATTTTTAGTCAGGTGACTAAGGTTGAGAGGGTACAAAATGTCAGACGCAGTTTTCTCAGGGTTAATATTTTTAGAATATATAAAAATAATTTTCAGAATCTTAGAGAGATTTTAGATTTTCGAAAGCTTATTAAGTGTTTTCACTGAATTCAAATATCTTTAAGATTATGAATAAGATATCAGACTGTGATATCAGAAAGACTTTGCTTTTTTTAAATATAGTTAAATTTTATTGAAGAGAAATAATCATTATTTACGATCCATTCTAATTCAGTATCATTGAAGTAAAAGTTTTTGTTTGTGTTGAAGAGCAGTTCACTGTGAGAGTTGCTGCGACGAAGTCGTCAGGGTAGACCTGGGGTGCTGAGAATTCAATTCGTAGCCAAATTTCTTCCCGTTAATCCGTATAAAGGAGGCATTTTTTACATGTGAGGGTTTCTACGAAGTACTTTTCAATTTGCTTAGTCAATCTATACTTTTTTTCCTTTTCAACCTGACACATGACAGACCTGAGGATAAAAATCGATTGGTATATTGGATCATGATGTAAACTGTGTTAATTTTTTCCTGTTGAGAGTTATTCTTTGTTCTTTTTATCATGTTCAAATTCCACATATTCAATTATTCGATGTATCTAGGATGATCAGGTAAGCAGATTTTTATTAAAAGTTACTTTCTTCAAAATCCAGAATATCAGGATTTGATTTTTTATCGAAAATTATAGCGTATACTATTGCTGTAACTCTCAACCCAAATGAAAAACAACTCCTACAAAACAGAAAAATTATATTTACATAAGAGTTGCATTTACATTCTATATGTTTCACATTTATATCTTAGGCTAAACAGTAGTAATTCTGTAAAGTTGCACTGTAAATAATACCAAATAGTACATGTTTTGATTGTATATTTGACTAGAAATTATCCAATTTGGTGTCTTTACATTTGAAGAAAATTAATTTTATAACGTAAAAGAAAGAAATTTTCAAGGGTAATGTTAATCAAAGCCGATACTGTATATATTTACCCAACCTCTTCACCATCTGCTGAATGTGATACAAAGTCAATTTTTAAGCTGAGTAAAACTGGTGAGAAATCAGTTTCCTTCTCCTAAACTGGCTGCTACACAAAAGTTAAAGTTCCTTGTCTGACTTACTATTTATCCGTCATTTCAGAGAGAGTGAGAGAGTGAGAGAGAGAGAGAGAACAGTTGGATTTAACATTTTCCAAACTGTATGAGTTCTATGTGAGATAAAAACAAATCCGTTCAGGGTTTGAACTCAGGTCACAGGATCCACTTTCATGGCGGAAACTGTTGCATTATACTCACCACTATTAGCCGAAGCTTTTTATTCGAAATTTAGTTCTTTAACATTCGACCAATTGACGAGTTTTAGCATAGTTTTGGAGAGAACTGCACTAGCATGGAAACCAATGAGGACCGAACCTATTTCACTCATGTTGGAAAGTCTGTATTAGCCGACTATCAATGGCGCCTTGGTATGCGACGCCAGATTTCGTGTACATGAATTAAGCTTCCTCGCCATCTACATGAATAATAGTTTCTGGCACATTAATTACTATGCGCCTCTCAAATCAATTTGTTTTAAATTGACAAAGTTCAAATAGCGTGCAAGATTACGATCGACGACCTCTTTGAACTGGACGCAAAGACGTCTTCTAAAAGGCCACATCACATTCAGGTTTCTCACTTTATTCCCATTAGCAGAATCGTTCTCTTTGTTATGCAAATTCCTCAACCGTCTATTTTTAACTCGTAACGGCGTCCTTTGCTTTCATGTGAATTAGCATATTCTTTAAGATTGTTTATTTATTTATTATATATCTATTTATCAGTACACTTGTTTGTTTCCAAGTACGTTGCTCCGATGTGCGTGTCGCTTCCAGCATTGCAGCGGGGAATTTTTTCTTCATAAAAAGATATTAAACTACTGTGGTTTTACTGCAGTCTCAACACGCAATAATTCTACGATCATAAATGGCATTTACACTGAGGCACATTTTTGGTGTCTGCTACAGAGAATGGTCAGCACGCTAGTCTTACAAACAATTTCTGGTGTCGTAGGCATTACACTATCATGACCCTGTAATAGGCTAAGCTAAGTTTTATAAATATTTAAAGATAACTTGGGTGCCCGCCAAAGTACGATAATTAGATTAATTTTCTCTTTTATGTGTTCAGCTTGGTCGGTGGGGTTTAAAATACACCGATTGTGTATTTTAAACCCCACAGTGTTCTAGGTATGAGACTAAACGGCATTTGCTTATGAGGCTCTAGTTCTGCAGATATATAGAGTCTGAAATATCCCTTCATTGTTATTATTTCCAGTTACACTCTGACTCGAAGCGGTAGTACCTGTTAGGATTCCATCTATGACTCAAATAGATATATTAAGAATATCTTTATTCAGTAGGACAATGAATAAGTACCCTTAAAAACAATTGCACAAAAATGTAATTATGAACATATAAGGAACGTGGTTCCCAAACAACTTGACATAAAATAACCCTAGAAGCTTTGACATACCCTTAAAACCAAAGAAGGAGTCAATTTTTGTGAGCTCACTTCTCTTGTGTAATGTAAAAAAAAAAATAAAAGCCTCACATGAAGTGATTTTTACATTCCATTGGTATAAAAATAAGTTTGTCCCTCACTGTTACCCACTTGTCTCAGGGGAGCCCAAGGCGCAATGGTTAACATCGTGGACTGTGAAGGCATAGTAAAAGAGTTCGAAATCCAGTCACGCTATCATGTTCAATTTAAGCTTTGGGAAAGCTATGGACCGTTTACCTTCCAAGCAGGGGCTTAAATAGTACCTCATCTTGTTTCTGCAAGGATGAATTTGGTAATAAATAACTCGAGAAGGTTGATATGCCCTCAAAGAAAGAAACTAAACCAAACCAAATTACTTGTATCACGCTAAAGTAAACAATGATTAAGCATAAAAAATCTCGCATATGATCATATCGAGGTGAAAGCAGAGATTCCCTGCAGATACACAGGAGTTAAGCAACGATAAGCGTGACTTGTACTGAGATGTGTGACCACTAAGATAAAGGAATTATAATAAGAAATCTAGGTGATGTATAATTAATTAAGCTAAGCTCACTCACCTTCAGCGGGTTCCTAAAGGTTTATTATTTGGTTAGTTTTACGGCATGTCACCCCTGCCTATTTTCTATGACATTTTTCGAACAATTATATGGTTTTAAATAATAAATGATAATTATTGAAAACATTTATAACTTTGAGTAACAATTTTAATTCAAGGTTTGTAAGTAATCATATTTTTATAATTCTTATAATGTTTCCTATTTAAAAATAATAATCATTTGTTGGCATCGTTATTTCATATTTACCCAACCCCTCCGCTTGGGCAGGATATGACACAAGGTCAATTTTTTAAGCGCAGTTTAACAGGTTTGTATTAAGAGTTTTCCATCTCCTAAACTAGTTGCCTCACCAAGGCTGAAGAACATAGTCTGTCCTACTATTTACCCATAGCTGGAGGGAGAATAATTGGATTCATACCTTTCCCAAGGGTATTAGTGCTATGCGAAATGCAATCAGTCTCGCCCAGGATTTGAACTCGTGTCGCCGTGTCCATTTCCTGCGACGATAACCATTACACCACGGACACATCCTCGGACAGGATATGACATAAGGTCAATTTTTTAAGCGCAGTTTAACAGGTTTGTATTCAGAGTTTTCCTTCTCCTAAACTAGTTGCCTCACCAAAGCTGAAGAACCTAGTCTGCCCTACTATTTACCCATAGCTGGAGGGATAATAACTGGATTCATACCTTTCCCAAGGGTATTAGTGCTATGCGAAATGCAATCAGTCTCGTCCAGGATTTGAACTCGTGTCGCCGTGTCCATTTCCTACGACGATAACCATTTTATTACGGGCACCTTGGCATCGTTATTTGCTCTTAACTTTTTCTATCTAATTCCCGTAATTTACAAACAAATATAGAACTAACTAGAATAATCATTCTGGATCACAGGGAATCTGATACTAATGGCAACAATGGCGTACTCCACACTCTCCACAACTCCTGTTCTTGTACCACCCCACCTTATTCGGTTGAATGCTATATCCAGGACACTTTTTGTAGTCTGACTTTCCTGAAGGTATTAATATCATTGTATTCTAAGTCCCGGCGACATGGTTGTAATATAAGATTTAGCAGTCTAGACTTATGGATTGTTGTTAGTGTGTTTGATTCTATTTAGGTGCGTAGTACTCATAGCCTTGCTAAGCTAGGCTTACCTTGGTAAAGGACTACCAGAAAAATATACGACAGAATTTATAATCATATACAAATACTATTTCTGTCACTAAATAATATCAATATATGTAAATTTAGACAAGGTTCAGAATAATACTGATAAACCTGAATAATAAAATAGTCACCACCGCAGCAAGATTTCTTTCTGCAATATCACAATGGCATTCAAATTCATAGAGAGATTTTTTTCCAAAAAAAAAAAAAAAAAGGTGTGTGTCGAGTTTAGGACAACAAAGGAAATAGATGTGTATTTTGGGTCTTAAGCTACATACGCAAAAATTTTGGGATTGTTCATAAAATAATTAATATTTCCTACTTTTACTGAAATGAAACCACCACAACTCTTCCTGTTCGTTTGATCTGTCGAAAAAGAACTTATCATATCAGAATTTACGTTAGTGGCATTTTTTGTAACAACGTTTTTCTCAGGGATTTTTTTGTCACCAAGTTCAAGTGACACCCTAGTCCAACACCCTCTTCGTCTCCGCAATTTTTCTTAAAATCAACCACATTTGAAAAATACCAAAAAATGTTTTCCCCTGCTTTATCCCACCTCTCTTTCTCTCACTCTCTTTGCGTGTGTGGAGACACACTGGTGACTTTTATAATTTGTTTCAACCTTCACCAACTTATATATATATATATATAGGAAAAGGAGTAGCGCCCTCCCCTACACCTCGGTGTTGTGGGTATTGAAAAAGAATGTCTTCGAGTCACCCTCGATTAAGGTCGCCAACTATATATATATATATATATTGATTCTCTTATACTTGAGCTGGACTGTTATTAGGAAAGTTTTCTTATCGTACATCGCGTGTCCTCTGTGCAACAATGTGCACGTTATCTTGTTTCCAATTTTTTTAGTTTGAATTTTGTTGGGTAATGATATCATCGGACAATTTTTGTTAGCCCAATTTTGTGACATAAATATCTATCATGTTTGTCTGTTGACAAAAGTTACTATTAACAGGTAAGTTAATATTAAAATGAAACTGATGAATTCAAGATATTCCAGGTCATCTCGGTAGAGGCGGGGGTCTTGCACATGATGTACAAATATGTATGTTGGGGAATTCAATCTAAGAGTGGTACCAGGCAGGAAAATAGTGAAAACAGTGTGATAAGGTAGAGTGTCAGCATAGAGTATATAGGATAGTGCGAGATGAGATGACGAAATCTTCAAAACAAACTTGATACTTTTGTCTTATGTGAATCGGAATCCACTTTTCCAATAATTTATAAGATATGTACTTAAAGAAAATAAACCTCAAAAAAACATTAAAAAAAAACAACGGTCGTTATTGTTATTAACTTGGCTGAATCCTCAAAGTCGTGAACCCTCCAACGATTGTTAGCCTCTCCAATCTTGAAAAATAGCCGGAAATAGAATAACGTTGTGTTGTATCGTGGTAAAGAAAAGATACAGAGTAAAATTATGTTAATTCTTTATTAAATCAAGTGTTACAGTTCGGCTAGTATTATAAGTCTTGCGCTGTTGGTATTACGTCCTAAGTTGGTCTTACTATTAACCGACGTCCTTTCAGAGCTGTCTCTCTACTTCTGCTTCTGTCTCTCTCTTAAGAGACACGGTGTCTTTTATACTTCTGTGGTACCGGAAGTCACATGGTACGAGCCACTATACAACATTAGGCCATCTGTAATTTACCACTCTGCAGGCAATTGAAGAACAGGTGCCTAAATTCTATAAAGAATTTCAAGTATATTGAGAGAACCAAAATTATATACGGCATAGTATTGCAATATTATTTTAACAAAAGCGATGGAGAAGTAGTGAATTCCCGACCGAAATTTTGACCAACTCAGTTTATGTACTTCTACTCAGTGGAACATTTACAATCCACTCGAGTTCAGTCGATTAAAATATGCTCAACCCACTGTTTACTTTTGCCGAAATCGTTTCTACTCAAGAGTCATCCATTACAATCAGTCCCTCCACCTATCGTATTTGGTGGCGTGTGCCCCTGTCTCACATTTAGACCACGTGATATTTTTGTAACACAACGTAAAGTGTTTGAAACTTTTCATGAGGTTTTTGAACGACAATGTAATTCTTTTGAAAGACTTGTAACGCCTGTAAAAATGTATATTACACTATTGTGGCATATTAACGCACATAAAATAACGGCGGTGCTTTCTTTTTCTTCCCATTTTAAGCTTCCTAACTGTTGAGTTAAACCCTCATTTAGTATGTCTCAATTAATCTTGAATTTGTCTAAAATATACATAGTTCCTGTTTTTGAATTGATGGGGTGGACAAAAATATCAATAGCAACGAGTACTATTTTTCTTTTAACTCACAATCTGTCGCTATTATCTCTAGGATTTCTTTCTTATTTCGTGAGTATACATAATAGAACCCATGTCTAGACGTAAAAAACAAGCAATATTTAAAATTACAGATGATTTTATTAGTTGATAATTGTTTCCACTGAAAAGGCCAAAGAGAGAAAATAGAATAAGACGGGTTAGCTTCTGGAAGCATGTTAAAAATACAGAGTGCAAACAAGATGAAAATACATCGGGATTAGACTCAGAAGATTTGCAAATCATTCTCTTTTTAAAGTCTACGTGAATCATGAACGTCGGTAGTTAAAGGGTCAACATAGTGACGATCAAACAACAGAAATTGATTCGTAGTAGCTCTGAATTCGAACACAAAATCTGTGGGCGGGTAATGATAAGCTTAAATCGAAGGCAGAATAAAACCGGCTTGGTAGCATGGGTTAGCACCCGCCTAATTAATAATAGCATTACTGATCACATGTTTTTTGTTTCACCTTAGTAAGTATGTTAGAAGTTTTTTGGGTTTTTTTTTTAAATTTGTGACCCTCCAAAGTCAGAATGCTATAAAAGGTCGCTATAACATAGATTGCCTCACGGGGTTTACCCTCAGTTTTAAAGATTACTTTTATTCCATTAGCTTTCGCCATTAAAAGTACCTCAGACACCGAACAATAAACCCGACATATGCCCATTTTATATGAAGCATTTAGTGCTCCTTGCGAGGAGAACATCTTCTGGAAGGAAGCTGATTATTTTGCTTAGCCTCAACATCTATTGCAGGTGTATTTATTTGACTATCTTCAAAGGCAAGATATGAGACAAAAGTCAATTGCATACTGGGTGCTGTGCAGAAAAGAAATCTCTCGCAGGGCGTTATAAAAATTGCTTGGATTTCTTTCAGGGATCCCTCAGGCACCCATTGTTTAACATATCTAAGTGAGAAGAAAACGATGCCTCTGTACATTCTGTGTGTATCTTCTGCGCTAAAAATCGGAGAAGTGTTAGGGAAAGTGAAGTGTGATATCACTTTTGACTCCAGTTGTAGTGGACATTTATCACTGTGGATCTCGAGATAGTTAATTTTCACCGTATTAACGCACACCATTCAGTAGTTTTTTTCCGTAATGGGTGTTGTGTGAATGGTCTTATTCTAAGACTATAATTTTTTTAGTATTTTTTCTAGGGACTTTGGGACAATTCAAAGCGTTCAGGTAATTAACTTTTCCGCAAAAGCAATTACCCAGTTCAACAACAATTTATTTTATTTTTAGATGTCAAGAATTTTTTAGACATATTAAAGGTATTTTCGTTTGCTGAATCCAAAAACATCATCAGTTTTGCAGAATTAGTTTTAGTTCTTAAGAAAATGGACAGAATTCAAATTATGGTTTTATTCCAGCATATTTTTTTTTATTTCTGAGAAAGTAGCCAAAATATACGATCTACATTAATTGAAGAAACTGCTTTGACCTTACTAATATTGCCTGCATGGAGGAAGTAGAAAATATTATATCCAAAATTAATTAGATAACCGAACCACGAAATACAAGTATAACAACTTTGTTATATACGTAATGATGACAAACTTTGACGCCTACAATTTATTTCTCCAATATGGGGTGTTTAATAACTAAAAAAATCAATAATAAATATAATCTTGAAAAACTGATGCTGCCTTTGGAATCA
>OY757904.1:118614592-118619592 GCA_963585895.1 Sepioteuthis lessoniana | reverse complement strand
TCCTCCTATATATATATATATATATATGTGTGTGTGTGTGTGTGTGTGTGTGAGTGTGTGTGTGTGTGTGTGTGTGTGTGAGAGAGAGAGAGAGAAAAGAGAGAGAGAGAGAGTGCGTGCGTGTATTTACCGCCCACCATGGGGATGATGTGACGCAAAAGTACTTTTGAAATAGAGTACTGGATAATTTTGTTGCCTAACTAAATCAAAAACCGTACTATGCCTAACTGTTTACCCATAGCTGGATTCATGCATTTCTCAAAGGCTTCAGTACAAACTGAAACCTCAAACAGTTTCATTCAAGATTTGAACTCGAGCGACCAAATCTGATATTACATTTACACGCTCAACTCTCTCTCTCTCTCTCTCTCTCTCTCTCTCTCTCTATCTGTGAATATATATATATATATATATATATATATATATATATATATATATATTGTGGGTAAAATTTAGGCTGTAGATTTTCTTGTAGGTATATTTTTCTTAAAGATAACTGAACTTTCTCTCTCTCTCTCTCTCTCTCTCTCTCTCTCTCTCTCTTTCTTTATCTGTGAATATATATATATATATATATATATATATATATATATATATTGTGGGTAAAATTTAGGCTGTAGATTTTCTTGTAGGTATATTTTTCTTAAAGATAACTGAACTTTCTCTCTCTCTCTCTCTCTCTCTCTCTCTCTCTCTCTCTCAATTTCTCTCACTTCCTCCGTGAGTATATATATATATATATATATATATATGTAAGGTCCGTGAATTTAGCCAGCATCGTTTCTTGTAAATATATTTCATTTAAGAATAGGAAGGATTTGCAGTTGAGATTTTTTATTTACCTTTTCTTTTCCGTGGGTTAGATATGAAGATGAAAGTGTTTTGATAATTTATCTTCCACAATGACCAAAAAAGGGAGTACATATAGTTGGGTCGTAACATCAACCTTCATCTTCAATTGCATCACATGCGCAAGCGAGAAAGTCTAATAAAACCCCTCAAATCCAAAGTCCAAAGTACAGTCAGATATCTTTAACAATATATATATATATATATATATATATATATATATATATATATATATATATATATATATAAACGACGCGTTCCTGTTGTAATGGTTACTGTACTGGGAAATAAACATGAAGACTCGTGTTCATAACCTGGACGAGGATGTTTGCAGTTCACAGATGGCTTATAATATTCATATGGAGTTTTTACCGCAATCGACCAACAGCACACCGAGATAAAGTGTCAAACTTCCTTTAACAACCACTGAGTCTACTTCAGGTTAACAATAAGTTCTCACTTGATCTCTGAATCTAAGGACAGATGACCCTTCTCTCTGCTTAGATACGGGGTGTTTGTGTAATAGCAGGCATAACAAGCAAGTTAACCTTATATGCCAGGCTAAGCCGAACTTAATAGCAACAATATTCATAGCATAATAGAGATGATTATGTTTTGTTGCTAAATTTGCATCTTTTCTTTTTATATACGATTTCTCTAATCGGATATCCCTGAACTTAAAATAGATTAAAATTATCCATTCCACCGCCGGCCTTTCTTTTACAACTTTGCTTAACACTAAGAAAAAAATCATATATAAAGAAAGTATTTTTGAATTTTTGTCATGCAAATATACTTTTCTTTTAAATTTTTGCATTTGGAGAAACGCCAATTTTTAGTTAAATTCTAAATAAACTCAATCGTTACTTTGTCGGTATACTTTATATTGTATTTATTTTTTAAAATGTCTATTGGATTTCATCGTGTTTAAATATAGTATCACCCATAAATATGTAAACACCAACAAGTGTGTTCTAATAAACTGTTACTTTTCTTCAAAACTAATGCAGCCGTGATATTATTATTCCCAGTGGAATATCGTACAATAAAAACTGATATTAGTATAGATTATCTTTTATCAAACACTACAGCTTTCAAATTCCTTAACTGAAAATTGAGGAGAAGGTCCGCATGGTGTCGTGGCTAATATGCTGAACTACAACATCATAGTAAGTGAGTTCGAACTCCAGTTGCTCTATTACGTTCACTTTCGAAATAATTCTCTTGAAAAAAGTATGAATCCACTAATCTCCCTCGGCCAATGTGTTAGATAGCACCACTACTCTACTTCTGCAAGGATAGTCTAGGCATTAAATAACTCAGAAAGTTTGATATGCCTTTAAAAAAGAAAGCAAATCAAACAAGAAATAAAAATTTCAACACTGTTGTTATCAAACATAAAAGATACTTAAATTTATTAAAGAAGTACATTACACACACACACACACACGTACATACGTGTATATATATATATATATATATATATATATATATATATATATATATATATATATATATATTTGCTGTATATTCTTTATTTCGATCACGTACGTTCCATAGCGCAAAGTTTTATTATGATAATGCCGAATGATATCTCTTCTAATTTTTTTAATGTGGTACGTGAAATTATAAAATCCTTATATCATTGGTTTAAAATAATCTGTATAAAAAATGGCAGTCTATGTTTTTATGGGCGATACTGTCTAATTCTACTATGGAGAGCAACACGTTTATTTAAAGCTATGGCCATAGATACTCATAGGATTTGCTCATAAATGAGTTTTCTATGAAATCCAATGGTACGAGAAAATAAATACAATCTGGGAAAAAATGAACATGGTTCGATTCTTTCAAGCTTCAACCTTCGAAAAAAAGAAATGTACACAACAATGGGCAGAGAACCATTCCTCGTTATATACATAAAATCTAAAAAATTATATATATATATATATATAGTATGGGTTAAATGCTGATCCTTAATTATCTGTCTGAATTATTTTCTAAATTTTTGGTTTGACATTTTATATCACAAACATTCTTAAGTATTCATCTGATGAGGACAGGGGGATATGTTGACGAAGCCTCGTGATTAACAATGATGGTTTGATGGATGAGTGCAGGCTTTATACACCAATGTTTCTGTATATTTGTATGAGTGTGTATTTTGGGTCATTTTTAACGGAAATGAGTAGACTGTTCGCCAATGGTCGGGAGTCATACCAAGACTCGAAAATGTTACTTGATGCCGCCTTGCTAAACACTCAGCATTATAAGGTAAGAATCAAGAGTAAAGTGGAGAAATCCAGGGAAAAGAGTAGCGCCCATCCAACACCTCAGTCTAGTCGCTATTAAAAAGGGAGCTTTAGAGTCATCATCGACTAAGGTCGCCAACTTTACTTCTTTTTTTTATTTGAGTGAAGCTGTTTTTTTTCTTCTGTGGTTTACTATGGAATTACGCGTGTTATTCCTTTTCAGACCCCTTTTCTCTTCGTCAGTTGCTTTATAATATTTTTATGGAAGTTTCTACCACCTGTTTTTTAGGTTTTGTTTTCATACTTCGTGAATTCCTGCTTCGTATACGGAATCCATTTTTTGTTTTAAGATATTATATTTAGTATTGTTGTTAAGGTATTTTTTGCTACATTAATTTTAAATTGTTTTTTTTTCTTGTCTGTTAATTTTTACGTTCATTGATAGTATTATATATTTATGTGATTTTCTTTATGCTCATGCGGCTTTCACTTACATCTCAGTTAATTTTGTTAGTCTTTCTTTTCTGTATGTCCAATTAATCTTCAAAGGACGTGGAATACTAACAGATATAAGTAACAACAAAAAAAAATAAAGTAGTTTAAACAAACCATTAAGAACACATTTTAACCGATAGAGTATGTAAAAATGTGACAATCTTCTTTTTTGGCACCAGTAGATTTCGTTTATGCCGAATAAAATTCATTCCGGAGACGCCGTCCTTAGAGTAAAACATCTTTATTCGATGCTCCTGGTTGCCTTCATCTTCTTTTACCTGTTTCTAAGCATACATGTCATCCATTCATAAATCCATATTTACCGACCACTCCACTCGGGCAGGATATGACACAAGGTCAATTTTTAAGCGGAGTTTATCAGGTTTGAATTCAGAGTTTTCGTCCTCCTAGACTAGTTGCCTCACCAAGGCTGAAGAACCTAGTCTGCATTTCCTACGGCGATAACCATTACACCACTGGCACCGTCCACTCATAAATGATAATTTTATTTTTAGTTGTTGGAATTTCTGATTTCGATGATTTTTATCATTAAGGTTTTTCGGACTATTGTCTTCATCTTTATTATTATTTCCACAACGTTCTTCAAGAGTTCGTTGAACTCGAGAACCTACACGGAACTTTGAACTACGTCCTTTATTGAATCCACGGGGGTCGCCTCTTCTGATTCCGTTAACCATAATCGGGTACACATGTTAAAAATTCCTGTATTGTTACTCGCCTACTGTCAGGATTGAACTAGCAACCTCCAGATGATTGTCTCCCAAGAAGCTTAGGGAACCAACGCCGATAACCGTTACGCTGTGTGTCCAGCAGGATTTCCACAATAAATGTGAGTACTTATTTGGGTCCTATTCATTGGGTCAAATAGATATGTCACAATTTTTTGTTATTAAATTGGACCGAGCAATACAAAAAACTTTAAAAGAACAACTACAGAAAAAAAGTATATATTAACGCGATTCTTTAACATTTAAGCATAAAATAACTTATTTGATGTGCCGTTAAAATCAAGCAATCAATCAATTAATCATAGAGTAGTTTTTGCTTTTGTTTTTTTGTTTTTTTCGTTTTTCCTCTCTAATCTTAAAACGGTGTCTATAGGTTCGACCCAAACTATTTTATATAAACAGACACAATGTGAAGATAGTTTCGTTAGCAGGTACAACTGGATGGGTAGCGGATTGATACAATTCCAAGGGGAAATATAACGGCATTAAACGCATACAGATCTTATTTTAGGAAAAGATTTCGATACTTTACATTTCAGGGTCGACATACCATAAGAATCAATCAAATAATCAACGATATATCCCTTTGTACACCCTATGTTTTATAGAGGGATTTCAATTTGCTCTTTTCGAAAGAATGTTTGTAATTTGAATT
>OY757904.1:118422092-118612092 GCA_963585895.1 Sepioteuthis lessoniana | reverse complement strand
TCGGCGTTGAAAAACAGCATCTTATACATGAATTCAAAATTCCCTTTGAAATTCGACTTAAAATACTGCAGCTAACGCCTGAAATGAAAAACTATGACGGAGCTCTGCGTTGAAAAACTATATCTCACACATGACTTAAAAAAAATGCATCTGACCTTTGGTTTAGAATACTACAACAAACGCCAGAGTTGAAAAACTACGTCGGACCTCTGCGTTTAAAAACTGCAACTCACACACGAATGGAAAAATTGCATTTGACCCTCGATTTAAAATACTGCAGCTAATGCAAGTGGTGAAAAGCTACGTTGGATCTCTACGTTGAAAAACTGCATCTCACACGCGAATTGAAAACCTGCATCTGACCTTCGATTTAAAATACTGCAGCTGACGCATGTGCTAAAAAACTACGTTGGACCGCTGCGTTAAAAAACTGCATCTTACATACGAATCGAAAATTGCATCTGACCTTCGATTTAAAATACCGCAGCTAATGCCCGTGCTTAAAAACTACGTCGGACCTCTGCGTTGAAAAACTGCATCTCACACACGAACTGAAAAATTGCATGTGAATCATGCGTTGAACAAATGATGGCTAAAATTGATTTTCTTTTGAGTAAGCCTTAATTTTATCTACTTTAATGCTTTAACTTTTAAAACATTGATTATTTCAACAATGTACTTACCTGTTTGAAATGAGTGAACTTTATCACTTTTATTCAATATATAACTTGATTTGCTACTTGGAATAACATAATTTCTGGCAAATAATTAGTATAGTAATTGAAACCTTCTTACTGGACGCAATTTTTTGTATTAATAATAGTTACTTAAATCTTAAATTCTTCAAGAAAGTTTATGAGATTGGAATGATTACTTGAAAAATGAGTGATATAACCCGATAAATGTAGACGTATCAAAGAACCAACCAATATTTGTTAGTCTACTACGTAGAGCTCTTTTTCCTAAACTATACGGATAATAAAACAAAAAAGTTACGATAGTTTTTTATCGTCTTTCTCAATTCTTCTTTCAAGATGGCAAGATTTGATCGGGATCATCTTTCTTTTGCAGCTTTAGTCCTGGCTTGAAAATCCATATTGTCTTTCTATGCATCGCTATTTAACTATTTTCATTCTAACACTTGTGCGCTCACACACACACGCGTATATATAAGTTGGCGACCATAGTCGAGGGTAATCCCGAAGGCTCCCTTTTCGATAGCTACTACACCAAGGTGTAGGGGAGGGCGCTACTCCTTCCCTGGATTGCTCTTATTTACCCTTGATTCGTACCTTATAATGCTGAGTCTTAAGCAAGGAGGCATCAAGCACCATTTTTTGAGTCTTTGGTATGACTCGACCTGGGATTGAACCCAGGTCTCCCGGGCCATTGGCGAACACTCTAACCGCTAGGCCAATGTCCGATATATATATATATATATATATATATATATATATATATATATATATATATATGTATATATATATATATATATTAGTTTTATAAATATCTAATAGCCCGAATGTTTATCTGCGACTACTGGTTTCATGAAGTCTTTATACAAGAATCATCAAGCAGGAAAAGAAAGATTTTAGAGATATCGAAAAAATTGAGAAGATATAATCAAAAGAATTGTTTCAGTTAGAATTGTTTATATCTTTTCGACTTTTTCAATTTCTCAAAAACCCTCTTTTTCTGCCTGATGATTGTTGCATAAAGGTGACATGAAACCAGTAGTCGTAGATTAGCATTCATGCTATTAAATATTTATAAAAACTAATATATATATATATATATATATATATATATATATATATATATATATATATATATATCGGTGAGCGCACGCGGGAATGTGTGTGTGTGTGTGTGTGTGTGTGTGCACAAGTGAGAATTCACTGCATTCGATCTGCTCCTAATTCACCAAGAGAGAAAGAGAAGTGAAAACCATACACTGTTGCAATATACATATATATATAGTAATATCCTGCTCTACGTTATTTTGTTTTTCGTCAAATTAGCTATTACACCACTTTTCTGGAGTAAATTTCAGTTCAGTGAAGTTCATTACATCCGATGTTTCATCACTCAACAAAGTCACTGACGTCATTATAAAAGGACATGAAATAGATATATTTCTTGAAATATACTTATGATAAATGCATTTGAAAAGATTAACAGCTAACAGGTGAAAGACCATGAAAAAATATTTAAAATACAATAAAAGCATGCAAGAAATATGTACAGTAAAATAAAATATTTAGCCAGAAAAATTATCAGCAAATCTGCATTATCTTATTGTATTCAGTATTCTTTAAGTAAAATGAACAAAAGTATATTTAATGTTTATTAGGTTTCGTGAGAGTTATCAACTTTTGCAGGTTAGTTACACTAGTTTTACGGTGTTTGTTCTAATTTTAAGAATTCTTAAGGTATTACACCCTGTTTACGTATAAAATCAGGTCAAGTTACTGCTTTTAGAATCAATTAATAACGTTGGGCTGATATGAATGATTGATTTTAATGGCACTTTGACACGATTGTCAAGAGGTTAGTTGTGCAAATATTGTGCGTCTTTTTTAAAGTTTTTTTTTTAAGTTTTTGCAAAAAATGAGATGATACAAAGTTCTCATATGCAATACAAATAATTTGGAAACATAGCTATTTGACCTATAAATCAAACCCTAAACGGTATTGCAATACCCAGTAAGAGGGAACGTAGGAGTAATGACGAGAATGAGGTACCGCACACTTCATGGGACTTTAGAATAGGAACTTCACAAAATTCAGTTTAGTGTCTAGCCAGCATATTCGTTCTTTTGGGTCAGGACTTAAACCTCTGCAGCGAATAAAATAATTTTATTATAATCCCCACCGACAGAGCAAGGCGCAGCGCAATATATATATATATATATATATATATATATGAAAGTAAATATGGATAAAATCTATACATATGTAAACTTATTTGTTGCGTATTTCTCAATAAACGGGAGGTTTTGTCTCGTTTCTTTGAAAAATCCAACATTTTCAAATATTTTTCCACGTGCCAAACACGTTCTGATGGCTTTTGAATTTTGAACGCGATGTGCATGTTTATGTATCTTTTCGTTGTATATTTCTCATTTGCTCCTGTCATCTCAGAAAGCACCCATCGATATGTGAACTATTTCATATCCAAGTCCTGATGATGGTTAATGAACCCTGCTACCTTCATATATATATATATATATATATATATATATATATAAGGAATTTTTTTTACCTATTCCTCATCACTATGGACATATTTATGTTTTCATCTTTTTAAAGTCAACTAATCTTTACCTAGCAATATCGGAGCTTGAGAATGCATTATTTGTACACTATAATCCCGTATAACAATTTGTGCAAAATAATCCTGTTACTGTTGATGATGATTTAAATTTCAACGAAAAAGATAAGTATAATGGCCAAGCGAATCTGATGTTAAAAACTGACTTACCTCTTCCGATTTCCTCGAATAACCAAAATGAATTCTGATATCTCTTCTATCACAAGCCCGTTGAGCCTGCCTTGCCTACTTCTACTTCTAAAACAGAACGCCCACCAATGCCCGCAAGTTATCATTTAAACAAAAAAAGAATATAATATCAGAGTTCCTTATATTTGCTTACTTTAGCTTTTCATTAGTTATTTTTTCGATTTTTTTTTTTTCGTTTTTCTTTACTTTCAATTTTTTGTAACTTTTTTTCTTACCGTTTTTCATCAATAAAAAAATTCTAGCTGCAAGCTCTTGTTTCTACGTGAGGAAGACGGAAATTTTGAGATCACGTAAGCTTAAAAAGATTGAGGATTATCTTAAATTTCTGGAGGTGTATTTAAAACAGGAAAGCGTTGCAAAACATTAAAACAAAAAAATTGTCTACTATTCAGGATAGGAAAAATCAAGAAAGGAAAAGGAGAGAAGAAATGAGATGAAGGGAGACCAAGGTTCGTGTCCAGGATTCACCAAAACTAAGATAATGATAACTGATGTCTTATCATGATATAAGGTCACTGGAGTGAGAAGCTACACTGCAGCGAACTCACATCACAGAATCAATGGTCTGATGAGAGTGTTTTCTAATCAAATGCACCACATGAGAGGACAACGATGAGATATGCATATTATAAAACATTGAAGAACTCAGATTTAGAAATTGATTCATGTAACTTTGCGATATTTTTTTAAATGTTAGCCTAATCTGCTATACAAGTTCAGTAAAATGAAGTTATAAAAGAGACTGGCATTTTTAAAAATTATAACCTAATTATTGATTAACTTTAAAATAGTTCCCCTAGTATGTCATAAAAAGAAGATGACGTTATTCCCATTATTGCAACCAAAGCGCGAACTCTTCCTCTGGTATTACATTCCATATTCCCTATTGTTCCTAAAAGGTTAGTATCTATCTATCTATCTATCTATCTCTTTATATATATATATATATATATATATATATATATATATATATATATATATGTGTGTGTGTGTGTGTGTGTGTGTACGTCAATCTATATATATATACGCGCGTGTCTACTAAACTATCTATCAGTTTGTCAGCATATATGTATGTACGTATGTAGGTGTGTTTGTATGTTAGTATGTATATCTTTATCTGCATATTTTTAAACATGTCTCTCTCTATCTCTCTACCTCTCTCTCTCTCTCTCTCTCTATATATATATATATATATATATATATATATATATATATGCATGTATGTGTGTGTGTGTGTGCGTAAATCTCTATATTTCTCTGCAGGTGTACGTAAATCTATCTATCTATCTATCTATCTATCAGTTTGTCAGCATATATATATGTATGAATGTATGTATGTATGTATGTATGTATGTATGTATGTATGTGTGTATGTATCTGCATATTTTTCAACTTGTCTTTCTCTCTCTCTCCATTTCTAATTATATATATATATATATATATATATATATATATATATATATATATAACGGCAACGGTTTTCAATGCACATTTATAGATTTTTTCTGCAATTTTCAGTTTCAATAGCGCCTCATTATATTTCCCTTTCTTTCTTTTTTTCTTTCTTTGTAACTTATTTTTATAAATCTTATTCATTTCTATTTTTTTGTGCAAATGTGTATTTAATATGTATACAATAACTTCTTCAGTTGGTAATTGCAGAAATATATATGCAAGGATAATGATGGTATCTTGAATTTTGACGGGTCCAACTAAGAGATATCGAATAATTTCTTAGATTTATTCATATAATTCTAATTCATAAATAGTAATAGTCGTCTAACACCTGATAAAATCTGTCTCATCAATACAAAACACAATAAATTAAGGGCAAATAAAATATACTAATATGATAAGAAAAATGATATGTCAGTGTTGTGTTTGTATCTATATAACGGTATACGTCCACTCGTAATATCTGAGACGGACGTATATTGTCGGACTTCTTCAACTCAAGATTTTTTGTTTTAATATTATCATATCATATTTACCAACCCCTCCGCTCGGGCAGGATATGACACAAGGTCTATTTTTTAAGCGGAGTTTAACAGGTTTGAATTCAGAGTTTTCCTTCTCCTAGACTAGTTGCCTCACCAAGGCTGAAGAACCTAGTCTGTCCTACTATTTACCCATAGCTGGAGGGAGAATAATCGGATTCATACCTTTCCCAAGGGTATTTGTGCTATGTGAAATGCAACCTATCTCGTCCAGGATTTGAACTCGTTTCGCCCTGTACATTTCCCGCGACGATAAGCATTGTTTTAATATTATAGACGCTATTTTCTTCCGAATAGAAATCGATCTAGTAACAAACGTTTGGATCCCTAAACAATTTTTTGGGAAAAAGATGCCCGTTTGATTTGAAGACGGAGAGTCATATGTTACGTTATTTTACGTCAAACAGAACCCGCATCAGTTGGCATCTAACGGTACTCATTGGGTGCCCCTTTCATATGGCCTTGTGCCACATCTAAGCAAAAAGCTTAGTAATTTTCATTAATTTCTTGTTCCGGGCCACTGAGCTGCAGTTGGTCTTTTTGAGATTTAGCAGAACAAATATCTAGGCGGTACTTATTCCATTGTACCGCTGTTCTGTTAATAATTCCAATCAGCCTTTTGAAGATATAGTAAAATATTATCATTATTAATCTTTTTTTTAACAATTTCCACTCTTGAAGAATATGTTATCTCCCAGAATTCAAAAATATATACTGTCTTACAAAGTCGTTTTGTTATCAGAGTTAAAACAAATAGCAGGACACCCAAGTTGACCGACATTCTACTGAAAGAAACGATAAGACATTCGTAAGGACACGTATTGTAGTTTTGAATGCTACAAGACCTGTAAATGTTTTATTAAGAAAATTAACTTGTTAACGTTTAAAGTTTTTCTCTCCTTCTAGAATCAACAAAGAAGGTCGAACATGGAAAGTTAGATTTTTCCTTGTAATAATTTTTAAACAAGTAAATTAATTTTTATCAACATCTGCTTATAATCTTTAACGTCATCTGCCGCCTTAGATAATAAAAATATATACCGTGTATGTTCAAATAATTCGAACAGCGACTTTTGTCTACAGCAAAATCTGATAATATATATATATATATATATATATATATATATATATATATATATATATATATATATATATATATATATTTGCTAGTTTAAGCAAAAGATTATGAACACTTAGAGGATGTTTATCTTGACTTTCTATTAAGCAGTAAATAAAGTAATTACAGACTATTTTTTTAAACAGTTTGACACTCTGGCTTCATAAAATATACTTAGAAAAATGAATTAATTATTTATGTTAATGGCATGATTTTAGCAAAATCATGCAGTTAAAAGTATAATGAAATAACGCAATTCTAAAGAATAAATTGTGGAATTCAATGATAAAATGATATTTAGTTGCCTTCTCCTCACTTTTTTATGACATTTTTAATTCGTTCAGACATGGTTTTCTCTAATTTAGAGCAGTATTCTTTATCAAAATGGTTCCAAATATCCTGAATTACAGTTAACAGATTTTTTTTCTGGTGGATGGAGCCTTGTCATAGACCTTTTTTTTAGTTTCTACTATAAATATTCAGTTGGATTTGGATAGAGAGTATTCACTGACCATGTCATTGCTTTTATATGCCTTTCAGGATAAAAATTTTATCCCATTTGCCTTGCATCAAAATGCATTATCGTCCTGATGAAAATTACTGCGTTATCACCAAACCAATTTTCCCTCTGGTGTGATGGTTAAATAGCTGCAAGCGGCCTTGAATAAACAAGTTTAAACTCCATCGCTCTATTACGGACAAGTACTATTGAGTAAGCCATGAGCTTTATAATATCACAGAGCTCTTATTAGCGATAACCTTGACATTAAACAACCCATGAAGGTTGATATGCGATTAAAAACCACAAAAACCAATGTTCTTAAGAACATTATACAGAGTCTCAATGCAATCATACATATTGATTGTGAAGGGAACACTTTTCATAACCTAAAAAAAGAGTGAGTCCACCTAGGGTAGTGAGTAACGTAGTGGATTGTGGCCAAAAATTAAGTGAATGTGAAGTCTATTTCGCTCATGTTTGGACTAATACTCTCAGGAAGATGTGAACACACTCATTTCCCCAGCTATGAGTTAAACATTAAATATTCTTCTATAAGGATGACCTTGGCAAGAAATAGTCCGCGAACATTGATATGCCATTAATGAAAGAAATCAAACCGTAACAATGTTTAAAGGTCGCAGTATCTGTTGAGAGAGTTCTTGGAGATAAAATATCATAGTGAAAGCGGCGTGCTTTGGTGATCTTGAAAACGTGAAACTTAGCAATACATAGATTTGAATATTGTATCATATTATATATATATATATATATATATATATATATATATATTAACATCCATGTGTGTGTGTTCATGTACGCATACTCGCTGAGCTGATCGTTTAAGTGAGGAGGTCCGTTAGCTTTGAAAATCAGCGTTTATACTAACAGAGAATTTATAAAGAATTACTTTGGAACTGTGCTTTCACGCTATTGTGTTCGGCCAATCGAATAACAGTTGTATATCGAATCGAATATCATTGGTGTTACTGGAAACAGTCGATTCTTCTCGTATTACAGGTACAGCCTGTGGACATAAAAATAACACGTTGTGAAATCGCGGATGTGAGCCCCAGCAGAACTTGTCAAACACGACGTATAGGAAAAACATATCTCCCGATAGTTTTTTTTTTCTTTTTATCGATCAAGAGAAAAACAAATAGTAAAACAAAAATGCATGAGCTACAGGCATTATTACTGGGTGGTTATAAACTGACCCTTTCCATTGGAAATCTCTCCTCTCTCTCTCTCTCTCTCTCTCACACTATATATATATATATATATATATATATATACATAGATGTGTGTGTGTGTGTGTGTGTCTCTTTCTTTCTGTCTCTTCCTCTCTGTCAGTCTCATATATAAAGTTTTCTTATCTTTGATATGTCAGGCTTAATTTAGTATCCCGCCGATTTGAGCCCACAAAAAATATGGGTTTTAGGGTTTGATTAGATATCTTAAATTAATGGAATATCAACTTTCGTGGAATATTTGTGGGCAAAGCAATCCTTGACAAAATCTCAGGGATTCTGTTGAGTCCATAGGTATTAATGAGGAAGTTTCATATCTTTCATTAAGTTTGTGATTTTGAAAATTAATCTAATAGAGCGATTAGAATTCGAACTTGTTAACTAAGTCGTTGCAGCCCGGCACATGAGCCACTACTCCACAGGGACTACCCCTTTGACAAAGATCGTATTATCCTTTGATGTGTTATCTTATCACTCAAAATTACACTTATATAAAATCACTTTTCTGATTTGATATTCTCTACTACTATAACACGCATTTGATATTTTCATATATGAAAAAGAAGAGTTTAAAAAATGTACGAGTAAAGAGAATATTGTTTAATTTGTTTGATACCACTTCATTCTTATCATCTCTCGTGAGATTTTCACGCTAATTTTAAATGGTGGCTTTTCGTTGAAAATGATTAACTACAGGTTTGCTTTGATCTTCTGAAGGAAGAGGAGTCCCTATGGCGTAATAGCTAGCTTACTGAAGACTGCGGCGTCAAAACGCACGGATTTGAACTCCAGTCGTGCTATTAACTTTATACCCTTGGGAACGGTATTGAAACACTTATTCTCCCAGCTAGGGGTTTAGTAGTATTACAGCTGATCTTCTACAAAGACAGCTTTGGCAGTGATTAGCGCACAAAGATTGATATGCCATTAAGCAAATATATAAACCTAATCTATTTGGTCTTTAGGACTCTTCTAAGGTTTTGATTTGACCTTTGATCTCTAGATTTCCTAATCTCTTTTTCTGTACTTTTGGGGCAGCATTGCAAGGGCACCAACAACAAGTAGTAACACTGTCACTTTCAACTATTTTCCTACTCTAGTAAGACCCTGTCTATTTTATCACTTTCTTTAATTTTCCCTTCATGATTCTCAGTAGTATTAAAATCCACTTGATCAAAGGTCCTTTTTTTAAATTAATTAATAGTATTTTGGCTTTCTAGTTGGTAAATTATTAATATAGTGTGTCTTCTGGCATGTTAATTAATTATAGATTGTGTCTACTGGTCTCTTAATTAATAATAGATTGTGTCTTCTGGCCTGTTGGTTAATAATAGATTGTGTCTACTGGCCTGTTAATTAATAATATATTGTGTCCCCTGGTTTTTTGATAAATAATAGATTGTGTCTTCTGGCCTGTTGATTAATAATAGATTGTGTCTCGCCAATGGCCCGGGAGACCTGGGTTCAATCCAGGTCGAGTCATACCAAAGAATCGAAAAATGGTACTTGATGCCTCCGCCTCCTTGCTTAACACTCAGCATTATAAGGTACGCGATCAAGGGTAAAGTGGAGCAATCCAGGGAAAGGAATAGCGCCCTCCCTAACACATCGGTGTAGTAGCTATCGAGAAGGGAGACTTCAGGTCACCTTCGACAATGGTCGACAACTGGCCTGTTAATTAATAATAGATCGTGTCTATTGGCCTGTTAATTAATAATATATTGTGTCTTCTGGCCTGTTAATTAATAATAGATTGTGTCTTCTGGCCTGTTAATTAATAATAGATTGTGTCCCCTTGTCTGTTAATTAATAATAGATTGTGTCTTCTGGCCTATTAATTAATAATAAATTGTGTCTTTTGGACTGTTAATTAATAACAGATTGTGTCTTCTGGACTGTTAGTTTGTACTCGGACTTATAATCTGCTCTGTTAATAAATTCAAGTTTTGTTTTCCGTTAATGTTGTTGTTTTGTATAATTTAGTGGCATTCTTTTGATATTTGCGTTGTTCAACTTGAGTAATTATTACTGCTTAACTTTCAAGTAGATGTAAATCAGGTACTGAGCTCAACGAGAGATTCTCAAGAATAAGCATATATTAACAGCATATGCTACTTATCAATAATCGTTGATTAACTAGATATAATTTTCCATCAAGAGTTACAGAAATATACAGAAAGAAGCATTATTCAAGACTCTTCATAGTGATATCAATATACTTTTTGTCCAAAATGTAGCATTTCAGCAAGTTGCTACAAGTTAAGTATATTTATTTATCCTATTCTTTGTTAACATATTAGATTTTTTTTAATTTGTTTACTTTATAAAACATGAGATGATGTAAAAGATGATAGCATTTGTAAATTCTAAATATTCATCATTAGATTTTTCTTCCTTATTTACCTAACACAGACACACACACACTCACACACACACACACACATATATATATGTGTGTGTGTTATATGTGTGTGTTATATATATATATGTATATATATATATATTTATATATATATATATATATATATATATGTTTGTGTGTGTGTGTGTGAGTATGTTGGTTAAAATATGGACTTAGTATGGAGCAGTGAAAAATAAAAACAATGTTAACGAACTATTTCAAAATTTAAATGACAAGAGATTTATCCTTTAAATCCTTTTTAACAAATATAAATTGTGTAAGCTGCGAAATAGTTTCTTGTTGATTACTCTTTATCGGTAGCAAACCCCTCTCGATGATAGATCCTTTTGCTTTCAACAGAAAAATTTAGTCGCACTCACACATTTGCTAGGTTCAATAAGTATACAGACCTGTTCGGAAGCTCTGTATCAAACTCTTTGACCGTGCATAAGAAATAAACGAAATCCTTTCGATCGTATCCTGGATAAAAAGAACAAGTCAGGGAAAACTTCTGTGGTAAAAGATGAGTTCTTGCTTGAAGTTATTGAACAACAACAAATCAGAGAACTCACTCAATGTCGACAAAACTTAATCTTTCACAAAACACTTCGATTGATTGCTTCATAAGATAAGCCTTGTGAACAGACGCTGAAATATATAAAAAACGATTTAAAGTGAAATATTTTAAAACTTTTGATTTAGTCCTCATATTAATATCGACAGATCTGCTGATTCAGCCGAGTCATTCAAGCAATAGCTACCAAAGACCTGACTTATCTAAAGTCGTCAAGTGCATAAATTATTGACTTTGGCTTGTTTTGCCTTCTTTCTTTTTTATTATCATCATTGTGTTATAGGTCAAATGGAATAATCTGAAGAACAGCTCGTCAAACATTAACAATGAAAACATCCATCCATTTATATCACAAGAAGATAAGACCACGGGATTCTCAAGTATGGAATCATAGTATTTCAATGAGGTAACTTAGTCAGGATTTCTATTTCAATTTCACTGTTTTTATTTATCAATTGCAGTGGCTGTCGTTTTGACCGGAACATGGAAGAACTAATGTCATTTCATAATTAATGACAGGACTCTTTCTCTCAAGCAAAACTGACGTGACATAACACTGAATGTCAGGAGTGTTAAGCGCAGAGGTAAATAAATTGAAAACTCTCTGCGTCTGAGGGAGCGGACGGTAGAAGCTTCATCCCTTTGGCTTGATGGAAATGTCAGCTGTACGTCGAAGAAAAGGTCAAAGTACAAATCGGACTGCTGATGGCTGTTGTTGTGAGCAGAGAATAAAAGAAGGTATCAGCAAGTGGATTTATTTTTAAAAAGATTTATGGATTTTGAAAAGTCGAGATAAACAACTTACTTTTGGTGTGGGCATGAATTTTTTTCTTGAATTGTAATTTGCTTTGATATTTCTCTTAGATTGGTTTCAGTTGTGGTTTTATTACATATGTTAAAATTAGATTAGCATCCATTTTCGAAAGTTGTTTTCCTTTAATTACTTCTACCTGAATTTGTCATTCCAATACACACACACACACACACACACACACACACATATATATATATATATATATATATATATAAGTTAAAAACACAATGACTTCCGATAATTATTTTATTTGTTGAAATATTAGCGAAATGTTAATTTTTTTCTATTTTACTGCTTCATTAGGGCGTTATAAAAGGAAACAAAAAACGTGAAAATATTTAAAATTCCTCTTTTGCAGAAAGCGCTCTGTTTCGAAATTGTTTGACCAAATGAAAAGAAAAACGATTGCTATTTGAGAGTATTGTAGCTTGTAATGGTACTAGATTGGTGCAGAAAAGTTACAAAACTCCATACTGAAAAAATTCAGCTTTACTGTTGATAGATAGATAGATAGATTGGCGAAGTAAACTGACAGAAATAGATAGAATATTAACAATTAAAAAAAAACAAAGCAGGATCGATATATCACGAAATGTTAATAGTAGATACAAACTAAATGATATAAATATCAACTTATATTCAATGTTGGCAAAAATTTCTACGAAGAAGACGGTGTATTTTTTTCATCTCTAAAGATCTTTATACTTTTGGCTTTATTTCCACTTCTTCCTATATATATATATACATATATATGGGAAGAAGTGGAAATGTATATATATATATATATATATATGTATATTTAGGCAGCATTTCTTCGTTAATGCAAATTTCATTAAACATAATAGACATTTTATGCCTACATATTCTCTTTTGGATCCGTTCGAATTCCCGTATTACTTTTATCGTATTCGGGGGGAATTGATTTAGGTATTGTCCATAGTTGTATGTATCCCTAGTACTTTCTGCCCGACTTTGGGCCATCATCAGGGGAGAATCTGTTACAACAGTGATGTAACTTTTGATGTAACTTTTGTTGTACTCGTACATCAAAATAATAAAGAAAAACTTCAGATTCTCGAAGCACTATATATTAGAAACCTACAACCAGCACTTAATAGAATTAATTTTCAAACCAGTGCTAACGTACTTAAATGTCTTTAGCTACTGGCAGTATTTACAGAATTACATTTAAAAGCAAGCGCCATAATCTCCAACAGCAAAGACTTCCTTACACAGTAGTAACTTGCTAAAACAAAAGTTACATCACTGTTGTAACAGATTCTCCCCTGATGATGGCCCAAAGTCGGGCAGAAAGTACTAGGGATACATACAACTATGGACAATACCTAAATCAATTCCCCCCGAATACGATAAAAGTAATACGGGAATTCGAACGGACCCAAAAGAGAATATGTAGGCATAAAATGTCTATTATGTTTAATGAAATTTGCATATATATATATATATATATATATATATATATATATCAGTTACATCATTGAAGTAGTACGTAAAAATATCTCGAGGCAACACTATTGCTTGTACATTATTTGAAGGAATTAGATTTCAAAGAAAGAAAAATAATGGATCTAATGCTACAAGCATATAATTTTGCTAAAGAAACTGTTACTGCTTTAATGATGTTTTATCAAAATACGAAATCAGTGGCTTGCTCATCCGATGCTGACACTAAATTCTTCGACATCGATGCAATAATTTTGGAAGAAGATGCATTAGCACCATATGTATTTATAATAAGCCTAGATTACGCATAACAAACAATTACAAACGAAAACTACGTAGATAATCCAGTGCTTCTCCCAGATATACCTGCCGAAGCTGGATCCCGGTTATATAGCTTCAAACAAGCAGCTGGATAGATCGGCTGTTACGTGGACGCAAATGAACAGAGTTTATGTGTTCTAAACGGGGAGTTGGGGCCCCATGGACTATTGTTAACTGGTCATCGATCATATATAAATGTGATCTCTGACGAAATTATATCTGATTTCTTCCAAACTATGGCTGTGTAAGTAGTATTGATTAGAGACACGATCTGGGCGCAAAGGAAACACATAGAGGAAAAGCTATACGGGAACTACACAAAAACGCTGTGTGCTGGTTTGGACAAATCCCGGAAGCAACACTAAACAAAAGAGCAGTTGGACAGCTACTTAACACTGTCTCATAAAACATCAAAGCAAGATATACTGGACATTGCTGGAGAAGTAAACACGAACCCATAAATGACGTGCTCTAATGGACTTCTACAAATGAACAATCTTGTGTTAGTCGAACATTCAAAGACTTTTATCATTAAGAGTTTTCGGACTATTGTCTACATCTTTATTGTTATTTCCACAACGTTTCAGCCGATATGTCCTCCGGCCTTCTTCAGGTGTTTGTCGAACATGGAACCTAAACGGAACTTCGAACAACGTCCTTTATTGAATCCACGGGGGTCGCCTGTTCTGATTCCGTTAGCCATAACCAGGTACAAGTGTTAAGTATTCCTGTGTTGTTACTCACCTGCAGCCAGGATTGAACCTGCAACATGCAGATGATTGTGTCCTTAGAAGCTTAGGGAACCAACGCCTATAACCGTTACGCTATGTGTCCTGCTAGTTATGGCTATTGGAATCAGAACAGGTGACCCCGTGGATTCAATAAAGGACGTAGTTCAAAGTTTTGTCTATGTTTTCGAGTTCGACCAACACCTGAAGAAGGCCGGAGGAGATATCGGCCGAAACGTTGTGTAAATAACAATAAAGATGAAGACAATAGTCCAAAAACCCTTAATGTTAAAAATCATCAAGCTTCGTCTCAGAAATTTTGACCCCTTTTTCACAGACTTACATGAATATCTGCATGCGGACACTCGATACAGACTTTGGAACCTCCCAAGACCGATAAAGGACAGAGATGGTGGTTATATAGAGTCAGGGAACTCTATACTCTCATAGGAGAATATCGTTTATGGGTTCTTTACTTCCCAAGCAGTGACCAGTGTCTCTTGCTCGTCAACTCGGATTTAGTTTAGTTTGCTTTGATTAGGTTTCTTGGTATATCAACTATTGTAGGTTTATTTAACGGCTTATCTATTTTTATACATATAAAAAAATCAATTTCAAGCAATCTCAGTTTAGCAGGTGTACGCAGTTTAGTTCTATTTAGTTCATAGATATCAACCAACCAGGTGCTACCACTCCAGGTCAAAGTGGACCTGAGAGCGATGGCAATAAAGGGATACTCCGTATTCCTCAAAGCTTCAGTATTACTGAAGCCTCACTATCAGACTGTATATTTTCCTATCCAGGACACTCTTTGTGAAGAGTTTTACCCCTCTTCAGAGATGCAGTTGGTGAATTCTGCAACCCCAGCCGACAGGGCAATCTTACTTGGAGGGTTACAAAGACTCGCGATAATGGCTATATAACAGTAGAATGCTGCTTCCCGCATTTCGGTGTCTTTCGGAGTCTTTATTTAATGGCATATCAACCTTTGTAGGTTCTTTAATGCCAAAGCAATTCTCCTAGAAGAACAGTATTGGGACTATTTAACCCATAGCTGGGTGGATAAGGGGGTTCAGTACCTTTCCCAAGGGTATTTGCCCGAAAGTGAACGTAATAGCGCGACTGGAGTACGAACTCGCTTACTACGATTCTGCAGTCCATCACTTTAGCCATTACACCACAAGGACACCCTCTTCCCGCATCTGTTCGAAGCAGCACACAACATTTTTGTCTAATAACAATGTAGCTTTTCTTCTTCACTAATTAGAGGGTGTCCTCGTGGTGTAATGGTTGAAGCGATGGACTGCGGAATCGTTGTACGCGATTTCGTACTCCAGTCGAGCTATTACGTTCATTTTCGGACAAATACTCTTGGGAAAGGTATAAACCCTCTTATCCTCCCAGCTATGGGTTAAATAGTGCCACTACTGTTCTTCTAGGAGAATGGCTTTGACATTAAATGACCTAAAAAAGTTGATATGCCATTAAAACAAAGAAAGAAACCAATCAAATTTTTGGTTAAAGAAAGAAGTTACTGTGAGCCAAATATTGACTAATTGTTGTTTTTTTTTTTTTTTCATGGGTGATGATATATGTGAAATTAATAAAAAGAATGCACGGGACGAGAAGAAAATATACACAAATTACTTCAAATTTTCAACGTAGTCCATGGAATGTTGAACTCTTATTTGAACTCTCAAATTCTCGACTTCCGCATTTCTTCAATATCAAGTGTTTCACATTTCCGACCATTCTCTTTGGCTATGACAAGAAGAACCTAAATCAACTTGAACGGATTTTCGATCTCGTTGTAAACGCTGATGTCAATTTTTTATTTATTTATTAAGGCTTCTGTCGCTGAATTATCCCCAAAAGCTTTCTCAATTATCAGTATATATCCCTGGGACGAATGTCCAATTTTCACCCGAAACTGGATACACATTTACCGTGAATGCGATTGTCACTCAAGACACAAGACCATAGTGTGGTGTTAAACCACGAGAGAGCGTCTATTCACACATGTGCTGTGATGTACTGTATTGGTTGTTATATTTACATCTAGACTGCGCAACCAGTTACTGAGATATTCAAAGTGACGCCATATATAGCACTGTTTAGTTCGATACACATGTATTAGGTCCCTTCCAATACCTAATTTTTAAAGTTGTTACCCAACAAAGTACTTAGAAAGCTCATGGCTTCTTAATTTCGGTGACCTGAAGGACACCTGTGCTTTCAGTGGGATTCAAACTCAAACCAAAAATATTAAAGCATTGGTTTAATTTAGGTAGGGGTTAAATATTGGACCTCTAAAGAGGATCACACACTCTTCACTCTAGTATTGGATCTGGTTTGGTTTACTTTTTGAAAGGCATGTCAACGTTCGTGAGTTATTTTAAGCTAAGGACAAGCACGCAGAACAGAAGTGGTACCATTCAACCCATTGTCTAATGGTGGGGTGAGGAGGTCCATTGCTTCTCCAAAAATATTAGTCAGAAAGTGAACGTCATAGTGCATTGGAGTTCGAACTCGCTACTGATTCCCAACCACCTCACCAATGAATCAGCTTGCTTAGATCAGTACAAATTACACTACGTCAAGTTTCCTACATGTACAGACAGCTTGGATTTGAAACTAAGCTACAAGTCGTGAGGATTAAACTCACAACTAAGAGGTCTGTTAGCTGAGATAGATAAACATTACACTTCAACGAAGTGACAACATACATTCTTACAGTAGCAACTTAAGCTTGAATTTAATGATCTTTTTAGAATACTGATTTTCAAGGCAAGCCCAACCCATTTGGAGAGATTTGAGAGACATCGTGATTTGACTCCTATTTCTTTAATTTTGACTTAAGCTGGTTCAGTTCTTTTAAGTTTAATTTTCTCGTTATCATATGGATTAAATATATTTAAATTAAATTATTTAAAAGAAAAACTCCGTCTGAATTCAAATGTAATTTTGGTACAATTGTCTTAATGTGTGAGGTGAAAATTTTTCCTAATTTTTTTAATATTTTGAATGTTTCATTATAACGCGGTTTGTTATTGTCTGAATTTGAAATTTATTCAAACTTGGCAAAAAAAATGAATTATACCAAAGAAAATATGCTAAAGCTATCTAACATTTCAGCAAAACTATAGAATACATTTACATAACGTGAATGAAGGTATGTTATAGCCCCATACCTATTTCAGGTCGCTATGCCTGTCATCTACGCTTGGTCGTACATCTTGGCACAACTTAATATGGTTACATGATGATACCTATTTCATTTCAGCATATTACATTATTTGGAAAATGATATCCAATTTTCGAATCAGCTTTTATTCCTGACTTATATGAACTTAAACAATGTTTTCATCAGTTAAAATATGTTCCCTGAATTTCTATACACTTTTGCCATTGATGAATCATGTTATTAATGCTTATATGTAAAACTCAAAAGGAAACTTCAGGAAAACTTTCAATGAAGTCTCTACGTAAAATATTGTTCAAGTCCATGAAAAAATTTGCAGTGAGTGCAAAAGAGATAAAGTGAAAATAGTAAATGTGTATCACAGCCATACATGGATATTTAAATGTACATAGAATGTTCATAACATATATACATAGAACATAGGAATCTCGAAACACGAAAAACACTTACGACTTCTAAGTTTAGGCATGAAGCTTTTTATAATCTTTGAGTTTAAAGGTTTTTCGACATAAGGAGAGAGATACACATTCTTTCTATTCTGGCTTTTTCATCTCCCCACCCCCACTATCTCGTGCAGCGCCCGTAGCGCGCAAATTCATCTGGCCTCAGCGAGCCCCGAAAGTCGACGCTTCTCGTTTGGTGTCTAATTTTCAATTCTACAAACCATATTTACCCAACCCCTCCGCTCGGGCAGGATATAACTCGAGGTCAATTTTTTAAGCGGAGTTTAACAGTTTGAATTCAGAGTTTTCCTTCTCCTAGACTAGTTGCCTCACCAAGGCTGAAGGACCTTCTAACTGACTTTTTCAAATCTCCAAAAATCCTCCGAGCGCTTCCGGTGCGTGTCGTCATTCGCACTATTTAGCCTCGTTTCCCATCTCGGGTTTCTGTTGTGACATCTCTGAGTGACACTCCGCTCCGCGTGCGCGCGCGCGGACATCTGCGTTAATGTTGCACCTAAGTAACCCATGCACTGAGCCTAAAGGTTCTCAGCCTAACTAAACCGAAAGGCATAAAACGAAATCCCTCGTCCATTATATTACAAATGTGGGAAAGTCTCATATGCTAAATAATTGAGCTATTACAGTGTTATTCTAGCAACTTGTGGTTGAGAATTTTCAGGAAACAAAATAAATTTCATGTTTGAACTAACGCAAAAAATTAAATGCATCACCTCCTTTTTTTCATATAAAATCTTCGGATAACCTTTAAGTTCTAATTCTGAAAGAACTGATCCAAAAAGTAACAAAAAGGAGACTTTAATCTTTAAGGATGTAAATTCATATAACTTTTAAATTCCAAATCTGAATGAAGTGGAAGAAAATTAACGCAGAGGATATTTTAAATATCAAGAATGTGAAATCATGGACCCTTCAAATTCTAATTCTGAAAGAACAGATTGAAAATTAACAAAGAGGATATTTCAAGAATTAAAAATTCAAGTTCGTATTTTGAAAAAGAGAACATTTTAATCCAGAGGAAAGTGAATCCATAAAACCTCAGATTCAAATTCTGAGAGAACTGAAAGAAAATTAACAAAGGGGACAGTTTAAGAATTAAGATAGTGAATTATTCATAAAACTTCTGTTAAAATTGAGATAGAACAGAATCTAAGCAGCTTATACTAAAATCAAACTGGGTTTTCCGAACAATATAATAAAAAGGCTTGGCTGAATTCCATAGTACAAGTTGCAAGAATGGTTGAAACCTGCCTCAAATAAACCCCGAATCCTGACCTGACTCAAAGTGATTAAGGAGTTTTTCTTCTAGATCCGTTTACTGAAGTAGAAGGCTAACGATCTCAGTCTGCTCTACTATTTACTCGTGGATTGAGGTAAATAAATGGAATTTATGCCTTTATGAATGGCATATAACGAGAAATATTACCTAAACTGCCGCGTCTCGGATTTTAACTCAATTCAAAAAGCCCATTTCCGACGCTAATGACTTTTAGGCTACGCATGCTATCCAGTTTATATGCTATAAATTATCTGATTTTTGCGCATTTTTTATCAGTTGAGTCACTGATGATAAACGTTGCATATATTGCATTGGATAGACGTACATCCTTTAAAAGGTTTCCTATTTCGATGCAAGATACTTACATCTACTGTAAATTGTGGTTCACATGTCGATCTTTTAAGCTTAAAAACATCTCTGCACAATTTTGGATCGACTTATATGGCCGGGCTAAAATCCAAAAAAAGAAAGACCCACGATTCGATCAGTAACGCAAACAATCAATAAACGCCACTTACAGTAACTCCAGCAGAGTACCATAAACATTTTCAACCTGAAGCCATGTTTGATGAATTCATCTAACAAATTAACACTGAGATTAACATGAAAAAACAAAACTATAAAACGAATTATGTATTATATTAACGTTATATCACATACTGTTTCCAAGAGCAGATGAACTGGCTGTAAATTCTAACTAGAACGTCAAAGCAGGCAACTGTATGTTTGTGGACTTGGCCTTTATTTTAGATAAATGTCAAACACAGAATTTGGAGCTAAATATCTTGAAATCTATTTATATGACAGGTCGATTTGTATGCCACAATTAACGGTAACTTATCTCTTCTTGAATAACTTTATAATTTAAGTTGATGAAACTTCGATTGCTCAAAAGTATTTAACAAAATATTCTGTTTAAAAACAGATCGACCAAATATTTATGGAGGTGTTCGTGGTGTAATGGTTATCGTCAAAGGAAATGGACGCGGTGATCCGAGTTCAGTTCCTGAACGAGACTGTTTGCATTTCGCATAGTAATAATACTCTTGGGAAATATTCTCTATCGATTTCCACCGATGATAACAGTTATAACGTTAACATCTTAAGCAGATGGGTAGAGTGATAGGTAGATTTCTCTGAAGATATATATTTCAAATTTATAAATATTTACAACCTTTCTGCTTGAGTAGGATGTGACACAAGGTTAATATTTTAAGCGGAGTTTAACATTTCTGAAATCAGAATTTTCCTTTTCCAATAGCGGTAGCCATACCAGGTTCAAAGAGTTCTGTCTACCCTTCTATTTACCGATAGCTATAATAGGAATAGTTGAATGCATATCTTTCCCAGGGGTATTACTACTCAGTGAAATGTAAACAGCCTCTACCTGTATACATGTAAGATCGAAATTTTCTCGACATTCTTATTATCATTGCATCTTGCTCGTAATCTCTCTATTTGTACGTCAATTTAGATAGATAGATAGATAGATAGATAGATAGATAAACAGAAAAAGAAAGAACAGACCACGGTGACAAGCCTAAGAAAGGTAGATATAAACAAACTTGAAAAAGAATCAAGATATACAAATATTTTCCTTGCACTTACTCTCTAGTTGCACATATTCACCATGTTTATCACTGTTTTAATAAGTCTATATTTTCATATTATTGAAAATAATTTCAGATGTTGTTATAGAGAAACTTGCGTAGATATAATTACAATTCTCTTCAGACTGTAAATGTTTAAGCTTATACTGTTTTTTAGGCAGTCAATTTTTTTCGGCTTCATATCTGTGTACAATGTACATTCTCTTCCTAAGATAGCTAGATGTTTTAAATTAACTTATTGCTGATAGTTATCAGGCAGCGTTTTAAATGTGTCTGACATTGTTTGTGGAGTGATGATAGTATCTATAAAGTTAAGTAACGTGTCCAATACGTCATTTAAAAAATGGGGCAGAAATGATTTATCTTTTGCGCAATATTCTATGAGGAAATGTCAGCAGTTCAAAGTTCATGAATCTTTATTTGAATTCGTTTTTATTTATTTAGACAAATATTTACATCTTTACGATTTACTTCTACGTATGATATCAAGTCTGAGCCAATCTTTTATTTCACTAACAATCAAGGCAAAGAAATTCGTCTGCATAAATGGTGCTGATGTCTGGTAATTTGAAATGAAATTTATTAAATTGGTGGCACATTCACCTGAAGTCAGAAACAGCTGTAAAGTAAAATCGTATTAAGTACCTATTTACCTTAATTCTCGGGATTTGGCGTTTGTCTTGCTAACGGAGGAAAGAAGAAATGAGTTCTTTATTTGAACGGCATGTTAACCCGTTTGGGGTAATTTATACTAAGAAATTAGGAAACCCCGTTCATTGTACATTTATATTTACATTTTACGTGCAGTTGTTAGTTATTGTTTTTTTGTTTGTTTATTTCTTTAACAGCATATCAAATCCTTATGGGTTATTTGCGACCAAAATATGATTCATTTCCAAACGTTTGTAGAGTATTCGCTTATGGTCCCAAGTATTGTCATACCAAAGACTTTTAAAATGGTACTTGATACTTCTTTGCTTAACACTCAGCAATATAAGATACGTATCGGGGATAAATTGGAGCAATCCAGAGAAAGGAGTAGCGCCCTCCTCTACACCTCAGTGTAGGTGCTATTGAAAAAAAGAGCCTTCTGGTCGCCCTCGACTACGGTCACCAACTTTAGTTTACTTTACTATTTTCATTTGTTCATAATCGTTTCTTTGCACAAAGTTATTTGTTATCAATTGGTTTGGTTTGGTTGGGTTTTACGACATATCAACCCTTGTAGAGTATTGAATGGCAAATTATCTTTATACATACAAATGTGTGGCTACTAAACCCATTTTGCATATAACATTTTAAACAAGTCTGAGGTCATTTTTTTGGTACACAGTTAAATGCTTTCAAGTATTTTAGCACCAATAATTCTATTAACTATCAATTTTTTGAATAAAGTTAAACGATTTCCTATAATGCTATGTAAAAGTACAGTTGGCGACCGTAGTCGAGAGTGACCCGAAGGCTCCTTTTTCGATAGCTACTACACCAAGGTGTAGAAGAGGGTGCTACTACTTTCCTTGGATTTATCCACTTAACCCTTGATCCGTACATTATAATGCTGAGTGTTAATCTAGGAGGTATCAAGTACCTTTTTTTAAGTCTTTGGTATGACGCGACCTGGGATTAAACCCAGGCCTTCCGGACCATTAGCGAACACTCTACACACTAGGCCAATGAGCCGGTTTATTGCTATGTAATTAAATCTAATATTAGGCATTTGCTTGCACACAGTTAAATAGTTATACATATATCATTTGGGAGTGAATAGTTTTTGGTAATTTTTGTTTTCAAATGAATTAGAAATGATTTGTTAGTACACAAGTATTGCTGTTGTTCTTACACAGTTAAGTAGTTTCAATTACTGGGATCGAACGCAGATGTTTCTTTTTAATATCATCACTTTTTCTCAGAATGAAGTTGTTTCAGGTATAGCAATTAACACTAATTATTCAATTCAACACAATTCATTCATTTGCACACTTTCAAATTGTTCCAATTGCTGTAATGTTATACAAATAATTGTATTTTGCATGCAGGTAAACAATTTCATGTATTCCACACTTATATTTTTCTTTACACTCAGTTAAATGACTCCAATTATTGCCACATATCCCTGAAAATTCCATTAATCGTCAATCATTTGTTTACATACAATTAAATGGTGAAAGAATTATATTTCTAAAAATTCGATTTAACATGTCACAATTTAAAGGGTCAAACAGTTCTATTTGAGCCATCGATAGAATCGTGTCAAGTTCTACTATTCCGGGTCAGAGTGGATCTGGGAGCTATGGAAATGAATGTGTACTCCACATTCCTCAAAGCTCCAGGGCTGGAACCTCACCATCAGAGGGTTTTGTGTCATATGCAGAACAGTCGTTGGGGGGTTTGTTCCTCACTTCCAAAAAAGAACGAAAAAAACTCGTTGATATATTATGTTCGTGTTTCATTGTTTAAACCATTTTTCATCATCTGAATAAATTCCATTGACTCTCTCTCTCTCTCTCTCTCTCTCTCTCTCTCTCTCTCTCTCTCTCTCTCTCTCTCTCTCTCTCACGACTACTACTTGGAAGAATTCCTGTTTAAGTTTATTTGGTCGATCAAGTTTCATATAATCGATTATTTGTCCACTGCAATCAATGATTTTCTTGAGTCTATATTGACATCCCTTTCAGTAGATGAGATTTTTCTACTGAGGTATGTGAATTCGTCTTGTAAGCTTAGAGGCTAGCCATTTAATGTGGAGACGGCTTTATCATGTTTAAAATATATAAATCGTTTTATCTGAGTTTATGTAAAAGTCAATGTCTCTTACTACTAGCTCCAGATTTTACTGCGGAGATTCAGTTTACGCAGGAATATTTGCCAAAAGTGATATATTATCCTTCTGTATAATTTATACATAATTTCAAGAAATTATTTTTATTTGATCATAATTCTTTGTCTGCACATATCTATATGGTTTCAAGTAACCCGTAAAAATAATATTTAGTGAACAATTATAGTTTCAAATTACTATTAAGGCAAATGATTTTCAAGTATTCCAACCATTTAGGCTTTAAATAACTAGTAATACAACCTATTTACATATATGCCAATCTGATTATAATCAAGTGACAAGTCAAAATACAAATGATTTAAAATTATACTTGTCTAATGGATGAAGTGTTCTTATGTATTATTTAAAATTTTAAGACAAATCTATTTGAGTTGTAGGTGGGTTTCTAACTGGTACTCACCCTCGGCGTTAGAGTGAGCCTGGGAACGATGCCGATAGATGGTTACTCCTAACCCTCCAAAAGACATCCATTTTGGGGAGAACATTACCTTTCTGCAGGAGACAGAGTCAGGGTGGGAAGGATAGACGGTTACATAAACGAAGCAAAATTCTACAATTACCACAACACGTGTTTTTTTTTTTGTTTTTTTTTTTTGTAAACGTAATACCTATACGTCAGGTGAACGTCTAAATTAAATACCAGTTCCGGCTATGCAGCTATCCTGAATTCAGATTTGCATTAAAAATAGTTTTACTTCACTGTTGGTTAGACATATGAGGCATTGTTTACTGATAACTTCTTGATGAAAAAAAAACATATCTTTGTAGAAAAACCTAGCTCACAGGCGCGTAGACAAAATCCGCTTATTGAATATGACTCATGAAAAAGATTACAGATGGTACGAGATGTTAGAGCCGTTCCTACTTATCTGTGTATTGTAAAATGATGTAGGCTCTCTCTTAGACATTTCGTAGTTAGTATGGAAATATCAATTATGCCGGGTTGTCTTTAGAGAAGATGCTTGGTTTTATTTTGTTTCTTTGCATTTTTAATGCCAAAGCCATCGTTTTTGAAGAACAGCAGTAATACTTTTTACTAACAGCTGCAGGAAAAAAGGGGGATCATCCTTTTCCCAAGAGTATTAGCCCGTAAGAGGATGCAATAACTCAACTGGAGTCCGAACTCGTTTACTATGATGTCAGAGTTCAGTTCGTTAACCACTATGTCTAAAACTGAAGTTGAATCATCCAAGACAGAAATAAACAATGTATGAAACGTGACTTTTCTTATTCCAGCGAGTTTCCCATTGGTCGAATTATCTCTGTAACTCATTTTTTTTGGTATGACTTTACTGTGATAATTCTTTTAGTGTTCTCAACTGACTAAAATCTTAACCTTCACAGAGATTTTCAGTTTATAAAAAAATAAAGTACGGTAAATAAGGACAGTATTGCCTTTCATAGTATTGTATCCAATCAAAAAAATCTTATTATGGCCATTGTAAAAAGTATCTAGAATTGCCATTGCCTCATTGAACTTCTGTCTATACCTACAGGTATAGTTTTTAATTTTGGGGTACGGGTAATAATCGTAACACACCAGGAGATATAGGTAGGTGTGGTATTTTTACACCAGTATCAAGAGAGCAATGGAGCAGTGTACTTGGGAACATGTATCAGGAGAGCAACGGAGCTGTGGTACTTTGGAAAAGGTATCACGAGAGCAAAAGACCTGTGGTATTTTGGAACATGTATCAGGAGAGCAACGGAGCTGAGGTACTTTAGTACATGTATCAGGAGAGCAACGGAGATGTGGTAATTTGGAACATGTATCAGGGGGGGGCAACAGAGCCGTGGTGCTTTAGAACATGTATCAGGAGAGCAATGGAGCTGTGGTACTTTGGAACACGTATCAGGAGAGCAATGGAGCTATGATAATTTGGAACACGTATCAGGAGAGCAACGGAGCTGTGGTACTTTAAAACACGTATCATGAGAACGATGGAGCTGTGGTACCTTGGAACATATATCAGGAGAGCGATGGAGCTATTGTACTTTGGAACATGTATCAGGAGAGCAAAAGAGCTGTGATACTTTAGAACATGTATCAGGGGAGTAATGGAGCTGTGTTACTTTGGGATATGTATCAGTATAGCAACAGATATGTGGTACTTTGGAACATGTATCAGGAAAGCGATGAAGCTGTGGTAATTTGGAACATGTATCAGGGGAGCAATAGAGCTGTGGTGCTTTAGAACATGTATCAGGAGAGCAATGGAGCTGTGGTACTTCGGAACATGCATCAGGAGTGCAACCGAGCTGTGCTACTTTGGAACATGAATCAGGAGAGCAATGGAGCTGTGCTACTTTGGAACATGTGTCAGGAGAGAAATGGAACTATGGTAATTTGGAACACGTATCAGGAGAGCGATGGAGCTGTGGTACTTTAGAACATGAATCAGGAGAGCAACGAAGCTGTGGTACTTTGGAACATATATCAGGGGAGCAACAGAGCTGTGGTGCTTGAGAACATGTATAAGGAGAGCCTTGGAGCTGTGGTACTTTGGAACATGTATCTGGAGAGCGATGGAGCTTTGGTACTTTGGAACATGTATCAGGGGAGCCACAGAACTGTGGTACTTTAGAACATGTTTTCAGGAGAGCGATGGAGCTGTCATACTTCGGAACATGTATCAGTAGAGCAACGGATTTGTGGTACTTTGGAACAAGTATCGGGAGAGCAACGGAGCTGTGGTACTTTGGAACATGTATCAGGAGAGTAATGGAGCTGTGGTACTTTGGAACACGTATCAGGAAAGAATGAGAGCTTTGGTACTTTTAAAGACACATCAGGAGAACAAGGAATCTATAGTACATTTGAACATTTATCAACAGAGGAGTGGAACTGAGGTTCTATCTAACAAAGGAGAATAAGGGAACTGTGGTACGTTTGAATACATATCATGATAGAGATTGTGCTGTTATACTTTCTGCTTTTGTAAGTATGTTAGACAGAAATATATCCGTGGCACTTTTAAGCCCAAATCCTTATTCACAGTGATAGATAATAGAAATTAACTAGACAATTCTTTTTCCTGTATTTATTAAAAATCTGCCCGTCCTTATTTAGTATAAACAATGACTGAACTGACGTTAAGAACCTTGCAACACAGGCACCTGAAAAACGTGAAAAATACAATCGAAACATTGTTGTTAATACATATTTATCATTAATCATTCTCAAATGTTTACTGGATCTGATTAGGGTCTCCATTTCTTCAATATTTCTAAAGTTTATTTAACGATTGATCCAGCTGACAGCTTCTTTCCTCTCTCTCTCTCTCTCTCTCTCTCTCTCTATATATATATATATATATATATATATATATTCTGGACTCATGTTGGGTAGAGCCTAATATTTTGAACAACAACTTCATAGTGAGTGAGTTCTATTCTCGTTCTCTTTATTACGTTCACTTTCGAACTAATACTCTTTGGAAAGGTATGAATGCACTTATCCTCCCGGATAAGGATTATATAATACCACTACTGTTCTTCTACAAGGATGGTTTTGACATCAAATAACCTGCCAAGGTTGATATTCTATGAAACAAAGAAAACAAACCAATCTTACAGTCTTTCGGATATCCTAAAATGCTGCCTAACCCCTAAAAACTGCTTTTTGATCTTCCTATGACTGGGTTAACTTGCTAAAAGTTTTTAATGCATTCTCCTAAAGTTTGTATTTGATCTTCAGTTCCATTTTCGTGACTCACTTGATTTGAAATTACTCAGCTGAATGTGAGTTCAGGCGACAAACTTGAACTGAATTCTTTCACACACGTAGATGATCAACATTAATCAGCTGATTTTCAATCAGGATTGCTGACCTGGAAATAACGAAAAAAAAAAACTCTCATTACTTTCAAGAACAACTTAGTACTTTTTTTTAGAAATCTCAATAAGGTTACAATCAGTAACCTGTTTTGAATAAAAATGCGCATTTTCAATGATTTGAAATTAGCTGTAACGCGTTTAACGGAATCAATAAAGTAGGCATTCATATTATTAAAAAAATACAGAGAATTTTTGCTTTTGCACAAAACATGTTATATTTTTTAATGAAAAAAATAACAACTTCTACCAGCGGCGAAGGTCAATATCTTCGAAAAGTATCTTAATGAGTACAGTATTCTTGGATGTAGAATACTTCAACAGAAAATTTAAGAAAATGATGCAAAAATCAGTTGGAATGCCATTGGCACTTAATATATAATCTCAAATCATGCAGAAATTATTTGATATGAAAAAGAATTCTAATAAATAACTTCACCACGTTTTAAAAGAAATAAAGAAAATGCTTTCGTATTTCATATTATCTATCAATATTTTCGTAATATTCTAATTTCTACGCTCATGTTGAGACCTGGTTTGATTCTTTGTTCTTTCTTTCTTTGTTTACTCCTCTATAGATTTGCATTCGGTGTATTCTACAGCCCCGGCCGACTGGGTAAGTTGGGATTTTGATTAATACTCGGTGTATCCAGATAAAAATATCATCTGTTATTAATGACATTTTTATCAATGTGAACAAAGCAATGGCACACCGATGGAAGAAATATGTGGTCCTCAAGGGGAACTCTGTTGAAAAATAAACCTCATTTGATCACATTACATGAGAGAATTACCCTCAAAAATACTGTCGAAAAACGTAACGTCCTCAAAGAACTTGTTAATGTAAAACCCTAAAAAAAGGCGGTTTTCTAGGTATGGCACTAAACAGCAGCCAGTGATGGGGATTTCAGTTCTGGAGCTTTGAGGAATGTGGAGTCAACATTTCGTTAACCGTAGTACTTATCTTTTCTCTTTCTTCTTTTCGAGCCGTGATCGTAATTGACACGTAGTATGCAAGTATAATTCCCTCCTAGCTTTTTCTAAAAGTGATTTGTTAGTGTCCAAAATGGCGCAACCATGAAGTAGTACTAACACGGCTACACCTTGGAAGAATTCTCGTTTTATTTTCTTTATGCAATCAGATTTCCATGTGGTCGATAAATTTTTAATAGCAGTCAATAACTTCCTTATTCGTATGTTGACGTTGTGTTCAGTTAAGATATTGCTACCGTGTTATATAAACTGTTTCCTAATTTTAAAGTCTTGCCATTCAATGAGATCATACGATCTTGATCAAAATACATTAACTCTTTTTTATCTGAGTTCACGAAGAGCCAATGTCTTGTTTGGTCTGCTCCAAGTTTTGAAGCTGAGAATCAGCATGAGCAAGAATATTTGAACAAAGCACTTGATCATACGCGTAGTCTGCATCACAATAGTTTCGACGGAATATTTTTCTCTTTTCGCCTTTTTTTTTTTTTTTACTATGGGTCCCTTCTCTTTCATTCGGTCTGCTGACGTCTTTAGTTCGCAATCGACGCAGATGGTGAATGAAAATGGTACCAATTTATCTCCTTGCAAGACTTCAGCAACAATGACAAAGACATCAGGGTTGGCACTAGTTAAGCAGACGATAGCTTTCATGCCTTTATAAAGCATCATTACAATCGTAACAGTTTCCTTTGGAAAAATATAAGGTAGAAGTATTTGCTCCATTTTTTCTGTATAATGAAATGAAATGTGTTGTGTTCTGGTTAGTGAACATAAGTAGTAGTAATAATAAGACAAACCACGATATGTGAGGAAAATTATTGTATTTATAGGAAAGAATATTTACAAAAGAGATACTGTTAGTAATAAGAACATAGGATTAGAGATAGAGTAAGGATATACTTCAAGAATAGGAACGGCTCTTCTTGTTTGACTTGTAGGCTTATTCCCAGACTGATCTCCGCTACTGCCATATATGGCAGATGGAACAGCTCATTATACTAATACCCAACAAAATGCCTTGGAGGAATCTTCAAAAATAGTATAAACTTGCTATTTCTTTGTATATATTTCTTCGATGATTCAATGAATTGTCAGCATATGTGAAGTTATGAATTGTTTTCTTCGGAAACCATTATGATACTTTTAATGAATTTCTCATCCATATTTAAGCGATTGCATTATAAATATTTGCAGCAATAACTGAAAGAGTTATGCTTCTTAAGTTCTTAGCGGTTCTTAGGTCAGATTTTTTGGGGGAGTTGATAATGCAGTCTTTACTCCGTTTGTTGGTTGCGTTTGGCTTATATACAGTGTTTCATAATCGAAGAAGTATGTCATCAGCTGTTCTTGCTTTCCATAGTATCGGAGATATTTCATCAAAAAATGCAGCATTTCTGTTTTTAATTGAGTTCAATACTATCAAGTTCAACCATCGAAAAATGTTAAATTTTAATACATATTGGTTTGTCGGTTTAGTTTAGTTTAGTTGGGTTTATAGCATACCAATCATTGTTGGTTTTTTTATGTCAAGTACATTTTATACATACATATTTGATATATATATATATGATTTGTAAACATATTTTGGAGATAACATTCTTAAACGAGCCTGAGGGCGTTTTTGCACACAGTTAAATGGTTTTAAGTACTGGTATAAAACAGTAACAATTTAACATAAGTCATATGTTATCTTACAGTTTTTCTTTATTTGACCTATTGATAAGACCACATCAGGTGCTGCCACTTACGACCAGGGAGGACCTGGAAGCAATAGCAAGGAGTACTCAACATTCCCCAAATCTCTAAGGCTGGTACCTCCACATCAGTTTTTTTGGTCATAGCTAGGACACTTCCTAGATGCAGTCGGTGTTCTTGGTTTGTTTGTGATTTCACGATGAGTAAAATCTCTCAACAAACAACTACTCAAAAAATGCAAATAGAAATGTACAATCATAGCAATTTCCTAACTTCGATACATAAAATGAATATAGACGGATTGATATACCGTTAAATTCAATCAAACAATTAATGAACTAACAAGTTAGACTAGGCCATCATACCAATCCACCTCGTGGTGTAATGGTTAAAGCGATGAACTGCGGAATCGTAGTACGCGAGTTCGTACTCCAGTCGCGCTATTACGTTCACTTTCGAGCAAATACCCTTGGGAAAGGTATGAACCCCCTTATTCTCCCTCCAGCTATGGGTAAATAGTAGGACGGACTAGGTTCTTCAGCCTTGGTGAGGCAACTAGTCTAGGAGAAGGAAAACTCTGAATTCAAACCTGTTAAACTCCGCTTAAAAATTGACCTTGTGTCATATCCTGCCCGAGCGAAGGGGTTGGTAAATAGTACCAATCAACCAGCAAGTAAGAATAGACCGTCATACCAATCAACCAACAATACCTTTCAACCAGCAAGTAAAAGTAAGCTTTCATACCAATCAACCAACAAATGAAAATAAGCCGTCATACCAATCAACCAACAAGTGAAAGTAGGCCGTCATACTAACCAAACAGCACACACCAATCAACCAACATGTGAGAATAGGTTTTGTAACCAATCAACCAACCAAGTGTTCTTATTCAGTGTTATCCTATGCCACTTAGATTTACAGCCAACTCTTAGTTGTAGAAATTTGGTATAACCATTACTTCCGATTCAAGCAAATTTAGTTGATTATCTCCAGTCAATAATGAATTAGCAAGACATTGATAAATTCGGGGTTCTGCTACTTCTGCCTGATCTGATAAATTAGTTATGGCAGAGTAATTTGCTTAAGTGATCACTCATTCACATTGTTCCCTGTAGAATAATCAAGGCATGATAGTGACGTTTTTATTGAAGTGTCTGATGGTTAGACAGGGCACAGTGAGAAGTAGAGAGAGCTGTTGTTACGAACTAAACATGAGTAACCTTTAACCCGAATTCATTTCTAAGATTTTCTTTACCGTTTCATTAAACCTTACACCACAGAACACGAAGCATTCGTACCGGTTCTAAACGGAGACGCACTTACTGTAACGGTTATCATGCAACAAAATGGAGGTGCCCCTGATGTAATGGTTATCGTCGGGGGATATGGACACGGCGACACGAGTTCAAATCCTGGACCTGACTGATTGCATTTCACATAGCACTAATACCCTTGGGAAAGGTATGAATCCAAAATATTCTATCTCCAGCTATGGGTAAAATAGTAGAGCAGACTAGGTTCTTCAGGTTTGGTGAGGCAACTAGTCTAGGAGAAGGAAAACTGTGAATTCAAACCTGTTAAACTCCGCTTAAAAAAATTGACCTTGTGTGATATCCTGCCTGAGCGGAGGGGTTGGTAAATATGATCATGCAACGAAATGAAATCGGGAACCTGAGTTTAAATTGTGGACACAATTTTTTGTGTGTGTTTTACTTCATGCTAATTCCCAAGAGATTCGAATGAAATGTGTTCTTTTTCCAGCTATGGGAAACTAATTGAGCGTTGATTGATTTTAATGGCATGTCAATGTGTCCAGGGTTTTTTATGTCTACCGATTGGGAATTTTATTATTTTATTTATAATTACATGTTTGTGTAGTTTTTTTTAAAGAGTTTTCCATTGGTTGTAGCGACAACCAATCGACCAATCGAACAGGATAAATTATTAAATATATCTATTTCACCCATTGATTTAGTCCTAACAGTTAATATTAATCCGGATGAAAGTAAACCTGGGAGTAAAGGCAATCATATGGTACCTCATACTCCCCAGATCTCCAGACTCAAGATCAAATATAGCTAAATGTCATGTCAGGACACTCTGGCCTAGTTGGCTGGCGCTGAAGAATACACCGACTGCATCTCTACCGAGGGGTACGACTCCATCAACAAGTGTCCTGGATTATCCTATTTACCCAACCCCTCCGCTCGGGCAGGATATGACACAAGGTCTATTTTTTAAGCGGAGTTTAACAGGTTTGAATTCAGAGTTTTCCTTCTCCTAGACTAGTTGCCTCACCAAGGCTGAAGAACCTAGTCTGTCCTACTATTTACCCATAGCTGGAGGGAGAATAATTGGATTCATACCTTTCCCAAGGGTATTAGTGCAATGTGAAATGCAATCAGTCTCGTCCAGGATTTGAACTCGTATCGTCGTGTCAAATTCCTATGACGATAACCATTACACCACGGGCACCTCTAAGTGTCCTGGATTATGACACTAAACAATCAGATGGTTAGGCTCCAGTAATACAGAAGCTTTGGGAAATGCGGAGTACCTCTTTATTGCCACCGCTCCCAGGTCAGCCCTGGCTCGGAATAGTAGCACCTAATAGAGTCCTATCTATGGATCAAATAAATGTTTGATATTTAAAATATACTTATGCGAAACTAAATTGTTTAAATAAAAATGTTTCGACATTTAAACTGCGTACTTGTGTAAAACTGAATTGTTTGAAGTACAACTGTTTCGACATTTAATAGAGTAAGCAAAAAATTGCACTTATGCTAAACTAAATAGTTTGAAATAGAACAGTTTCTATGTATAAAATAGATTTGGCATTAAATAACATACAATGGATGATATGCTATTAAACCAAACCAAACCAAACCTTTTGTTGGGGATCATATTTCTCTGCCAGGAATACAGCAGGCAGTAGGGGGGGGTAATATTTATTGGCATCAAAAACTAAAACCCAGGAATTCTAATTTTCTGATATGGAAAATAATCATTATGCAATATACTAGATTGCTGGCGACGATGAAATTAGCAGATTCAATGTGAACGCAAGATAATATCAACAAAATGTTTTCACAGGAAAGAGAAATTTTAAATATGATGGTGAGAATATAATTTATTGCCTACGGATAGAGTGACAGATATTTCCGTTCGCAGATAAGATCAACAAATTACCTGAAAAAAAAACCGGAAGTATGCAAGTTCCGATAAACAGCCATAAACAGAAAAATACGTAAGGCGAAGAAGATGTTCATACTACTCCATGTGACTTGAAAAGACAATATAAGGTCTGTAAATTTGGACTGAAGGCAGATATGCTGTAGTCGCTCAAACGAAGGGGAGGGGTCCACTGGTCTCTCAAGCGAAGGGAGAGACCCGCTGGTCACTCAAGCAGACCTGTCAGCTCCCCGTGTGTTTTCTCCGGCCGTCGCACTACTTCGTAAAAAGGGTCCCCGCCACAGACGAAAGATATATGCAAACTCTCTGACAATATTCCTACTTCACACACGTCGCCCTCGAAAAAAAATATAATATATGTTTATATATCAACGAGTCCTTCTGAATATGGCATAATTGCCGTTTTATACTCTCTACTATTAAGATTTTTTTTAATTAGCTTGGCATAATCCTGCGTTGGTCCGCAAGAGGCAAAATCTCAATAAGGATTAAACTTTGTACAACTGAGTTTAGATTAGCGTAACATGCCTATTATCTAATAATGCAAGGCAGACAATTCTTCTGAATATCCATAATTGGAACCACGGTGAAAGCGATGTCAACATACGCTGCGATTAAGCATGGAATGCAATTAACAGGTTATCGGCCAAATGGAAGTAATTTCTCAGATAAAATAAACTAAAAATTCTTCCAAGCACCACTGGGATTTTTACGAAACGCTTTGAGAAAAAGCTACATAGAACCAACTCGAAAATGCTGCCTGTTGTTTTAAAGAAATCTTGGAAGTAACAACCTCAAAAACAACACTCAAGTAAGCATAGGAAAAGCTTGCCCTGCCAATTGACAAATTGTCCATCATAAAGAAATCTGATCTCTCTGATAAAAAAAAAAACAAGACTTATTCCAAGCAGTGGCTATGTCGGTACTACTCTATGGATGCACAACCAAGATTTCAATTGAAAAGCATTGAGAAAAAGCTTCATAGGAACTACACAAGTATTATATGTGCTGTTTTGAACCAATCCTTGACATAGCATCCCCCACAGCTGTATAGTCACTTACTCCCAATCTCATGAGTCATCCAAGTAAGCTGAACAAGACATGCTGAGCACTGTGGAAGAAGTAAGGATGAATTCATATGAAATCATTCCTATGGACTCCATCACATGGACACGCAAGGGTTGGCCGACCAACAAGAACTTCTTTACATCAGCTTTCTTCGACCACTTGAGGAAGTGTTGAGGACCTGTCAGGAGCGATGATGAGAAAGAGTCACGAAATTCCATGCTATCAGCAAGACTTGATGATGATGATGATGAGGATGATGATGATGAATGCATATATAATGGTTCAGAAAAATTTATATCATTTCGTAATCGTATAAGTTGACCGCTTCTCGTTCCAGCAATGTCAAATTTCCACCTAGGGTAGAAACAACTAAAAACACTATGTTTAGAAATTTATGTTTTTTCTCATCAAGTATGGGAAAGAAAATATTGACTAAATATGAAAGAAATATTTTTTTATAATAGTTTCTGCTCATCCTGTTCAAATTTGAGATCATTTCAAAACTGAAGATTGTTTTAGAAACATAACTATTCGTAATCGAATAACCTGACTTATTCTCGTTTAAACGATCTTAAACTTTTACAAGTGTAGAAACAAATAAACATTCTATGCATAATTCTTTACGTTGATTTTTTTCCTTTTTCAGATAAAAAAAATACTATTCCCAGGAGAAAAAGGTTGTTAAGCATTAATCCTAAAGTTGAGAGTCGTTTCTACTCATTCAGTTAAAATTTAAAATCATGCATACAAGAATAATTAAGTAATCAAATTAGGAAATAGTATATTTCTGAAGCAACTTCCACTTTTGAAAGGATATATCAATTTCTTTTAAATACGATGTATAAGGCATTTACTTCCTCATACATGAAAAAGTAGTGAATATCGAAAGAGATTTCTTTTGAATTTGAAATATGTTATTTTCTCAATACGTTTGTTTCGCATTTCTTCAAAAATCAACTGAGTGAAATATAACGAATAATTTTCAATGAATTTTCTCCTATCATAATGTGAAATGTGTTTCTATTGTAAAATATTTTACTCTGAATTTCTTCACGTTTTAAATATTTACTAATTTTAAATATATTTATATATATATGTATGTGTGTGTGTGTGTGTATTTAATCACTCAAGTGAATATACGTTTTGACCTATGGGGTCCCATGGCTTAAGATCATATAAAACACAAAGGTTTTACAGAGGTTAATGCTTCTATGAAATTTCTTTCATCAGATAATTCTGCAAGTTGACCACCATTGACAACAGATAGGGTTGATTACCATAATGTTTTGATTTTCTCACATAGAAATGTTAGCAATATATTTCTATCGCCTTCAAAGATTCTAAAAATATGTTATCAGGTATAGAGAACGGTTTGCTTAACGGCATATCAACCTCCGTGGGTTATTTAATGCAAAAGTTACCCTTGTAGAGACTAATAATGGTACTATGTTAGCCGAAACTCAGGGAGAAAAGCAGATTCATACTTTTTCAAGGGTGGTCCGAAAATGAAAGTAATAGCACGACCGGTGTTCGATCTTAGTTACAACGCTGTCGGGTGTCGTAGTCCAGAAAGTTAGCCACCGCACCACGGGAACCCATCCTCACTGCAACACGGGGACTCACCCCGTGAACAGTTGAAGACTGTTTGAATTCATAATATCATAAAGACGCTCCTAGAAAAGTGTTAGCGTTTTGTGCATATATATATATATATATATATATATATATATATATATATATATATATATATATATATATATATATATATATTAACTGTAAGTAAATAGAAATTAGTACTGCACAGTTAGTGTAATGTTTCTGTCTCGTGTGACTTCTAGACTATGCAGTGCTAATTTCTGTGAGCACACTGTTTCTATTAGCATACGCTGGCATTGCTAATAAGCACTCTTCCATATTGATAAAACAAATCTTATACAAAATAACTATATATATATATATATATATATATATATATATATATATATATATATATATATAAAAGAATAAATTCCTTCGTATTTAGTTCTCAGTTAGATGTGCTTATAAAAATGACAAGTAAAAATGAAATTGGATTTTCTTTCTTCTTGCGAAACGTAACTTAGTACGTACAAATGAGAAAAAAGACTAATCTTTGACCAATCTTACAAATGAAGAATTTCTGTTTAATTTCTCGATTAAAACCAGCAGTTTACTTCCGATAGAACTGTCTTCTACTCATGGAGTGAACCATACAATTAATTTCCCCCCTATGCTTAGGAGAAGGTTTCTAATTTTTACTGACAACCCTGAAAACCAAATTTAATTTCAATTCACGACCAAATAAATTAATGGAATATTAAATTAAAAGGAGTAACCGACTTTGTCTCACTGAATGCCGTGATAGAATTGTTACTTTTAAATGTTTTAAAAATTCATAACTTTTCTTTTTTTTTTACAAAAAAAGAAAAGTTATGAATGGAATATTAAATTATATGCTAGAATGAGTCAAAAGTTTTGTAACATTTTGGTTCTTTATAATTAGCAGCACGTATACCATGTGACCGAAACAGTTCAAACTGTTGGAGGTACCTCCTGTCTTTCGTAGTATCGTGGTAGCTTGTACGCTGGTATGTTTTACACTGCTTGCGCCGTGGGTGATTTAAAGACCGCAGGGATGACAGTACAACGAAGTCTAATTTGTGAACTTATATTTCATGAATGTAGACAAGGCCATAACTCAACAGAAGTTACAAAAAATATTTTGAGGAAGGGGAAGCTGCAGTTGACCACAATTTAGTAACGAGATGGTAAGAGAAATTTTGTTCGCGTTGAAAGAATTTCGATAACCACGCATGGTCAGGTAGACCTAAAACCATTGATTCCAAGGACGTCCTACAAACCATAGAAAAAAACTCCGGTGAGTAGCCCAAGGAAAGTATCAGGCGAGCTCTGCAGCTCGCAGCCCACACCTGTTCGTCACCTTTCTGATCTGGGTAAAAAGCATTCGGAGCTGCCGATTTGTACCTCACGTTGCAAAATAATTTCAAAACATTTAAATCAACATAGTTACCGGACATTGGCATAATGTTTAGAGAGTTTGCCAATTACCCCGGAGATCTGGGTTCAATCTCAGGTCGAGTCATACCAAAGACTCAAAAATGGTACTTGATGCCACCTTGCTTAACACTCAGTATTATAAGGTAAGTGTAAAGTGGAGCAATCCAGGGTAAAGGAGTAGCGCCCTCCCCTACACCGTGGTGTAGTAGCTATCGAAAAAGGAGCTTTCGGGTCACCCTCGACTACGGTCGCCAACTTTTTTAAAGAACAGCTCCACAAACAAATACCTGGATATACTGAAACAGATTTAACAATTGAAGATCCGGATCTCTTTGATCAGAGCAGTATGTTTCATTAATAGTTTGTCAAATTCTAATTTTATTCATTAAAAATCAGTTTACCTGGGTGAAAATTAAAATTTTCAACACTGATTTAATTTCCCTTTTTCATCATCCTTCTTTCTTTTTTAAATCTAAATTTCTATTCTGGTTATTAAGTAATCTTTTTCAATGGAGACATCCCGTAATCAATCATAAAATGGGTATTTTACGTTTCAATAATTTCATGAAATAATTTTTTTTTTTTTAGAATATGATTATTTTAGATGCCTTCCTTCTTGAAAATATGATTGTATGCGTCGTTAACAGTGTCGTAAAGATCTTTTCAGTCATCGCCAGATTGTTGATTCATCTAAATGACTCACATGTTTCAAACGGGTCGGTTGAGAACGTGCATTAATAGTGGCCAACACACGCAATCAAGAATGCTCGTAAGAATACGATATCTGGAAAATAATCTACATGATCCCACCGATTTTTCTCCTCTTATCACGCGTATTAAAATAAAAACTAGTCGTTTCAAGCTCTTGTGGAACCCTGTTGCTTTATTCCCCTGGACAAAAGTTCATTCTCCTCCTAAGTGTCTACATGCACCACTTTTAGAAGCCCTGATTTTGACACGCAACTTAAAAACTATGTTGAAAACCACAGGTTTAAAAAAAAGCTGTAGTTTTGTTTTACCTTACTAGCTTCTCAGTAAAAAAAAATATCGGAGTACTCAGTCCGACTACAGAGATTACAGCAGTTATATTTTAAAGCAAATGAAATGTATATTGTTTTAGACAATGCCTAAAATGCATATGGATCACTCTGTTCTGTCCTGCTTTATTTGATTCTTATTGAATCTCATAGAATCTTAGCTAACATTCAATGAGATTTATTTGTTTGGGTTTTATGGCATATCAACCGTTATAGATTAATTAATGACAAATCCATTTTGATAGAAATAAACAATTCTATTTCAAGCAATTCAGTTTAGCATAAGTATACGGTTTTATTATCAAAACATTTCTATTTCAAGCTATTCAGTTTCGTCAAACAGTTCTAATTAAAACTATTCAGTTTAGTATCAGTACAGTTTTTGTCCAAACAAAGTTAACTGTCAAAACACTTCTATTTCAATCAATTCAGTTTTGCATGAGTAAATTTTAGTTCTATTTGACCTACAGAAAGGACCCTACCGGGTGTTACCACTGCCAGCCCGAATGGGCATGGGAGCGATGGCAATGAAGGGGTGCTCTACATTCCCTAAAGCTCCAGCATTACTGGAAGGTCACCATCAGTTTGTTTAGCGTCATATCCAAGACACTCCTAGGGAGGGTCTTACCCCTTTGCAGAGATGCAGTCGTTATATTTTACAGCCCCAACCGACTGGGCAATCAATGAGATTTAAGACTGAATGCAGGGAACTTCATGTTAAAAGAAAGGATTGTGCTGTGTAAATTCAACACGACATGAAGAACATGTTTTCGTGAAATCCAGCTTTGGAATTTGATTAAGAAGGAGTTTACAAACACAGAAACGAAACAAAATTTTTAAAGAGTTCTCGTTTCGAAGATTGATCTTAATACTAAATCAGTTGTTAGTAGTTCCTTTAGTTTCAAACCGACCATATTGCAAGTTTTTCTGCATAGCACGAATCAAAAGTAATACATACTCGGCCTGTCTGACTTTAGCAACAATTACAGTTAACGAAGTTTGTCATTTAATAATGCAACCGACTACGGGCCATTCGCTGGCTACAACATTAAAATTCACCGAATTGTGGTTTACGAGAGGTGCAAATCTTTCAACTGTTCTTATTGATTTTCGCGCTGTTTGTACAACTCACTTAGTTACTGTAAAGATAAAAATCGTCAGACGCTATGTCCACCTTTACACTGTTAAATATTGGTAATCGACCATACATGAATGTCTTTGTTTCTTCAGTATTATGTTCGAAAATATTTGTTTTATTTAATAATAATAATAATAATAATAATAATAATAATAATAATAATATAAATGGATTTCCTCCAAGCTGTGGTTATGTCAGTACTAACACATGGATGCACCACATGAATGCTAACAAAAAGCAGAGAAAAAAGCTAAATGGGAACTACACAGGAATGCTACGAGCAATTCTGAACAAATCCTGGAAACAATACCCCACCAAACAATTGCTGTACGGTGACTTACCTACCATCTCAAATACCATCCCAATTAGAATGAACAAGACATAAGTAATTTCTATTATGAATCTCAATACATGGACGTGCTAATGTTGTTCGAACAGCAAGAACTTATTTACATCAACTCTCTGTGAACACAGGATTTAGTTTGGAAGACCTGCCAGTAGTGATGATAAGGCCGAAGGGAAAGAGAGAGTCAGGGAAATCTGTGATATCGGCGCGACTTTAAGGAAATAAAGGTAGGAAATTTGGAGGGTTTTCCTTTTTTTGGCGGGGGGGGGGCGGATGTCTTTATTTTTAGCATCCATTGCGGTATGTCTGCTTCTTGCAGGCATCTATTCACTTCGATAGTCAATCTGTCGTAGATGGAAAGGAATTTTTAAAACCTGTATCCATGTATGCTATCATGAACAGGTATTTTCCAATTCCGAACGTTTTTGAGTGTTTCTCAGAGTAAATCAACGAGCATTTTCCTTTTTGTATCTTCTTCATGTCATTGTAGCTCTTTTTCCAGGTTGTTTATCCATTCGGCTTTTCTGTTCTCATACTTGCACGAAATTCTTTTGTTTCCTTTGCATCAGGTTCTTGGTATGAATTATTGCATTCACTCCATACTTTCAGGTAGAATATTCTTTCATCTTTTTTTTTTAATGTCCTGTTTTGTCTATATTCTTTAATCCTTTCTCGGTATTCTTTTAGTCTTCCTTCTTTTGTTAGTACTTTCAGAATCATTTCCAAGAGTAGTATCATTTTTCTTAAACAGGTTCTTTTTCTTTCTCGTCCAAAAATATTCTAGTGTGTTTCATCCCTCGAATAATTTTGATTGTTGTCGTAGATTTCTTATCTCTTTTTCCAGTCTAATTTCCCATCAAGGTTTTGAGTTTCTGGCTTTATTCTTTCGGAGAACAGATTTTGTAGAGATTAATTTTACTCTCGGATAGATTGGTTCATTTAATTCTGTGATGTTGTTCATTTTTTACTTTCTGTCTTGACTGCTTTACAGTCTTTGTTCCTGAGAGATGATAATCTGATTTTCTTTTCATACATCATTCTCTTTATAGTCCCTTCATTTATTTTTCTACTTGTATTAGTCTTTGTTCTGTGTTTGGGTATATCGTGTTTCGATTACAATTACTTAGAGTTTCAATTCGGTTTGAGTGTTCTTGCTTTTCGGTATTTACCGTCTTTATTCTTGCATTCGGGTCTTGTTGATATGTTGCCCTGTTAATTGGTTGGTGTCTTTCTAATATTTCAAGGACAAGAAAACAAACGTTTCTTTATAATTGTCTCAGCTTGGTCAGTGCATCTTTGGATTTTATCGTAAATCTAATACATTCTTCCCAGATTTCAAGCATGCTTTTCCTATACCCTATTTGTGAGGGGTTACTCCTAACATAGCAGTAAAGTACAAGCATATCTTCCCGAATGAATTTTTATATTGTTTCTGATTTAAGTGTTTGTTTACTTTGTTGTTTGTGTACCTGAAAATATTCATAGGATATATGAAAATGTACAAAATATCAGACAAAGTCATTAAGTTCATCGAGGAAACCATGAAAAACTGGAAAGTGAAATTGGCGGCAGGAGGAATAAATTCAGCCGAGTTAAAAATCCAGAGAGAGAGAGAGAGAGAGAGAGAGAGAGAGAGAGAGAGAGAGAGAGAGAGAGAGAGAGAGAGAGAGATTTCAGGCAGATGAGTTATCACCATTACCATTTCTAATCACATACTTTGGAAAGATACAGGTGGATACAAACTTTCTGGATCGTTGGAAAGGATCAACCACGTAATGTACTTGGACGACATCAAACTCTTTTCCAAAAATGACAAAGAATTGGAAAATCAAATACAGTTAGTGAGAACATACAATCCTGATATTGGGATGGAATTTGACATAATAAAATTTGCTGTGCTAATAATAAGAAGCAGAAAACGACAAATCACGGATTGAATAGCACTGCAAAAGCAAGAAGAAATCAGAACGCACGGAGAAAAGGAAACATTCAAGTTCTTAATAGTATTAGAAGCGGACATAATCAAACAAGCTAAGATGAAAGAAAGAATTTAAACAGAGTATCTCAAGAGAACGAGGAAATTAATCGGAGCCAAACTATATAGCAGAAATCTCATCAAAGGGATAAACACACATTTGGGACAGTTCTTGAAATGGACGAGGGAAGAACTTAACTAACGGACCAGGAAAAAACAACTCATGACGATGTATAAGAGATGACATAGACACTATATGCATCAAGAAAAGAAAGAGGAAGAGGACTAGCCAGCATTTTAGTTAGCGTAGATACATCGGTTAGACAACTCGAAAACTACTCAAAAAAAGAACAAAAAGACTACGTATAGTGACCAGAAACAACAGAAGCAGAACAACGATCAAGAAAACAATGAGAACTACGAAACAAAAATGGGAAAAAAGCAATTGTATTTCTTTTTAAAACAGCAAACAAATAAAATTTCATACGAAAAGACTTGGACATGGCTCATAAAAAGAAACCTTCAAAGAGAAATTGAATTTTTTTCCAATAGTACCACAAAACAACAACACGAGGACAAAATATCAAGTATAGGTTATATGGTAACAGAGACGAATCGATAAACTATATAATAAGTGAATGCAGCTAATTAGCGCCAAAAGAGTATATAACTATTCACAACTGGGCGGGAAAAGTTAAATCCTGGGAACTGTGCATGAAATTGACATTTGACCGTACGAACAAGTGAAATATACACAACTCACAACCCGTCCAAGAGAATGAGGCACACAAGCTTCTCTGGGATTTTGAGATACAAACGGATCACTTAATCTTGGCCTGAGAACCAGACCAAATGTTAGTCCACAAAAAAGAAAAAAAAAAGAACGTCTTGGATAGTGGAATTTGCAGTTCCGGCAGACAACTGTGAAAAATCAAAAAATGGTGAAAAGAAAGATAAATGTCTGAACCTTGAAAGAGAGCTATAGACGATATGAAATATGAAGGTGACAGCGATGCCAATTGTAGATGGTGCACTTGGAACGATCCCCAAAGGATTGGTAAAGGGACTAGAAAACTTCCAATTCAGAGGACGAGTAGAGACCATTCAAACAATTGCATTACTAACATCGGACAGAATATTGAGAAGAGTAAAGAAAACTTGAGAAGACTTGCCCTCGATCAAATCCTTGTGAAAAATTATTAGCAAACGGTGGTTTGAACAACATTCAAATGAGTAAAATAAATGATACATTATATTTGGTTCCGATTCCTTTGTTTAATGACTTATTAACTTTTATTTGTTTTTAATGCCTAAGTCATCCTTGAAATACAATAGTGATACTATTCTCCTCATAGGTCGGAGCATAAGGTTGTTCATACTCTTCCAATGTGTTTAAGTCCGAAAGTAAACGAAATCGAAACATTGGAGTCCAAAACCGCTTTCTTCAAAGTAACATTATAATATCAGGAAAATATGTAAATAATATGCCATACTGAAATCTGAAAAATAATATACATATTAACCAAAGCCAATAACGGAAGCGAAAGAGACACTATCCTTTGGGGCATTGCTATCAAACCAGATAGAAAACTAAAAAGCAGTATAATTAATATAGTGATGTAGAACTATTAACGAAAAACATGTAATCTAATGGATACATCTGTAGCAACATATAATTATATATCAATTAAGATGTACAAAAGAATAAGAAAATACAAAGATCTGGAAATAGAAATTGAAAAAAAAATCTAGAACCTTAAAATTACCACCATGGCAGCAATAATGAGAGCTGCAGAGGTTGATCAAGAAAGAGTCAGAAAAACACATTTACGAGATACCTGGAAGTCCCAGCCGATATGAAATATAAATGATTACTCTTTGACAAACTTCTCATATGTTTAGAGGATTACAATATGTCTGACAGAAAAATATTACGCGAAAGAGACAGCAAAAATAAAATAATAATAATAATAATAATAATAATAATAATAATAGAAATACATCAGTAAATACATAATAAGCAAATGCAGCAAGCTAGCACAGAAAGAGTATAAGTTTAGACCCGACTGAGTACGCAATTGGTCCACTGTGAATTGTGCAAGAAATTGAGATTGACCATACGAGCAAATCGTATATATCTAACCCAGAATCCGCCCAAAAAAATGACATGCACAAAGTCCTTTGGGATTTTGACATACAAACAGATCACCAAATTTCAGCTTGACGACCAGACCAAGAAATAATCAGCAAGCAAAAGAGAACTTGCCAAATCAGGCACTTTGCTGTCCTAGCTGATCACAGATTAAAATTGGAAGAAAAAGAAAAGAAAAGAAAAGAAAAGAACCTTGGCAAAGAATTGAAAAAAAATGTGGAACATTAAATTGACCGTGATACCAATCGTAATTGGTGCTCTTGGGACAGTCACCAAAGGATTTGTACAGGGACAGGAGAACTTGCAAATAAGCGAACGAGCAGATACCATCCAAACTAAGGCATTGTTATGATCAGCCAGAATACTGAGGAGAGACCGGAAGACTGGAAGAGACTTTCTGTCACTCAAACTCCAGGGAGTGATCAGGTTTGAACACCTCGAAAAGGAATAAAATGATATTTGGGGTATTAGAAATAGACCAACAAATACATAGAGAAACGTGTCAACAAGTCTTGAATACACGAACAAAGCCGGTAAGTACCCCAAAACAAGGAAACCCTATTCAAACTGAAACTCGGGAAATTTGCAATCTAAACATCCCATACCCAAACACAGAACAAACTCAAGCAGAAGAAAAAGTAAATGGAGAGTGTATAAAGTGAATAATGTCTGAAAAGAAAAGTAGATTAGCATTTTTCAGGGATCAAGACGGAAAAGCAGGTAACATATTGACCCTCCGGCGAGCTGTCAAATAAGAGATTCACCTGTGTAAATAACAGGTGCATCCGGTCGAAAATATCAGGGTATAACCTTGACTGTGGACGGGTTGAATTGGGTGCAGATGTGGCGCCCACAAGAAGCAGTTGGATGTCAAACAATTATATAACCCGGTGCCACAGACATGTTCAGTTAGTTGGAGTCAATTTGTTGCAGTTCGAGGCAGTGAGAACCAGCTCACAGCAGGGGGCTGGGCCCTCAGGACCGCCGGTTGAGCAGCCCAGCAGAATGAGTAAGAAGTGCCACTAAAGACAGAGGAACTGGGGGTTAATACGTTGCAGTCTCTTCAGTCTCCAACTCACCTCTAACACATAACCCTTTCGCAACCTTTTCGCAACCATTTCGAATAAAGTGTGTGAGGTACATTTTTCTAAAGAAGTGTGTTCGTTCGTCATTATTGTTGATTTTGTTTCCGCATGTAAATGTGTATTGTTGTATATGTATCATAGTTGAGACTTTGCAACAAGCAGTCAAGATAAAAACGGGGAAAATAAATGAATTATTGAGACATATCTCAACGAACAACAGCGCAGAATTAAGTGAACTAATCTATGCAGTAGTTAAATTAGTCTGCGGAAAATTTGGGACTCACCTAACGAACATTAAACCGACAAAACCTGGATGGGAAATCAGACTGGAAACATAGATAAAAAAAAAGCTCATAAACAAGTAAAAATAGTTAGACTGACGAAAACCGCTAGAATATATCGGAACGAAAAGAGAAAAGCAACACGACTAAAACTAAAGATACAACTCGAAGAGATAAATTAAAAGGTACTCGCAAAAGAAGGAAAATTGAAAAGATACCGAGATAGATCAAAATTACACAAACACAACAAAACTTTTCAAAACAACGAAACAAACTTCTACCAGCAAGTAGAGGGAGAAGGTGCGAAGAAATATCCGCAACTGAATGAAAGGGAGGCCAACGATTTATGGGGCAAAATATGGGAGCGTAGTTATCATAACAAAAAAGCGGAATAGATCAACAGCATGGGAAAAGAGTTGCTATGACTGGAAGAAGGCCCGAAGGTAAAAATACACCTTTATTCATTCAGAGCAACACGAAAAAAAAAAAAACAAGTTGGAAAACGCCATACATGGCATACATTGATTCTTGTTTAAAAAATCCGCGTCTATTCATGACGGACTCGCTATTGAAATGAATAGATGCTTGCAAAAAGCAGAAATATCCAAATGGATGACCAAGGAAAAGTCCAACCTCATCCAGAAAGATCCCGAGAAAGGAACAGCCCCAAACAACTATTGATCAATATCATGCTAACCTATGTTGTGGAAAATACTAACGTCACAAATAAAAGAAGGGATTTACTACAAGTTAATTAGCCGTGGATTGTTTCATGAGGAAATGAAGGGACGCTGCACAGGAAACAGAGGAATGGGTGAGCTTCCGTATATTAATGAGCACATCCTAAAAGAGAATAAAATTTATCGAGAAAACTATGAAAAACTTGAAACTGGGACTAAGAGCAGGAGAAAAAAAGTTTAGCTTAGGTCAAAATCCAGAGAGTTATATTCCAGGGAAATATACCATCACCATTACTTGACTGCGATGATGCCACTTAATCACATTAATCACATCACGATTAAGAAAGGGAAAACTTTAGAGAAAAACTGAATCACTTCCGATAGCAGCACAGAACAACGTCATAAGGATTATCTATGCCAAAGCTAGAATAAACAAGATGTAACAAAATAGCGGGTATAGGCTATGTAGTGATAGAAACAAGCCGATCGATCACTTTGATAAGTTAATACAGTAAGCTAGCACAAAGATATTGTAAGACTAGTCACGAATGCGTGGGGAAGGTAATCCACTGAGAATAATGCAAGAAGTTAAATTTAACTATATGAATAAATGATATATTCACAACTCAGAATTCGTCCTGGAAAATGAGACGCACAAACTTCTCCGGGATTTTGAGATATGAATGGACAATCTAATCTCAGCTAGATAATCAGACGTAGTGATAGTCAACAAAAAGGAAACCTGCAGTATAGTAGACTTTGCCGTTCCGGCTGACAACAAGGTAAAACTGAAAGTACCCGAAAAGCAAGATAAGTACTACAACGGGGTGGAGAATTAAAAAAACCCATGGTACATAAAAGTGACGGTGATACAATAGTAATTGGCGCACTCGGTACAGTCAGCAATGGATTAATAATGGGACTGAAGACCTTGGAAATAAGAGGACTAGTGAAACCCATCCTAATGACAACATTATTAAGATAGGTTGAAGACTAAGAAGAATACTCTAAACTTGAGTTGACTTGCTGTCACTCAGACTCCAGTGGAAAACCATCAGCTAACGCTGGTGTCAAAAAACTCTCAAACGAGTAAAAGAGTAATAATAATGTATTGGATTTAACTTCTTTCCATATAAATGGTGAAGATTTGTAAGGATCAAAAATATTTTCATACTTCCATAAATATATGTGTGTGTGTATGTGTGTGTGTGTGGAGTAAAAATAATAGCAAGAAGAAGAAGAAGAAGAAGAAGAAGAAGAAGAAGACTTGTCAGTATTGATTCGAGGAATGCATAATAAAGATAAAAAAAAAGAAAACAAAGACAGTAATGTAACAACAACGGCAACACGAGAACAAATAGAAAAAGCAAAAACAAAAATAAGAAGAAAAATAACTATATAGACATTTCAAGTGAAAAAATGATGAAATTGCACAGGAAAAGACATGCGCACAGCTGAGAAATGGAAACTTCTAGAAGGAAATTGAATCTCTTTTTTATAAAAGGACAAGAAACACAATACCGGCCAATGGTATTAAACCAAATAGTCGATAAGACTCAACAGAATAGCTAGTGTTGGTTTTAGTTGAAATAGAAAAGAAACTGTAAGTCACAAAATAAGTAAATGCGACAAGGCAGCAAAAAATGAGTATAAGACTAGACACGGTTGGGTGGAGAAAGTGACCAATGGGAAATTGTACAAAAAATTGAAATTTCACCATACGAAGAAATGGCAAATGCGCAAAACAGAATTCATCCAAGTGAAAAAAGACAGAAAATACTCTGGGATCTTGATATAAAAGCAAATCACCTGATCTGGTCCAGAAAAAACAGACCTAGTGATTATTGATAAAAACTAAAAAGGATAGAACTTGCCATGGAGTCGATTCTGGCGTTTCGACAGGCCACAGAGTGAAATAATACATAGCGAAATCAAACCAATAGCAAAGAAAAATTGGAACATGTGATTAACAGTGATGCCAGTTTTATTTCTTGCACTAGGAAGGTTCCGAACGGCTTGGACAAAGGCTGGAGGATTTGGAAATCAGAAGTTTATCGAAACCATCCTGACCTCAGTATTTTAAAGATTTTAAAGTGGGGATATTCTGTAGAGTACAGAAAGACTTAAGTAGATTTGCAGCCACTTTAATTCCAATGAAGATCTCCAGCAACTGCAATTAGGAAAAACTCACAAGACTGAAATAATAATATGCACAACCCAGAACCTGTCCTAGAAAGAGACAGTCATAAACTCCTATGGGACTTTAACAGACAAACGGATAACCTAATCCCGGCCAGAAGACCAGACTTTATAATAATCAACAAAAAACAAAGAGAATTTGCAAAATAGTCGACTTTCTTGTCCTGGCGGAACACAGAATAAATCTGAAGGAAAGTGAGAAGAAGGATAAGTTCCCCGACCTTGCTAGAAAATTGAAAAAGCTTTGGAACATGAAAGTAACGATTGTGCTAATTGTGAGTGGTGCTTTAGGCACAATAACTAAAGGATTATAAAAAGGCCTGGAGAACAGCAAGAATCCTGGGTCGCGTCCTGGAGACTTGCTGTCATCCAGACTCCACCGAAAAACCGTCAGCTAACGCTGATGTGAAAAACACTAATAATAATAATAATAATAATAATAATAAGAAGAAGAAGAAGAAGAAGAAGAAGAAGAAGAAGAAAAGTAAGTGTTGGTTATGTGGTGATAGAGATTAAAATCATTGATCCCATAATAAGCAAATGTAACAAACTTGCGAAAAAGGAGGAATAGATTAGACACAAATCAATGTGGAAGGTCATCTATGAGAAAGTATGCTACAAAGTAAAATTTCACCATACAACTAAAGGGTATATTAAAAATCCATAATATGTCATTAAGAACAAGATGCATAAAATTCTCTGGGATTTTTCAAATAAGTAAAACTATAATAACATCTTCTGTCACTAAAAATGATTCTCCATTTTCTTTGCTTAGGATTTTAGAAAAAAAGGTAACTTATAGAATCTATTATTGATGATAGATAACCTAATCACGACCAAAAGACCAGTGATAGATAAATAGATAAATCACCAAATAATGAACAAGGGCGTGAACAAGGAAAGCGAAAAGAAAGACATGTACCAGGACTTTGCGAGAGAACTGAGAAAAATAGAGAGCATAAAGTTGAGAGTGATGTAAATTGTGATTATCATCCTTGTAATAGTCTCCAAAGTCACAGAAACAGGGGTTGGAAATCAGAGGAAGAAACGAAACCATCCAAACTGCAGCATTGTTGAGATCTGACATAATTCTCGAAAGAGTCCTGGAGATCTGAGGAAATTTGCAGTCGCTCAGACTTCAATGAAAGATTATCTGATAACGCTACTATAGAAATTGATAATAATTATAATTCTAATAATGAAATTTACCATTCGCCAGAAAGAATTATACTCATTTGCTCTGTGAGCACTATCATTGCCCTCAAGAGGACTTAACACACACACACACACACACACACACACACATATATATATATATATATATATATATATATATATATATATATATATATATATATATATACATATATACTGGTATTGATTTAGAGGGTTATTGCGAAATAATAATTACTTGAGTCTAATTAATTTCAAAGCATCGTCAGGGATTTTTGGTAATGAACACTATGTTTGAGGTTCAATATTTTTAATTAAATACCATAATTTTTTAAAATCCAATACTATAAAATAAAATAATCTGTGCAATGCTTTAAGTAAATTACAATATATATATATATATATATATATATATATATATATATATATATATATATATATATTGCAATTAGACGGAAACTCATACCTGGTTCAATTGTCATTATAAATTCATTTCAGCAGAGAATATCATTAAACTCTCCATCTCATCAGATCACTGCGCAAGTTTAAATTGAGGTTGGAAAACAGCAAATATAGATTACATTTTATATGTGTATGGAGAAAGAAAGAAAGAAAGAAAGAAAGAAAGAAAGAAAGAAAAACCTATGTAAACTTTAAATTCTTAGGCGAAAGTAAAGGGGGTTAAAACAATAAATTGTTAGAAAAATCATGCAACCAATAGGGTGTTCCTGTAAATTAACCCATCCTAATTTTAACATATGTTAGGTTTTTCATAGCAGGTAGAATTTTGTGAAAAATATAAGCCTCTAAACTAAACAATTATCTTCATATAGTTTTCATTTACCTCTTATACATATATTAATTCCCTTAGCTAATGTGGTCTTAGTCTTTCTCCGTAAAAAAATAAAAATAAATAAAAATGAAAAATACTTTCGGCAGCCACCAGATGCCTTTAATTAACCCCAAAATGAATTAAGGGGAAATAACTTCTCCGGAAATCAAAAACCATAATTTTGAAATAATATATAAATTTCAAAGAAATTCCTCCTCAATATAAATCTCCCCGCCATATAATATTATTAACTTTTGAAATAAATGTTATTATTTCCAATAAAAATCATATGTTATTACTAACCCAGCTATTATCTAGAGTAGGAGCATTGGTGACCCCCAGTCAGCATAATTTAAATTTACTTTTATGTACACGCTTAAAATCAAGCTCGTCCCGTTCATTTAACAGTAGTTTGCAGTCTTTAAAACTAATTTATACTAATTTTTTCATCGATAAACAAGTTACATCTATTATTGAAGCTATTCACAGTTGAAGACTGGCAGATTATGTTTCACTTTTTTTGAGCGGTTAGCCCCAGATTCTTAAGTTTCCAAAAATATTTAGATTGAGTTGTTTGGTTTCTAAGTCACGGATTGGAGAAAGAATATCTGTGGTTATATAACCTTTCTTTCTAATTCCCAGCGGAGATACCTATATAGACCCTCATCACATCATTATTTTTCATGAGGGAAATACATGCTTGGTATTCGACGTTCTCTGAGTTGCATCGTCCGCCCAAGAGGAATATCCCTATAATTATACAGTTACAAGACGCCTCACCTGTCCTACACTATTTCTATTTTATTCGTCTAGTAACCTCATGCAATGGTTATTTAAGATACTATGCATATTCTTTGTACAAGAGTTACTAACTTTTACTGTGTTCAAATAAAAACATTTTCTAAATGGATTGTCCGAATTAAAGTGCTTATCCAGGATGTTTAGAAAGTATTTACCTTGGTTAATATGGGTAAGTTTACAAAAAAGCGGATTAAACCAGATTACTCTTCTATTTCTATTTTTCCTCGTCTATTTGGGATATTATATATAAAGTTGAATAGAAGGGATCAAACAAATAGGAATATTATTTTTCATGCAGTAAATTTTTTGATGGTTTTCAACTCGTTTCGACCATAAGTCATCTTTAGCAGAAAATGATTTATGTAAGAGAAACATTTATTTTAGAATTTTGTTTGTTTATTTTATAATATTTTTTGAAATAATCTTTTAAGGAGTTGATATGCTATAAGGAAAGTGATGTAAAATGCACCAGTGATTTAGCGTACGCATCAGTCTGAAGAAAGTTATCTGATAAAAAAAAATTCTTCAGACTAACAGATATGATGCGCCAACAGTGCAATATATATATATATATATATATATAGAGAGAGAGAGAGAGAGAGATATGATTCGCCAACAGTACAATATATATATATAGAGAGAGAAAGAGACAGAGACAGAGACAGAGAGAGAGAGAGAGTCAAAGAGAGAGAGAGAGAGAGAGAGAGGAAGTGAAATATTACGAAAAAGCGAAACGAAAACAACCTCGTTCAGAATGCTCCTTGATAATAATAATTCGGGCATCTGAGAAAACATTGCAAACGGATATCTGAATAATATTGCTAGAGAATTGAAAAATCTAGGGAACATGAAAGTGACGGTGATACCAATTATCGTCTGCGGACTAGGTGCATTCACTAAAGTACTGGTACTGAGACTGGAGGAGTAGAAAATGTGAGGACGAGTGGAAACCATTGAAACTATAGCGTTGTTGAGATCGACCAGAATACTTCGTCCTAGAGACTTGAGGAGACTTGCTGTCACTTAGACTCCACTGGAAACCATCAGATAACGCTGGTGTAAAAAAAACTACAACTCTCAAATGAGTAAAATAATAATATCTTCTGTCACTCAAGATGATTCTCCATTTTCTTCGCTGTGGATTTTAGAAAAAAGATAAATCATAGAATCTATTATTCATGACAGCTAAGCAAATGGCGAATGCTTGTAATTGTTAAGATGCTATATCACTATACATCTCGAAATAGAGAAAAATCAGTGTAACTAGTGCAATGCATAACAGTCTCAAATAAGAAGCTCATTTTCACAGTGATGCCATGTCTTCGCAGATTTTAGATATTTAGTTTACCAAAATAAATAACAAATAAAAGAACCGGGGTTTGTATGATCAGCTCTGGCAAATTCTCTCAAAATCATGATTACAAATATTTCAATAGATGCTGTAAATGATAAGGTAAATTCTTCCTCATCGCGTTTTATTCCATGTCTGGTACCTTTCATGTCTGTTTGATGAGTTTCTGTTTGTGTAGGAAGTACAAACGACGTTCATTTGCAACACATCATTAAAACCTATTAGAGTCTGACCTCGTTTCAACTGGGAGAGTGCCAGAATATTTGTACAGACACTCAATATAATCACAGGTATCGGTTAGCATACGCTTCATCTGACGAACTATTGTCTGACCTTGTGTTCTATCTCTGCAAAATTTATCATCACCCAGGCTTGTTATTAGTAGAAAGAAGTGCGCTAATAAGTATTTTCAACGGTGTACGATTTTTCTCTGATGAAATTACGTAATTACAGATAAGAATTGGATTTTTTATTCCATAGGTTGGTACACAGTGGAAAATTACCTTTGTATATTATATTTTTTCTTTATTAATTTTCATTTTAATTAAAAACTGTTTGGTTGGTTTTAGTAAAGGCTTTTCGCTAAGAAATAATCTTGTTTTAAGAGAAGAAATCACAGATAAGAAATCTACAACAAGCAGAAATTTTAAGACAGAGTAAAAACGCAAGGACATGTTGGTACGAAGAGAAAAAAGCAACACACCAAGCAAAACAAACAATACAACACTAGGATATAAATCAGAAGGTACTAGCGAAAGAAGGAAGCCTAAAAAGATACCGAGACAGGGTAAAACAAGACAGACAAAACAGGACATTCCAAAAAAGAAAATAATACTCTACCAGCAAGTAGAACTGAATTCACAACAAAATACCAACGACCATATGCAAAGGAATCAAAACAATTTTGGGCAAAATATGGAAACGAAAAGAATGTAGCAAAAAAATCGAAGGGATAGACAAAATGAAAAAAGCGTTACGAGAACTCGAAGAAAGCCCTAAGGCAAAAATATACATGGAGTCACCCAGAGCAACACTCAAAAAGTACCAAATTGGAAAACGTTAAGCCATAATGGCATAAAGGAATTCTGGTTTTTAAAAAAAATCACTTCCATCCACGACAGACTGGCAATCGAAATGAATTGATGCCTAGAAGAAACAGACATACTAGAATGGATAACCAAAAGAAAAAAAACATCCTGATCCAAAGGGACCCAAAAATGGAACCATCCCCAACAACTATAGTCCCATAAAATGCCGACGGATGATATGGAAAATACTAACAGCAAAAATTAGTGAGAACATTTATTATTTGCTAACAACCCATTGACAGTTCCTAGAAAAATAGAAAGAATGCTACAAGGAAATACGAGGAACCCGTGATCTTTTATACATTGATTAACACATCCTCATGGAGAGTAAAACGAGACAAAAAAAAAGCCGTGGAGTGGATTGACAATAAAATAGTTCAGTATGGTCCTTCAAATCTGGATAATATACAGTGTCAAAATGTACAAGATATCCGGCGAAGTCAGAAAGTTTGCCGAGGAATCTAAAAAAAAACTGGACAGTGAAATCGATAACAAAAAAAAAAGGATTGCTGAGGAGAAAATCCAAAGAGGTATACTCCAGGGAGATGCGCTATCTCCATTACCATTTGTAATAGTGATGATGCCACTCAATATCATACTTAGAAAAGACAGTGGCAGACACAAATTTTACTGCATCGAAATAAAAGATCAACCAGCGATGTACTTGGACGACATCAAACTGATTGCCAGAAATGAAAAAGAACAGGAAAACCAAACACAGGCAGTGAGAATATACAATCTGGATATAGCAATGGACTTTGTCATTGAAAATGTTGTATGTTATTTATGAAAAGTAGAAAACGAAAAATGATGGAAGGAGTAAAACTACCAAATTGAGAATAATGGAAGCGGACACTATCAAAAGCCGGAAATGTAAGAAAAAATTAAACAGAGTATCTCAAGAGAACGAAAAAAACTATTTGAAAACAAACTATATAGCAGAAATCTAATCAAAGGGATAAAAACCCGGGCTGTCTCCCCTGTAAGATACTCGGGACCATTCTTCAAATGGACGAGAAAGGAACTTAACTTGATCAGAGAACCAAAAAACTAACGACGATACATAAGGCCTTACATCCCAAAGATCATATAGACAGATTATATGCATCAAGAAAAGCAAGAGAAGAGGACAAATGCGCATTGAATATAGCGTGGATGTACCAATACGAGGACTCTGATATTACATTAAAAAGCAAAACCACATATGAGACGACCTAAAATAGCTAAGATAGAGAAAACTTAAGAGAGAAATTGAATTTCCTCTGAGAGCAGCACAATACAGCTCCAAAAGGCCAACATGTTAAACCTAAAATTGATATGATGCAACATAGAAGCAAGTACTGGCTATGTGGTTGACCATAGAGAGAAAATCAAAGAAGGCGAAAAGAGATATAAGTACTTAGACCTTACGAGAAATCTAAAAAGTATGGCCAGAATACTGAGAAGAGTCCTGGAGACCAAGAAACTCATTGTCACTTAGATTCCAGTGAACGACCATCAGCAAACGCCGGTGAGAAAATCTCACAAAGAATAATTATAAGCAAAAATTGACCAGACACAACAAAATAGTAAATATAGGTTTTCTGGTGATATATACGAAACAATATATCACATAATTAAGGAATGCAGCAAATTATCGCAAATATTGTGCCAATTGTGATTGGTGCGTTAGGCACAGTAACTAAAGGATTATAAAAGTGCCTGGAGGACTTGGAAGTCAGCGGACGGGTAGAGACTATCCAAACGACAGCATTGCTGTGGACGGCCAGAATACTGAGACGAGTCCTGGAGACTTCAGGAGACTTGCTGTCACTCAAACTCCAGTGAAAAACTATCAGCTAATACTGATGTGAAAAACTCTAGAGGAGTATAATAATAATAAAAGAAATTGCAAAATTGTCGACTTTTCCGTCTCGGCTGACCACAGAATAAAACTGAAAGAATGTGAAAAGAAGGATAAGTACCTCGACCAGGGTAGGGAATTGAAAAACTGTGGAATATGTAGGTGACAATTATACCACTTGTAATTGGTGCTTTTGGCACAGTAACTAAAGGATTACTAAAGGGACTGGAGGATTGGAAGTTGGCGGATGAGAGGAGACCATCCAAACAACAGCATTATTGAAAACAGCCAGAATACTGAGAAGAGTCTTGGAGACTTGGGGAGACTTGCTCTCACTCAAATCCAGTGGAAGACCAACAGCGTTAGCTGATGTGAAAAAAAGTATAATAATGATAATAATATAAAGGTGACAATGATACCGATTATAGTTGGTGACTTTGGAATGGTCCCCAATGTCTGAAAAATGAACAGGGGAAACTATAGAATAGAAAAGTATCTAGACCACAGTACCTTTCAGATCAGCCTTAAAGGCTCCTCGAGATTACTGCGAAAAACCACCTTTTAAACTGTAAAAAAATCACAATATGTAAAATTATAATTTGATATCTATTAGAGTTTCAAGTAAATATGCATAGAACAAAAAATCTGAATGGATATATTAAGTTACAAGTATTCTTTCAAATAATAACATTCAAACTTAAATTTAATTGCTTAGTTTCTTTCTTTATTTGCATATCAACTTTCGTGGGTTATTTAAAATCAAAGGTATGATTATTGAAAGACAACTATCATAATATTTAACTCATAGCCTTGAGAAAAGTGGGTCCATTATCTTTCTCCAGGGTTTTCCAAAATTGACTGAAATAGTACAATTGGAATCAAACACACTTATTTCGCTGTCACTGTCCATCATGTTATCCTCTACGCCAGAATGATTCCATCCTCCAAATTATCTGTTTTAATTGTCGTTAGGAGATTAACTACTGTTGCTGATATAACTGGCATTAATAGCAATTGGAGTAATGGCAGCAAAATGGTAATACGACACACTCACCAGAAATCCAGAACTGACAGTTCATTAACGGTTACAGTTAAGTATCACATTCAGAATATCCCTTAATGTAGTTGGTTCATTCAATACCTCACCAACGAAGCATTTTAAGATGTATGATCAAAACTCTAACGACGTAGAAAAACCTCCGAGCAAAAGAAGTGTAATTTAAATGTTTTTTTTTTTAATTAAACAATAAAAAAGGTATATATATATATATATATATATATAGAGAGAGAGAGAGAGAGAGAGTCATCCATAGAGACTATTTCGTTGTATCACAATTGTTCAGTGTGACTTGACCCTCGAAATGCTTCAGGCCGAGCTTGAGACCCTGCTGATTTTAGTTCAGTCGGATATCTTACCCTTAGAGCATCATCATCTCTATGTAAGTCCAAGTAATTTTTTTACGTACACTTTTTTTTACGTATATGTTATCGGCTACCGGAGTGCTCAATACCTGAGAAGAGCTATTGGATTTCAGCGTTTGTGGCAACCGGCTAATTACCCACTCAATTGTTCACCTCACAGAGAAAAGGAGCATATATAACAATGTTACCAAATGGAAGCTATAACATCTCTTAGGGGACCGTGTTGAGATAAAACTGGGTGGTGAATAAAAATTATTTCCTGGAATATGTTCATGAATTCCAATGTGTGGTGATCAATGTTTTATATCATAACCAGGGAAGTATAAATTAGGGAAGAACAACACACTGTCCTCTAACTTTTAATTAAGATAAGTTTTACACTACAAACGTAGATATCGTGTGCACTTTCTGGCCTGTCAGCTGTTAATCCTGATAATGAACACTCTCTTACAACTGCAGGACATATTGATACAAGATATAAGAAAAGTGTAGCAGCAGAAATCATCTGAAGCTGAACTATCCACAAAGAAAAACGCTACACAACAGTTTTTTTAACGTTCTATGTATTTCCTCCTCAGAGAGTTTTAGGAGTTATAACGGGTAATTATTTCTACAAGGGTATAATTTGTAGGCAGCAAAATGCATCTAATTTTCATGAGTGGACATTCGCGCAAAAATGTTTGGAAAAACTGTATAACATAAGACTATTAAAAAGATATCGTGTAAAAAGCATGTGCTTAGCTCGAATCAACTAGCATAAAGATACTTGTTAAAATAGCTCCGAGAATACGCCGACTATATCCCCGTGAACCCATATTACTGTGCATAAATTATAAAAATTATGTTGGTGTCCAAGAAACTGCAACAATGACACACAAAAGAGGCTGAGGGAATTGGAGATCAAAAGAAGTGTAACACGATGGACCATTGTTAAATATTATAATTCAAAAAAATAATAATGTGACGAAAAATTCTTTATTAAGACTATTTCAAATTCTTGCTGTTCTAAGCAAAGACGAGGAAGGTGGAAGACCTTATAAGGGTATATGAACGAATCTCGCTAGCAGCTTAAAAAAAAATTGCATTACTTACCCAGATGACAAATACTTTTTTGTTTATATTCAATATCCTGTATAGAACTATTTCGATTTGGCTCATCTGGCAAACATGCAAGCGTATGTCATTTTGCGATTAAGTACAGTTACACTCAATGATTTTAGCTAACTTACAATTTTACGTAACAAAATAATTTTAACCAAATATATTAAGTAATATAATTAATCATCACCTTAATTGTTTTACAGAAGAATCAAGACTACAGCGCTGTTAAAATCAACCGGGATTAATTGAAAAACTTTGAGAGCTGAGAAGAAATTATGTCGCTCAGATTTCAGAGGAAAATTATCAGTTAGAACAGAGGTAAAAAAATTGTACGGAAAATAATTATTAGAATAAGAATGATAATACTAAGTTCTCATACTGAAGAGATGAAAGATCTCACACCCTAGATAGACATAGACGGATGCTATTTACCAAGAAAATCCAGTGAAAAATCATCAGCGTTAGCTGATGTGAAAAACTGTAAAGGAGAAAATAATATCCACAACCCAGCACGTATCCTAGAAAATGAAACACATAAACTTCTATGGGACTTTAACATACAAACGGATCACCTAATCCAGGCCAGAAGACCAGACTTAATAATAATCAACAAAAAAAAAGAACTTGCAAAATAGTCGACTTTGCTGTCCCGGCGGACCACAGAATAAAACTGAAAGAATGTGAAAAGAAGGATTAGAACCACGACCTTGCTAAGGAATTGAAAAAACTGTGGAACATGCAGGTGACAATTATACCAATTGTAATTGGTGCTTTTGGCACAGTAACTAAAGGATTACTAAATGGCCTGGAGGACTGGAAGTTGGCGGACGGGTGGAGACAATCCAAACGACAGCATTATTGAGAACGGCCAGAATACTGAGAATGGTCGTGGAGACTTGAGGAGAGTTGCTGTCACTCAGATTCCAGTGAAAAAACATCGGCTAACGCTGATGTGAAAAGCTCTAATGAGTGAATAATAATAATAATAATAATAATAATAATAATAATAATAATAATAATAATAATAATAATAATAATGCAGGCTGACCACAGGGTAAAACTGAAAGAAAGCAAAAAGATAGATAATTACTGAGACCTTGCTAGAGAACTGAAAAATTATGGAACATGGAAGTGATGCTATTAAGACGCTCGGTACAGTAACCCAGGGACTAGTACAGAGATAAGAAAACTTGGAGATAAGAGAACAAGTGGAAACCATCCAAACTATAGCATTGTTGAGATCGGTCAGAATACTAAGAAGAGTCCTGGAGACTTGAGGAGACTTGCTCACACTCAGAATCCAGTGGAAAAAGCATCAGCAAACTTTGTTGTAAAAAACTCTCGAATGAATAAAGTAATAATATTTTTCCATTGACTAAGCAAATTAACTACATTGATGATTTCTGAGGTGACAATGATTATTAAACTAGTTTCGGTATTATGTATCGCAACAAGGAATGATATGCCGTATAACCATGACAGACCAACCAACCAACCAACTAACCATTAATGTTAGAATTTTTTAAAAATTACTGTACTCTTAATTAGAATATGCAAATCTTTAACGTAGCATATATTCTATCCCTTTTATTGAATATAAAGGGCTTTGTAAATACACTTAGACAATGGAAGTGTGGCTATTTTTCTAAGTAGGCAATTAACTGGTGCCGACGGAAGATGTCTTTCGTGAGATTAGCGCGTTGCACGAGCTTCATTCTGTTCCTAATTTAATAAACGCTGACAGGTCTTCAAAAAATTTGGGCATCCACCTGTGCTGAAAGCGTAGGCCATAAAAGAAACTTTATGAGAATGTGTGATCAGCCAATCACTCTATTTTGGGCAAAATGTACAGGAAAAGATTAAGAAAAATAAAAAGGACCACGTAAAAGAGAAATAGCCGATGGACTAGATTTTACGTGCGAAGACAGACTCCATCAAGAGGCAGACTTTATCTTTATCTCTTTAAGTGCTCGTATAGATTCCAGCGCTTTCTTGCATGCACGTTATATTCGAAAATATTGCAAATACAAGAGTGAGACAAATGTTTTGCAATATTTTAGTATGTGCAAATTTGCAGCACTTACCACATCACCAAGGCAGTTCAAATCATGTGAGGTGACTCCAATGGTTGCTAGTATTTTGGTAGCCGGTGCGCTGACAGGTTGTGCATTTCTTAACTCCATGTAAAATTTTAGAGCCGCTCAGATGAACGTGCTACCCATCAGTATGATTTCGAAATGGGTCCTAACGTTGTAAAAGCAAACAAAAGGGTTCAAGAAATTTTGCTCGGGTTGTAAGAACCTCGACAATCATGCAAAATCAGCAAGGTTAAAACCTTGGGTCTCACGGGCGCTCTGTAACACATAGACGAAAGCACCTCACTGTTTAAATAGGTTCGTCGCCTTCAATTGTACGCCCTCTCATTGTGGTGTATAATACACCGATTATATAACCTGCAAGAGGGTAAGGTGCCCCAACCTCAAAAAATGTTGTCTTGGGTACGACTCTAAACTGCATCTGATGATGGGGTTCTGTTTCTGGAGATCTGGAGAATGTGGAGTACCCTTTAATAATAATAATAATAATAATGTTTGTCCCTTGATTGACAAAATTAGCCGCAGAGTTGATTTCTGTAGAGACAATGATTATTAAACTGTCTCGCACCTCAGATTTGTCATTTGAACAGATACAACAGGAATTGAAATACACCCTACTAAAGTCTGATTGTCACAGCAGGCGAATTTCGAAAATGTTATCTGACACTTTAGAAGAACGATATGTAATAAAACTCTATTTTAAACTTGGAAAAAATACCTCAGAAACGTATGGAATGATTCAGACTGCTTTTTGACCGTCTTTCATGAATCAAGCACCAGTTTTTGAGTGGCATAAGAAATTCAAGGAAGGCAAGGAGTCTGTGAGGAACGATTAGAGGTGTAAGAGGAGTCAATACACCAGAGTTGACTAACCAAAGGGTTAGGGTTAGGGTTAATGTTGAGGTTTTAAGGGAGTTCAGCTAGAGATTCCGTCGGAAGATGCTAGCACTCTTCAAATCGGGTCAGTGGTATTTCCAACAGGACAATGCACAAATCCACAACTCCATCGTTGTCACAGACTATTTGACCAAGATGGGCATCAAGACAGTTCCTCACCGTCCCTATAGTCCAGACCTTGCTCCTTGTGACTTTTGGTTATTCCCTAAGCTCAGAGGCTGTCTTTATAAGACAATTGAGGAGATGAAAGAGACTGCGACGAGGGTCATTGACACGCTCACACAAGAGCACTTCTATGGAGACTTCCAGAAGTTGTTGGAACGGTACAACAGTGCATTGCAGCCGGAGGAGACTACTTCGAAGGGGATTAGAGTCCCATGTGTGTACTATCAATAAAAGTGCCCATACGAAAAAAAGTCTGGAAATCAATTGATTTTCATGGTAAAAAGAAAAGTGTCAATTGGACACAAAAAGTGGCTACTTGATCTACACACTGAAAATGTGCATTTTCTTTTTTTGTTTTATGACTAAGAAGCACCTACGGGTAAAACCTTATTGCAGTCGACAGCTGTTTTGCCTCGCAATATTTTTTTGATCTAAATCTTAAGTAATTTAAATATATATTCTCTAGATTATAAAAATGGATATAAAAAATAGATTTCATACCCTTTTAAAATCATAGATTTATTAATCTACATGGAATTCTTTTTTCAAGTCAAACCATTTTAATAAATAAGCTATAAAATGAGTCAGTCTTCAGTTTTCTTTAAAGATTGCGTCCGGTATTTTTTTTATTCATGGCTCATTCTTTCGTCTATATTTCTTGAGAAAATTTTGTTACTTCACAAAATTTTATTATTCAATTCCTCAGAATTTATTTCAATTAAACATTATTTAACTATTTTGAGAAACGAATTATTATTCCTTTATATGTTTGACATCTGCGCTAGATATATTCAAATTTATAAAATCATTAACCACCGTTCATTATATTAGTTTGTATACGGTTTACATTTTATCGTTATAAACAGTATTTTCACGCAATACAATAACGAATGCCTCGGATGAGCTTTTACACACAAAAATGTATTGTCTAGTTGAAGCAAAACAAAATTTGTATTTCAAATGCATGAAATGTTTTCTTGTTAATGCAAATATTGAGATATATTAGTGCATTAAAAAATTTAATTTTTCTGATCAACAAAAAAGATCTATGACTTTTCTTTTCAGCAAAATCTTTCACTTAAGTAAAAAGTAAACTTTATTACATTTGTAGAACTGTTCACTTTTTTTTCAAATTTCATCTCTCTCTCTCTCTCTCTCTCTCTCTCTCTCTCTTTCTCCCTCCTCCTACTCCTACTCTCTCTCTCTCTTTCGCTTTCTCTCTCACTCTTTCTATCACACACACACACACACACACACACACACTAATATAAATATACCTTCATGAATATATATATATATATATATATATATATATATATATACCATAAAAAAGAAAAAAATCTTTAAAAATTCCGCTTACTTTTTATTTAAAATATGTAGGGTATCCCGAAAAAATCTCATGGCAGAAAAATATAATGGATTTTTAAAGATTTTTCTTTTATACGAAATTATTTGCTCTAAATTTTAATTTATTATTTTACAATAAGCTCTCTCCTGGATTTTGAACTCCCTTGGATATTGAAGAAAGAAAATCTAAAAATAGAATCCTTCCTACCATCAGCTGACTTGGCTTTGGCTAATATAATTATATATATATATATATATATATATATATATATATATATATATATATATATATATTGCATAAAAAATTAATTGTACAACACAAACGAAACTAGAGCTTAGATATATTTATCAGGGAATATTTATGTATACAGATGTTTTATATTGATTATATGATTACTTTGTTACTTCAGCTCCATGTTGCTAACTGCCTGTATAGATAGATAGATAGATAGATAGATAGATAAAATTGTCAGTAAATATCTATGTGCATATTTAGAGTCACCTTGTTTTTTTTAGAAATTTGTAGTATCAATCTATCTTGCTTGTCTCTACTTTTATGTCCATTTTGTTGATAGATAGATAGATAGATAGATAGATAGATCAAATTATTGTAAGTTTATTGTGCTAGAAAATGTACATCCGTAAAGGTCTTTGAACATCGATATGTAATCAAGCAGACGCCCATAAATATATATGAGGACGGATAAATGTAAATAATTACGTAATGTATGACTGAATGCATTTACTAAACCCTTCTACTATGTACAAATTGTGACAAAAGGTTAATTTCTGCAAAGTATGCCCTACTACGAAACCGCATAGAACCCAAAATTGACAATATCCTTAGAAAAAAACAAAATAGCTTATGAAAAAATAGATCCACGACCTCACAAATATTAACCATCCGTAGAATCCTTGAAGGCGTACGGGCGAAAAACCTACAAACGACATTACTATTTGTCGATTTTACCAAGGCCTTCGATTCTATTCACAGAGGGAAGATGGAACAAATCCTACAAGCATACGGCCGACCAAAAAAAACCGTAGAAGCTATAACGATTCACTACAAAGACACAAAAGTGAAAGTACGTTCTCCGGATGGAGACACGGAATACTTCGACATTATAGCAGGAGTACTACAAGGGGAAACGCTAGCCCCATACCTCTTTATCATCTGTCTAGACTACATGCTTAGAACATCGATCGATAAAATCAGAGAAAGCGGCTTCGAGTTGACAAAGAAAAGAGGCAGAAGGTACCTCGCAAAAACAATTACCAACGCCGACTACGCCGATGACATAGTGATACTGGCAAATACACCCAAGCAAGGCGAAACACTACTGCATAGTTTGGAACGAGGAAATCATAGAGCAGACACGACAGCAAATTCGGTTTTAGACTTGACCCCCGACAAGTACGACATCCCATACAAAGAATTGAAACCCAAAATAAATAATTTCCTCCTTAAAAAATGGCAACAATGCTGGAATAGAAATACCAATAATAAACTATTCCAGGGTAAACCCTTTTGGGGAGAATGGCGCCCAGCTTTCCGAAAACCACGAAAAGAACAAGTAACAATAATGCGATTACGTATTGGTCATAGCAGACTTACGGACCTTTTTTTATTCTCAAGCAAGAATAGCAACCACAGTGATCGACATGCCAAACGCCCTGCACAATCAAACATGTTTTCCTTGAGTGTAAAGTTTTTAATGAGAGAAAGCACTATTTCCACGCAAATACCATAAAGGATTTATTTGAGAACGTCCACATGGATAGTGTACCAGAAAATATAGACTTGGTTACAATCCTGAAAACACAACAAACTAATCAAATGAAAGCAAATTATTGCTGAATAGAAATACCATTGTTTGTGTAAGTAGAAATAGTAGTGAGAAATAATTTTAAAAAATGCCATCACGAAGTAAACTAATGTCATATGGAAATACTTGAAAATATTTAATCGCATGTGAGTAAATGAGCTGTTTGGTTTTAGTATGGTATCATTAAATTATGTGTTTACAAACCGTACATATGTGTAAACAGGCTTTGGCATTAAAAAACCTATAAAGGTTGATATCCCATTAAACCCAACCAACCAACCAACCAACCATCATATTTGGAAAGAGAAATACAGGGTTCGTGCCTTTTTGAGGGTATTAGTTCCAAGTAAAACGCAAATAGGATCGTCCATGATTTGAACTCAGAACAACGATTCCATTTCCTATGAAGATAACTGTTCGGCTAAGTGCTCATCAAAACGTATAAGTTTATGCGTTTCACTATGCTTCAACGAACGACTATGTGCTAGTATATTTAGAAACATACTCACAACACCCCACCAATATCAAGATACAACAGTTTACATATTCTAACCAACAGTATTTTATATAACTATTTGAACATTCAAACAATTTGCCTCGGATCGTTTAGTTTTGAGTGTTAAAAACAGAAAGATTTTTTTTTTGTTGTTGTTGTTATTTTTTTATGAATGCTGGTTGATTTGCCAACTGTCAACTGATTGCCCATTGTATTGCTGGGTTCCAAGAAACGTATATCATCACAAGTTTATCTGCATCATAATCCCCCACTTAAATAAGTTCCGACCATTTTGCCGAGCGACGTCTTCTTTACTTTTTGCTCACCTTCTTCATTCATTTATTCCTTCTTTCATTCTAATGATTGCGCTTGACAGTTTTCCGAAATGAGAGAAAAAATAAATTTTTGACAGTTACCGGCGATATCTTTGACAACTTATCATATTGTTTTATAATCTCAGATAGTTTTTGCATCGACTCTAATCCTCATTTCAATGAAATCACGCTATACATTAGCAGATCACTCGACTTTTTCACGGACTTCCTGAATAAATATATAAATAAATAAATGAATGAATAAATAAATAATAGTTGAAAATGCGGCGTGGAATATACCGTGTGCATCCTGGGTATGACAGAAATATTCTAAAATGTATGCAATAGAAAATAAATCTAAAATAAAAAAAAATTTATATTTTGTTTCTGTTATCAAAAAAATGTAATTTCACTAAAAGTAAACAGTATTAATGATTTATATATTTGATTTTCCTTCAATGAAATTGAGTATAAGTTTCCATCATTTGGCTTCAAATTTTTTAAAAATCTTAAAATCACCCTCCTCTAATGAACTATAAATGTATGGTAAGTTGGAAATGCAAATCTGATTTCCGTGTTAAAATAAAACAGGGATTCTTTCATGATGTAGCCGTGGAAGTACTATTGTACGGCTGCAGTATACGTACTTTAATGAACAATGAGTAGAAAATGCCAGGTATGAAATATGCAAACATGCTGCCAGCTGCTTTAAAAAATCCTGAAAGTAGCAGCTTAAAAAAAAAATGCATTTATACGGCCATTTACTTCCCATGTGACAAAACAATCACGTATGCGGAGCAAAATAAGTTGAGGACTATTAGAGAAGATAGGACAAACTCATAGGTGAGGTTTTCCAATGGACTCCTAAAAATGGACAAACCAATATTGACCGATCAGCAAAAACTTACATTCATCTTCTCTGCGTTGATACTAGATATGATGTAGAGGTCACGCTAAGAGGATGGTCGATAGGAACAGATTGCGCGAAAGAATCTTGAGAATATGACCTGTCAGCAGGCCTTGATGATGATGATGATGGGGATGACATATTTGTTACATTATCCTCATAACTTCTCAAATTTAGACGTCAACGGGGACAAAGAAACGAATAGAGACCCTTTTGTATAGGAACAAGTAGTGCAACAGTTTTACCCTTACAAAAATTTCATAGCTATAATGACGTCATCATTGATTGAAATATGCCCCCGTAGTCCATGTTTAATCGACCTAGTTTTCACTTGACAGCATATCAAAGCGTTTTTCGTTTCGTCTGTTGCCTGGTAATCCCAGAACTCATCAGTACTATAACTCATTTCAGTCGCCTAACATTTCTCCTGTGAACACTTTGCGGAAGTATTAATTAATTCGAACACATGCAGTGTTTTCAGTATATAGGAATCCAATTCAACACCTCTGATTTCATATCAGGTGCCATTTCTTTCAGACTGCCGCAGAAATATTATATATACTCGGACAAATATATATGTATTATTGGTGAAAATATTCCAGCTCTACCTCAATATGACCCCAATCGGCTTCTGGCGTTATTGACAAATAGGATAAACCATTTGAACCAATTATCCTACGAGCGTAACACACAAGCTCTGCTTCGAAGAAAGTACTGTAAATAGAGGAGACTTTGCGTAAAAATTTGTTTTGTAGCTAAAAACATATTATACCTGATGGTGTATTTATATTGTTACTGCAAAGATGGATTTCTTAGCCGTGCACGTCTCTAATCTTAAAAAATATGTGATAACTTACATGTGATAAGGAACGGTTTTGGATGTGATTTACCCAGTTGCATTAGAATTCATTAAGTTTTTAAGGTTTTATAAAAAAAATTAATGTGATTATGATGTTCGGTCCTTTTTCATTGTCTATAATACCAAAGTGTTGAGAAGGACACTACTCTTAATCCGTATCTTATAATGCTGAGTGTTAAGCAGGGAGGCATCAAGCACCATTTTGAGTCTTTGCTGTGACTCGATCTGGGATTGAACAATGGTCTCCCGGGCCTTTGGCGGACACTGTGCCAATAGGTCGGGAAAAGCAAGAAAGAGAATGTATAACAAATCTACTGGTGGTAAGGATCAGCTGAAAACCAGTTTTCAAATGCTGATAAAAAATGAATCTTTCTTAGCCTGTCGAATTTCCCTAACCCTATTTTTCCTAACCTCAGTTGGCGAAAAGTTGTAAATATCAATCTGATATTGAGTACAGTCGAAGAAACAACGTAAGTTTTATTTATAATGTTCACATGGAAATATTCTCTCTCTCTCTCTCTCTCTCTCTCTCTCTCTCTCTCTCTCTCTCTCTCTCTCTGCGGTTGTAAAATTTAAAACTTTTTATTCACACTAAATTTATAATATAAAGAATTTAAATTTTGCTACCGTATACTTTTTGTGTAAACATATTTTGACTTGAATAAAATAAATTATGCTTCCGTGTAATCCACACCACTTAAGATATAAGGTCTCAAAATGACCCTAAACTAGGTCCAAATATCAAAAGAAATAACCCTGGATTATATAAGGATTCATTTCCTTCCGCCTTGGTGGAACTCTATGTGAACCTCGAGTATGAATACTTCAGGTAGGCTTACTTATCCGTACTTCACCAAAGAACACTGTACTCATTGATTATTAGATTGTTTTAAGAACGATATTTTTTGCACAGTATCGCCCATAAATAAGATGTTACCGATTATTTTATGCGAATTTCCTGATAAAAATATAATACATTTTATTGTTTCTGTTTTAAAATTATCATTATACAATAAAACCAGATACCATTATGCATTCTTTTTTATCAAACCTAAAACAGCACCAAAATAAATTAGCCCTGTCGGATTGGGCTGCAATTTACACTGACTGCATCTCTGTAGAGAGGTAAGACCAACGAGTGTCCTGGATATGACATGAACTCACTTGATGGCGAGGTTCCAGCCCTGGAAATCGGTGAAATGTGGAGTATTTCTTCGTTGACACCGTTCCGAGGTCCTCTCTGACCTCCAGTTCAAGCACCTGTTAGGGTCCTATCAATATGTCAGATAGAATTGTTTGACTTTTTGACTGAGTATTTACCAGACATTGGCAAAATGGTTAGAATGTTCGCCAATGTCTTAGGAAATCTGGCTTCAATCCCAGGTCAAGTCATGCTAAAGACTCAGGAATGATACTTGATGTTACCTTGCTTAACACTATTTTATTGTAAGGTAAGGATCAAGGGTAACGTAGAGCAATCCAGGGAAAGGAATAGTTCTCTCCCCAACACCTTAGTGTAGTAGCTTTGAAAAGTGAGCCTTCGGGTCACCCTCGACTACGGTCGCTAACTTTTACTAATGTATGCTAGATTGAATTGCTAGAAATAGAAGTGTTTCGTTACTTAACTGTGTGCGAACAAATGACTGATGTTCAAATGAATTGTTGGTGACACATTACCATACATGGAACCATTTAAGTTTGTGAATGAATGACTGATATTGAATAGAATTATTTGCGTTAAATCGCAATTCTTGAAATCTTGTGTGACTAAATTGAGTTATTGGTATAACAGAGCAATGCTTGAAACCATTTGACTTAGTGCAAATGAATGAACATCGTTGAATAAAATAATTGGTGTTGAATATGATACTTATAATCACTTTACTGTGTACAAACAGTTGCTTAGTGTTGGATAGAATTATTAATGTGAGATAGCAATAATTGAAACCATTTAACTGTCTAGAAACAGTAAGAATACTAATGTGAAAACTAATTAGCTTTAAGTCATTTATAATTGAAATTACCGAAAAAAATAATCTTTTATATATCATGTACATCTATTTATACGTGTACAAACAAATGACTGATTTCAAAATGTGACTGTTATGTAGCAATACTTGAAACCATCTAAGAAGTTGCAAAAATGAGCTCAGCTCGTTTAAAGTCTTTTTTTCAAAAACGTGTTTTATAAATTATATATATATATATATATATATATATATATATATATAGTGAGCTAGTAAGAACGACAAACTAAACCTCTTTTATACATATATATATATATATATATATATATATATATATATATATATATGTGTGTGTGTGTGTGTGTGTGTGTGTGTGTGTGTGTGAACAGGATAAGGCATGAAATAACCTACATTGGTTGATATGCCATCAAACCAAACCAAACCAAACCCGAAAAAATGCTCCTTCTATATATTCATGCAATTTAAATTTTAATGAGAGATTTTCCTATTTGTAATTGCTTAATTGGTTAATTGATTAATTTTAAGGGTATGTCTACTAGTGTAGAAAAGTGTATTTATTTACTGTTCATATTTACATTTTTGGTGATAGCAAAATTGTACTAAGAAATATTCGTATAACCTTTTCTTCTAAATCTTTGTCACCTATTTCGTGGCAGACGTTTTAAAAGATTTTTGAAAGAATTGATACGCGTCAAAAGAAACAAGAAAAAGATGAACCAGAAACGCAGCATCCCATTCGTTAAATGAAACTCATATTTTTAAGTTTTCGAGTGTTCTGAGCGGACTGTTTTATGATCTAGGCATACAGTGAACACCTGATGCTCAGAATCGCACGGTTAAAACAATCTGGAAGGTGTAGCTAGGGGTTTATTTTAAATAAAAGCAAACTGCTTAGATAATTTAAGGTAGATATTTGTTTATTTAGATATTTGTGTCACCACAAATACAATGTTATGTAATGAGGATGGTTTACTTTTATAGTAAAGCTACAAGGGATAATGTTTAGAGATGTTTTAATCATTTATCTTCGCAAACATCTTTTTTCATATTGATATGTCTAATACATTTTTCGAGATACATTCTAAGATGGTAGTTTTTAAATCTTTGTTAAAGTCACAGTTTTTTTTTATGCAGAAATGATGTTATATGGAGTATATTTCATTATAATCTGGAGATTTGAAGTTGTGTCTATTTCTGTAATCTAAAATAAAATGACTTCTCTGACTTTTCAATATATCGTTTTGCGCAAACTGTGAGATCCGGGAAATATTCACGATTACATGTTTTGTGTAGGAGTTTATTGAGAGGATTTCTACGCTTGCAGGACAATAGTGGTGTTACATAAGCCGCAGCTGAGAGAAAAATAGTTTATCGCTTTCTAAAAAGTCTTAGTTCGAAAGTGAACTAAATAGTGAGATTGGGGTTCGAATTTTCTTACTACGATAAAACAGTTCACATCGTCAGCTACTACGGCACGGGACGCCCCCCTACCCCGAGGATTATATCGCGTACAAATAATTTCTCAAAATATCTATTCGATCCATAGATGGTACTGACATTTATTATCACCCAGGGAGAAAATGCGATGAAGGGATACTCCAACCTCACTACATTTCTAGAATTCAAACATTGCCATAAGATTTAGTTTCCTGCTATATTCAGGACACCAAATAAAAAATGATTGGGTTAAGTCTTAAACTTAATGGAGGGATACATGTAGCTTATTCTAAGCTCCGCCAATAGGACGGATTTTTTATTTTTGCTAATAGATAAATGCTGTAGAGTTTGGTTATAAATAATACCTAACAATATATTTTTGATCTGAGAGTATTTCTATAGAAATGATACAATCGAAATATTTTTTGCTACTTTTTAAGTTTTAAAATGAAAAAAAAATGTTCAAAGTTTTATTCTTTTGTTTTAGTTTAAAATTAGCCACTCCAATTTGGAATGAGAAAATAAGATGTTCTTTTTTTTTTTTTACTTTTCTTCGAAAGTAATCGAATATAGAATGTTACGAGTTAATATTCCGTTGCTTTGAGAATGAAAGAGGCTGAGGATTAAAGAAAAAAGAGAAAGAAACGTGAGAATGTCTGTTTGTATGCCGCTCACGTATAGCAAAGACATTTTCAACACAATCACAGACAGTTAAGTAACTATAATTGACATAAAAGTCTCACATTAGAAATTATCAATCGATCAGACCGACACCAGTCAGACTCATTTTCCGCGTTTCCACCGGTTTTACGATGAAATGTTCACTTAACTTCACTACTTATCTTCTCCCACACTAACATCGTTTCAGTGGCGAGGAAGTGACCAAACTATAGGAGGAAGGACCTAGGCAGATAATTAACAATTTTCAATTCATGTCACATACTGACATATGCGTCGGAGTTCCCGAGTTAAATGTAGCTCAAATCAGAACGTATGATATATTAAGTCCTTATGGCTGAATTAGCAGCGAATCATTTCATAACTTACAACTTTCTGAATTAAACATTTTAGGAAAAGTCTCTTTTGACAATTATATATGAAGTTCAAATAATTCGAATGAGATAGAAAGAGATTATTGTATTGAAACTTCTCTTATCGAGGCATAAAGTAGATAATTGAACATCAGTCTAATGAAAGAAAATTCAGATGAATTGTTAGATACTATATGAATTGACTATATATATATATATATATATATATAGAGAGAGAGAGAGAGAGAGAGAGATGGGTGTGTGGATGTGGATGTGTGTGTGTGTGTGTACTCATACGTGTGTTTGTGTGTGTTTGCATGTACATAGCAAACCTACATACAAGCAGGATGTGACACAATATCAAACTTTTGGCACAGTTTAACAGGTTTGAATAAAGTTTTCCTTCTCCAAGATAGGTTACCATACGAAAATTAAAGAACCCAGTTTGCCCTACTACTTATTCATAGCTGATGATAGAACAGTTGGATTCATACCATTCCGTAAAGTATTAGCGCTATGGGAAATACAAATAGTGTAGTCCTGGATTTGAACTCGGGAAGCAATATGCATTTAATACGATAAGAACCATTGCATCATGGGCACCTATATATAGATACATGTATATATGTAAATTAATTTGTTTTTTCTTGGTCTATAAATATCCCTGGCTTTTTAATGCCAAAGCCATCATTTTAGAAAAACAATATTTAATGGAGGTGCTGCATATTGACCTCCGACCCGGCCAAGCTATCAAAAGAAGAAATGCACCTGTGTCAATAACAGGTGCATCCGGTCGAAGATATCAGGATATCAGGGGTGACCTTGACTGTCGACGGGTTGAATTGAGAGCGAATTGTGACGCTCGCAGGAAGTAGGTGGATGTCAAATTATCATATAACCACAGCGACTGGAAGTTCAGAGTTGGGGAGAAGATGCTGGAATGGGAACCATGTCCCAGCAGAGGATGGGCTCCCAGGTCCCCGGTTGAGCAGCCCTGGAGAACGGGAAAGAAATGCTGTGATAGTCAGAAGAGTTCGGGGGTCAATATACTGCAGTTTCGTTCGGTCTCCAACTCCCTCTCACACTTAACCCTTTCGAACCCTTTCAATAAAGTGAGAGGTATATTTTTCTAAAGAACTGTGTTCGATCGTCTTTATTGTGTTAAATATGTTTCTGCATGCATATGTGTATGTATAATTGGTTGTGACTATACAACAGACAGAGTCCATACCTTTCCTAAACCTATTTGTCAGAAGTGAACAGCCATTGAAAATATGAAGGAATATCATTATGATCATACCTGTAGCCAGTCAATGAATGCTCATTTGATTTCAACTCTTTCGCAAATTGTTTTAGTTGGGATGAAATTTGAAGTCACCAGTAAATCATACCTCCGTGAACTACTGATACGTCATCCATAATTACTGGGATGGTGGGTTCATTACGTGACAATATATGTATATATCGAAACAAAAATTATCTTTTTGTCTTCTTTAAACGTTTCGTTTGCAAATGTTGGCATTCATTTCTTATATACAATGATAAGAAATAAGCCAGCAATGCATGTCAACAATTGTCTTTGTCACTTGCTAATCTTAAAAAGCACATTAAGTCTGACATTATTGCAGAAAGAAAATCCTGGCAATGTAAGGTTTCTCATAAGGGTTGTCTTTCTTTCACTGGCTTCATCTAAGAAAATATCAGCTTTTTGCGATTGTTTACATACATAAGAATAGTAAGATGACAGCTAACTCACATATTTATATATCATCATCATCATCATCATGTCGTGCCGCTAGCACGGATATCCCTGACCCTCTCTCGCCACTTCTCCCTATCGTTCATCGCCTCCGGCTGGTCTTCTGCGCTACATCTTATATCCTCACATAGCTGCTGTATGTATGTTCGAGCTGGTCGTCCTGCTTTTGCCCGGCCATATGTGGGGGGTCATAGGAGTATATCACTTATAAGCTCGTCCCTGCTTCTTCAGCAGTGTCCTGCATGGCTGGTTCGTCTAACTTGGATAGTTTTCGTGATGGAAGGCCGGTGGCCGTATAGTTGGTGCCTTGTGGGGTGTTTCCGCCAGGAATTGTTCAATATTGCTCGCAACATTCTTGTTTAATTGCCCTCCAGCTTCTTCTCGGGCCGTTTTGTTAGCGTCCAAGTAGTGCATCCATACAGCAGTATTGATACGACCGCTGCCTGGAAGAAACTGCGTTTCATTTTATCGGTCAGGGATATATAATTTTTAAAAATAAGCAAGACTGAACATTAATTACGTCAGATGCATTTTGAAACTGGGCACTATTAACGATAGTAGAACATTCAGAAACTCATAACCTTTTTGAATGAGATATCACATAATAACATTGCCCTGAAGATGGCTTAAAAAACCTAGACTTAGACATTGTCTAGTTATTATTATTATTAGATAGGAAACAGCTGCCACAGCAGCGTGTACCGTATAGATGCGCGCACGCACACACGCACGCACACATACTCTCTCTCTCTCTCTCTCTCTCTCTCTCTCTCTCTCTCTCTCTCTGCCTTCATCTTGTTTTGCTCCCTCAAAGAATTTCTACGTGGAAGAAGGTTTTTGAGTGATGATGAAGTGAAGATAACCGTGATGATATGGCCAAATGTTCAGTCCAAAGATTTATTCTGCTGAAGGAAAATGTTTTTTCAAGAATGGAGATTATCTATGCTTCTCCCACTTTAACATATACTGCAACTCTGTGTTGTGGGGTGTGACTCCAAGCTCGCAAAAGCTCCCAAGCTTCAATTTCAGATGCAATATAACGGTCTACAATCTTTCCTAAAAGAAGCAAGGACAGACATTTTTTTCTCCTTATGAATAGAAAATTAACAGAACGAATCTGACAATATATATATAAATATATATATATATATATATATATATATATATATATATATATATATATTCATCTGCAAACTTTGAATGTCTAAATTTTCTCCTACAAATATTATCACTGTGACTGAATAGATGAAATTAAACACAAAAATGATATTTACAAATAAAACATATGTTTATCATTTACATTTTTCTATGAAAACAAAGAATGGTGTTAAATGTACCATAATCGTGCCATTAAAGTAAATATCAATAAAACAAACGTATATCTTGAACTGTGTTTTTTTCTTCAAAATGAATCAATGGCTTACAAATTTCAGTTAGGATTTCGAGGCACAAATCAAGTTGCCAAAGAAATCCCCTCAAAAATAAGAATATTTCAATGACTTATATTCTTAGATTAGTTTTATAATACTATCACAGATTTTGTCGGATACAGGGTGTGCTAAAAAGTACCGAGACTGAAGCTGTATTAAAGGAGACAAATGAATAACAAATCAAATGATAATTTTCTCCAAAATAAGTTTCTTAACATTCCATTCACTAATTCCAGTCAATTTTTGTTTGTCGAAGTATATATGTAAGACTTCTTTTCATAGGTTGGAGAAACTGGTGAAGACTTAGAAGGATTCACATGCTTGTTAGGGGCAAAATATGTGAATTTACTATTTGATAAAAGTATACATATAGTAACAATAGTTTATTTAGTTGAAGTTTAGGTGAAAAATAGTCCACAAAGGGTTGAGATTCGTTTGAAAAAAAAAAAAAAAAAACCCAACCAAACCAACCATATAAGGAGTAGTGAATTATAATAAACCGTTTTATTGTCCGTATAATATTGTTTTTAATTTAAGATTTCTCGACAGAATTTTTGTTTATATTTTAAAAAAAACAACAAATTTATTAATCAATAAAAGAAAACATTTCTTCATTTAAATCATTTTTTAAGATCAATATACAGTTGAGACATACCCTTTACACGTTATTTGATTTTATATATAAGTACACTTGATGATGACCTGTTTGTTCGGAATCAATGATATAACAAAGAATTATAAATGAATGAGTTTCAGGTAAAAATAAAAAAGGTGATGAACATCACGTAAATAACTAAAGAAAGCGTAACGTCGATGGTGACGTAGTTTTGATAATAGACAGACTAATAATCACCATTATTATCTCTCGTGCCGTGGTGATAGAATGAAGTCCCCCAAACTCTCTCTCTCTCTCTCTCTCTCTCTCTCTCTCTCTCATTCCTTCTCTCTTTCTCTCTCACATTCTCTTTCTTTCTTTTTTCTTTCTCTCTTTCTGCATCTGTCCTATCGGTCTGCTTAGCTCCTCTAGACTGCATTCGGTGTCCGTACAGAGTTAATGCAGGTAAATATTTAATGGTCGGCCAGCTGTGGCTTGTTCATGTAAGAGTCCAATAGAGAGCGTTATCCACAGTTCATCCTTACTTCACTAGTAGATATGAATTGTGTTACTTTAAAGATTTGTGAGACCGGAGGCAAGTGGCCGTACAACAACAATTATGGTTTGGTGCTTCCAGGAATAAGTCAAAGGAGCTCATAAGTTTCTAGTGTAGTTTCTATCTAGCTTTTTCTCCAAGAGCTTTGTTACAGTCCAATTGGTGCAACCATACAGATGTACCGACACTGACAATATTTGGAAGAAATCATGCATTATTTCATCAGAGAGATCCCATTTCATTATGATAGACAACCTGTGATTAATAGTCCATTCTTTCTTTATGCTTTCAATATTTGCTAAAGTAAGGGAACTGGTTTATTTATATCACAGGATGATTAATTAAAGTGGAGTTGGCTCCAACTTCTTTAAAACAAATGAACGCTGTTTTATAAAAGCTTTTTAGAGACCTGTATTTTTGTTGTTTGTTCCATGCTATCTATCAAGGATTCAACTTGGGCAGTTGTATTTGTGAGAAACAGAGGATCATTTCCTCAGTCTCCATCTGTCACAGTTTCTGTAGATATTGACTGCCTCCATTATTAAGAATGTAATTTATGAAACTGTTTGTAAAGACTATTTTTATTGTTAGATAGCCTTAGATGGCTGATTCATTTTCTTAGAAACTTCTTTAAAAAGTTGGTGGATCTGCAGTTATATCAGTCAGCATTAAAGAATTAGAATTGGTGTATTGTAATTAAGTGGTTAACAACCACTACTGTTATGACTAGGTGACCACCACAAAAAAGCCAGTCACAAGAAACCTTACTTTGGGTGGAAGAAGCGGTTACAATCTAATTTTTTTAGAAAAGTGTTAGTTAAATTTTTGAGCCTTTGTTTATAATGTACCTTGATCAAACGACTCGAGAATACCACTTCACAACTTCATATATATAAATATATAAAAACGTTTTGTATATAATTATGTTATATCACTTTAATGGTAAATATTCCTTACTTAAATCATTAAGAAGATAATATTAGAATTTTAAAACTTAAAATACTTAGCCAATTATTTTTCCTGAGTCCGGTATAAATAGATGAATAAGAGAATATTTTTCATGGCTCTAGGTAATGTGTTTCTCTCTCTATATATATATATAGTCATCCACAGAGAGATTGTTTCGTTCTATCAGAACTCTACAACGTAGCTAGACAGTTTAGATTCCCGAAGCTGGGAGCGAAACCTGACTGACTGAAAAGCCAACGTTTATGTATCACATTTAAACGTTTATGTATCACATTTGTTTTGTTTACATATATCCGCTTAACGGCTACCGAGAGCTCAATTCATTTGAAAAGCCTTGCTTTACGCTAGTGGCAACCATTTCTTCCCTCGCTAGAGAACTCAAATCCACAGGAGTAGGGGAGCATATATATTGTCATCCACAGACTGACTGTTTTGTTCTATCAGAACTCTTCAGACAGGCTATATATATACACACACACACACATATACATATATATATATATATATATATATATATATATATATATATTAGTGAATTTCGAAAGATTTTACCGAAGACATAATATCACAAGAATAAAATAACAAGTAAAAACTACAGACTCTTGAGGCGGTACATATTAGAAATGTTCAACCCAAACTGAAAAGAATTAATTTTAAATCCAGTGCTAATGTACTTAAATGTCTTCAGCCCCTGACGCTACTTATAGAAACAAATTTTAAAAAGTAAACGCTTCACAATACACCAGAATAAACTCTCATTCTTTCAAAGTAGTAAAGTTCATACAAAAGTTACATTAAATTTGTAATACATCCTCTTCTGATAATAGCCCAAAGTTGGGCAGAAGATACTCGGCAAATAACTAATTATGGAATGTATATCAATCATTTACCGCCGAATATTATAAGATTGATATGGCAACTCGAAAAGATTAACAAAAAATAAGTACACAAAAAATATCTATAATATTCAACCATATATATATATTATATATAAATATATATATATGTATGTGTATGTGTGTGTGTGTGTGTGTCCAGTTTCTCTCTTGTCCATTGATATCGGCTCAGCTCACAGGAAATGGGTTTCTTCTAAAGGTCTCTTTGTATCCACTAAGTGGGGCAGCTCGAAACCAGTCTGCTTGAATCAGGTTCACCGAAGACTAGACTCTTGGAACAAATTTGGCCTCAAGCCTTTTCACCTTTCCCGCACTCAGTCAAGGACTCTCTCGGTACGCATCCTCAGTTATTGGAAAACAGGCTGACTTGGGGGATATCAATATCAGCGATGAAATCACCCCCGTGCGAAATGGAAATAATGCTGCAAGTATAGCAATATATTCATATATATATATATATATATATATATATATAAAGTATAATGAGAATGAAACTCAAATCTGGTTAAGTTGTCATAATAAATTTATTTCGGTGGAGAATATTATTATCTGATGAGACGTAGAGTATAATAATATTCTCCGCCGAAATAAATTTATTTTGACAACTTAACCAGGCTTGAGTTTCATTCTAATATCACTATATACGCTCTGAATGTAAATTTTGTTATATGCCTGCAAGGGATTAAATGATGTAACAATAGCAATACATCGAGTATTCACATAGATTTTTATTATATTCCTCATAAATTCTACACAAGAATAATCCACACCCACTGTCTTCGGAAGCTGACTGAATAATACACACACACACATACACACACACACACATATATATATATATATATATATTATTATTATTATTGTGATGGTTAACTGTATTAATCATTGTATTATTTAGTTTGGTATGGTCACAAATTATTTAGCTAAAACCTTTGAGTGAAAATGTAAGTCAAACTGAGAAAGTCAAGCTCATACACGTGCAAATATATGACAGGAGGGTACTTGTCATCTACTGAGAGGAAGACCAAATTTTAATAAAATATATTCATGTCTAGTTATCAGTTTGATTGTGGTAAAATGAAAACATGTTGAAAGTTGGGAACACGTGTGATGATCAAGATGACATGACGCAATAACTTAGTGAGATGATATCTCCCTAATAATATATTGAATTTTAGAATATATAAAAATTAGCGAATTTTGAAAGGCAGTCAGTCGGTTTGTTGAGTTGAGAATTTGAGAGTCGGTTGTCAGTTGAGTTGAGATCCAGAGAGCCCCTCGAAACAGTGATGGGATGGGATGACTGCGTGTATGGGCAAGTGCGTCTCTGTTCATTGATCCTTGCAAGCTCTCTCTCTCTCTCTGTCTCTGTCTCTCTCTCTGTCTCTCTCTCTGTCTCTCTCTCTTGTACTTCGATGTCTGCATAATAAACGTTTTCATAACGATTGAGTCACCGTGTGTTTTTAGAAGTGAAACATCTATTCGAGTTCGAGATGGTGCAATGGTGTTGCACTTATCACATTTGATACCAGTGACCCTGTATAGTATATATATATATATATATATATATATATATATATATATATATATAACTGATGGTGGGTTGTTCGTGTAATAGTTAGCATCGTAGAAATTGGACATAGTGATCAGTGTTCAATCAATGTTGTTTGTATTTCACATGAGACTGACAGCCAAGGATAAAGTATGAATTGAATTATTCTCCCTAAGGTAAATAGTTGGGCAGACAGGGTTATTTCATATTCATATGGCAACTTGTCAAAGTGATGTAAAACTGAATTCAAACTTGTTAAACTCCGCTTATTAAGAATTGACCTTGATCACATCCTGCTGGTGAGGAAGTGTTGGGTACATAACCATCCACCAAACACTTTCACAAACACGCACAGAGAGAGAGATAGAGAGAGAGAGAGAGAGAGACTCACACACACATACATATATATATGTGTGTGTGTGTGTGTGTGTGTGTGTGTGTGTGAATATCCTCTTTTGTTTACGGTATACTTATATATATCAGCATTTTCAAAAAAATACGGAATATATATATATATATATATATATATATATACTGAGAGAAAGAGAGACAGACAAGCATACAGAGACGAACATATAAATATTCAGATAGGAAGACAGATTGACTAAAAAACAAGCAGACAGACAAATAGACAGACAGACAGACAGAGCGGACCAGCAAACGTTGTTTTACTATTCTACCAAGACTTTATAAGAGCCATGCAATTAAAATGATCTAGCTTGGTGAATAACATAATATCAAGTCCAATTTAAATCTGAATTATGTTTTTTTTCTAAATTCTTTTAAAATCTTCTTAGTTGCTGATCTTTACTTTTTATCATCAAATCTCTCGATATAACGGAGATGACAATAAAAGGCTTTTCAAAATCCTTAATTCTTTCCTAGATATATGTATCAATATCATCAAGGATTACCATGTGAACACTATGGATTTACTTCGGTTGTGCTGTAATTCAATATCGATTGTCTGGACAGATCGCTTTATGAAATTGGTTTACATTCCGCTGCCGAATAAATAATTTATTAGATAAAACTTGAGTAAACAGGCTTACTTTTTGAATTGTATTTGATGGACTATATCCAAATAGGACGCTCTACGTAAAGAAAATGATTTTCTTTTCTTTTCTTTGTGTGGTGTGTAATCCACAAACCCTTCTTCATTTAAGCAGTTGTTTCTACAAAGAGTAATAACACAAGAGACACTTCCTTGGCTTGCAACAGCAATAGCCAAAGAACAGCAAAAAGAAACATGATTTCAGCATTTGAATTGGACAATCAAATCAGTGAAAAGTTTATTGTCTTTTAGTTGGCGTAACCACTTTTCGTAATTGGCAGACAAACCCTTTTTGAATGAACTTTTATAGAAGTTGCAGGAAACTTTTCAAGACATGACCTGAATATTTTTACTATACAAAAGCCTAAAAAATGTATCCAAATAATGTATTATTTATTCATATATTCATTCAGAGTGTTATTTAGTTGGTCGAATGTTGCCGTCAGAGATTTCCAGTTATCATTCATAGCTTAAAGAATTCACGTCATTTCTTTCATTTGGCCAATGGGGAATATTTGACAATAGTTTTCGCATTGTATCATCCCAGTGTTCCGTTTTAGAATAACTGCTGTCAAGAAATTTGATCTTATCTAAGAATAGAAAATACAAGTCGTTATTTTTTTTCTGTTATTTCTATGGACCGAGTTTTATAATTAATTGAAACGCTGTTTTTCCTTAAAATACTAAATCCTAAATATAAAAAAGAACGGTCCAAAATTTAAAAAAAGAAAATAAATACCGTTAAACTTATGGAAACTTAGTTATTGTAACATCAGGATATAAAATGTGATGTTTTCTATTGACAAACGCATTTCGCGTATAAATCTGAAAACTTGTGCGGGAGGAACTTAATGTGAAATTTCCCCAGTCTGCTCTTTCGATCAAGTAAATTATCTCGCACTGAGTTTGAAAGATGTTGAATTACTGAATTTTCTGTCTGAACATTTAACTTGTCCTCTAAGAAAACCTCTTAGTTGGTTGGTTGGTTGGTTGTACGTTGCAGGTATCTTGATGAAAGTTCCTGGAGACGAAAGCGAAACACGAGGCAATGACGATTTCCCATCAGGAAAAAAAGAAAAAAAATCAGATATGTGCTCATAACAAAAATGTCACTCACTTAATTATTTTGTTAACTTCACTCCAGAGCGATCCCATATCAAGAAGACGGGAAGCGGTCTTTTTTTTTTTTTTGCTAATGAAGGAAATGCTAAATTGTACAGAGGAGTGTAGTTTAATTTTCCCTGGCATTTACGTCGGTGCTTTTTACTGGTTATTGATTATCCCTTTTCTAATTTCCTAACTTGTGACCGTTACTCCTACCTAACACTCGAGTTCCGGTAATTGATACCTTGCTTTTCGTTACCAACCTGACACAAAATTCACTGGTGATAGGATGATGCAATTCATGGTTTTATAGCATGTCAAACCTTATTGCCTAATTTACTGCTACATTCATTCGTTTTTCTTGTAGTTATATGGTTTCGAGTAAGCAATGATAACCATTTTTACTATTTCTAGACTAAGTGACAATTCTAATTCGAGAAATTTATAAGCAATTAAATCATTTCAAATAGTTACACTTATTTAATTATAATACACATGAAATTTGTACACATTTATATGGTTTCAGGTATTTAAAATAGTAATATATTTTCAAGTAACTAATAATAACATTCTCATAGAAACAATTGTAGCGATATAGTCACTCTTTTTTATACAAATAATTTACCAACAGTTACTTAGTTTCTAATTGTCCTTTATAATCAGCATAATTTTCAATAAATTAGTTGATCCCTAGCCCTGATCCATTAGCAGTTGATCCATAGTTGATCCATTAGCAGTTTCTACGACTTCAGGTCACAGTGGACCTAGGAGTAATGTTAACAAAAGTCTAGCATCACATTTACGAATGCTCCAGAGCTAAAGCTTTCCAACCTGTAGTTTAGTGTCCAAGCTAGGATCACGCCTTGTCAGGTGATACAGTCGGCGTACTTATGGCCGCCAACCCGATAAGGCCTAATCTTTTTCTGGTACTGAAAGACACTAGTAAGGCTTAATACTGTCTGTTTTGAATAGAAAGCAAGATTTGTTTAAAACCTTCCCTCCAAATAGAAGATATGGGTGCTTTAAAAATCACCCTGTCTTTTGTCTGAAAGTGAACATTAACAGATTCTGTAAATATATAAATCCATGCTCTCTCTTCTGTAGGATTACAAACAGTATATTCAAGAGGGCGAGAAAATATACTTGAACTGTTTTTGCAATTTGTTTTTGGGACAACTACTATTTTCAAGTTTACAAAGATAATGAAATAGTTTAGATACAAGTTTTCACTAAGAGAGTCGAATTATTTAATGATTAATTACAAAATTTAATGAATGTAATTGTTTTCTTCGTCTTCAATGACATAATACCACAGAACAAATATGTATTGTCGGTGGCACAGAATTCTTTGGATTTCAAAGGAAAAATTGGTATGTATTTTGAACCTTTTCATAACTGGTATATGAAATGACCTATCCCGTCCGCCACCAAGCACGAAGGGACACAGTGTCAATTTTTTAAGTGGAACACAGCTAGTTTTAATACAGGATTCTCTTTTTTCTAAAACTGGTCGCCAAACTATGTTTAAAAAAACAGTTTTATAACTGGTGTACCACAAGAAAAATGATGTAAAGGTTTGAAAAAGAGAAAATCTGGCAAATGTTTAAAGGATTGGGTGGATAAGTTAGAATATTTATATTTCGCACCCAAATATTTTCATATGACTGTTTCGGAATGTGCTGTCTCGGGTTGTTTTTGATTTATCAGTAAATCTCGTTTTTTTTTTAAACAAATGATGGGGTTAAGCTTCCATTTGATGGGGTTAAGCTTCCATTTGATGATATTCACTTTTATGATTGACTGTTACATTAAAATCCAAAACTTTATGATTGACAACACTCGACATATTCTACCAAACATAGAATATCACCACCTCAGCGTGTCATTTTGGTTTTGGCATAGGCTTTGGCTTTTCTTTAGATTGTAATCATGGTCTCTTTTATTGAACCTAATTATAAAAGACCTAGTCTTCCTCGTTTCCAATGATCCTTTCCAAAAATGATTCAGTAGCATGAAAGACAATTGATGATTCTCTGATTAACTTTAAACATTTTTCAGTAACTGTGTTTGTGTGTAGTGCAGGTGAGCTCTCTTCAACACACAATTTCCTGTTCATTTCGTAACCTTATTTACGTTAAGTACGTGTTATTATTCAGCAACAAATCCACTTTAAAGTCGAGAACTTATTGGTGTTCGCATGCTTGTTAGATTCAGGGACATAAGAAAACTTATAACGGTCGTCAAACAAAGGCTTCAGACTAATTAAATGTACAATGTCAACTAGACATCAAGATAACTTACGACAAGAGGCTCTCTCAAGAAAGAAAAAAAATTAGAATTCAAATCTGAACAAAATTTCAAACTTATATATACATTCTCTCTCTCTCTCTCCCTCTCTCTCTCTCTATATATATATATATAATGTCTGATATATATATATATATAATGTCTGATATATATATATATATAAATACCGACAGACAGAGAAAGAGAGACTGATGAATACGTAAACCATGAAATCGGTGTCGCAGTCACCAGAATATAATATACACACACACACACACACATATATATATATATATATTTAATTATATATGTGTGTGTGTGTGTGTGCGCGCGCGCGTGCGCGCATGCGTGTGTGTGTGAGAGAGAGAGAGTTGGAGAGAGGAAGAGAGAGTGTAATAATTATTGAAAGCATGAAATCTTTATTTTTCATGTGTTGGAACTGTAGAGCTAAACCTCACACACGCCATTCCCAGGAATGTTTTCAAGAAGAAAAATCCATATAGTTAACCATACAGTTGTGTCATTAGGAATTCGTTTTTGACCCTATCGTTTGTGCTTAGAAAAGGCTGACTGTATACTTTGCAGGAGAATAAGATTCTACGAAATGAGCTGCCCTGGGCAGTGCACTAAACTGGATCTGATGGTGAATCTCCAGGGCAGGAAATGTCTCCCTTTTTAATAGATACATAACCAAGCTGTAAAGGAGGACGCTACTGCTTTCCCTTAATTGCACTACTTATCTTTGATCCAGCCAAATAATCCTAAGTGTTGAGTAAAGAGGCATCAAGTACCATTTTTGGGTCTTTCATCATCATCATCAAGTCGTGCCGCCAGCACGGATATCCTTGACCGTCTCTCGCCACTTTTCCCTATCGTTCATCGCCTCCGGAAGGTCTTCTGGGTTACATCCTGTGTCCTCACATAGCTGCTGTATGTAAGTTTGGGCTGGTCGTCCTGCTTTTGCTTGGCCATATGTGGGGGTCCATAGTAGTACGTCACTTACGAGCTCGCCTTTGCTTCTCCAGCAGTGTCCGGCGTGTCTGGCTCGTCTGACCTGTATAGTTTTCGTGATGGGAGGCAGGTGGCCGTACAGTTGGCGTCTCGTGGGGTGTTGTCGCCAGGACTTGTTTAATATTACTCTCAACATTCTTGTGTAGTTGCCGTCAAGTTTCTTTTCCAACCGTTTGGTTAGCGTCCATGTAGTGCATCCATATAGCAGTATCGATACAACCGCTGCCTGGAAGAAACTGCGCTTCATTTCATCGGTCCGGTCTGATTTCCATATGATTGAGAGTCTATCTATAGCCGTCCATGCTTTCGTCAGTCGTGTGTCGATGTCGTTTTCGGTTGATGAGGCGCTACTTCCTAGGTAGGTGAATTTGTCCACTAGCCTCAGAGAGGCTCCGTCTAGAGTAGTAATGTTGCCCGTTTTGTTGTAACACGTATATTCAGTTTTGTGCGCATTGACATGGAGGCCAATGCCTGCTGCAGCTCGTTCCAAACTATGCAGTAGTGTCTCTGCTTGATTAGGCGTATTCGCCAGTAAGGCCAAGTCATCAGCGTAGTCGGCGTCTGTGATTGTTTTTGCGGGGTAGCTTTTGCTTCTTTTCTTAGTCAGCTCGAAAGTATGACTTTACCTGTGATCGAATCCTAGTCTCCCGAGTTATTAGCGAACACAGTAACCATCATGCCAATGCCTTTCAAAATTATTCGCATAGGATAAGGCTATGAGTTAAAAAAAGCTCTTAAGATTTAACTATATGACATAAATAAATGTGAATACATAACATCAAGGAATGAAATAAACTTCGACGTGTTAACATGCCATTTAAGTCTGCCAATCAATGATTGAATTCGTTTTTTTTTTGGTATGTGTTTGTTTTTCGTCCTTTCGCGTGGTTTCTACTGTTTCGACACAAACTGACAGCCAAATTCCTTTTTTCAAAAACAGACTCACAGTTATGTAAGATCGGTTAGCTGACGAAACTAAATGGGCCGTGAAGGTGTACAACCCTTTGAGGAAATATAAATGCATTCAATTTTATTTGATGTAAACATTTTAGATAACAGGAATTTCATTGTTTCGATATTTTTCATAAGGCGTGAGCTTTTAGTCCCGTCTTTAACGAAATATGGAAAATATAATCTAATGTCTGCTTAGGTGGCTGACTGGTTGGGTAGCTGGTTGGTAGATGTTTAATGGTATTTCAACCGTTGTGTAACATTTAATGCTAAATATATATATATATATATATATATATATATATATATATATAGAGAGAGAGAGAGAGAGAGAGAGAGACATAACATTATATATATATATATATATATATATATATATATATATATATATATATATATATAACAAACTTTAAAAATTACTCAAAAAAATTATTATTTCTTTGTCTGAAGATGCAGATCTAACATTAAAAAAATATAGGATCTGTTGAAATAAATATTATTACAAAAAAATATGAATATTTTTCAAAGTTTTTCTTTTATTTGGAATTATTTGCTCTGTGTTTTAATTTATTATTATTTTACATTGAGCTCTCTTTTGGATTTGATGAAAGAAAATCCGAAAATAGAATAGTTCCCACCATTGACTGACTTGGCTTGGAAAATCTAAGGTAAAAAAAAATATATATATATGTGTGTGTGTGTATGTGTGTGTGTGTGTTTGCGTTTATTTGATCGAATATCTGAAATGTCTATAATATTTAATGATTATTGAATACCTGAATTGTTGCTTTTTATTACATTGGATTTTTAACCAAGATGCCGCAGAGGAAGATTATTGACAGTTCACTAAAGTTGTGAATAAATACATTATATAATTCTTCAAGTTTTAAAACCACCAATTTAGTTTAACTTCAATTCGATTAAATATATATTTATAGCCGTAACAACGAATATGACGGTAAAGGAAGCTACGCTTTCTATGAGTTTTAAATTCATGATCGTGTTTAGAGGACAGATTCTTTGAGATGAACAAACCTTAGACAAGAATAGAAGCAAACGTAGACTGTCCTCTTATTCAAGACATCTTTTATGACAGAAGATATAAATAAAACTTATTTAAGTGACAGGATAACATTGATTCTCATGGTCAATAAAATAACTGTGCGATACAATGACACCAAATTAACACAGATTCAGTTTCTCCATTTCCTTTCATTTCCAAGAACTCACCGACCGACTTTTACATTAGAGAAACGTGTCTGAAATAAACTTGTGCCCATCCTAATGACAATTTAATATATACCTCAGAATTATTTCTTAATGAATAATGATGCTTTAAGAAGACCTACCTATGATTACTGCTCCATATACACGTATATTTTGGTGTATTATTTACACTTTCATTGTGAACTTATTGAAATAATTATAAATATACGCTATTAATTGTAAAGAAATGAATGCCTTTCATCTATATTTAAACCATGGAAGGACGAAAAATAAAAGTAGTTTTCCTAAAATGGATAGAGGTCATCATCTAGAAGCGTCTCTCGCTTCCGGACATAACTAATCTTATTTTATTAAAATTCACAAATTTCAAGAAAATATTAATGAAATCGTCTTATTGAAATATATTATTCAAACGTGATAAAATCCTTTATTTTCTCAACTGGTTGTCTATCAAGTTGTAGATTAAAATTTATAAAGTATAAAAATAAATAAAGAAATTATAACTTAGAAGGGTTATTGAGATCGATAAAGAAACCATTATCAGTGAGTTACATTGCAGGTGACCAATACTTAGAGACTTTTGCCATGGCTAAGCTCAGCTTAGTAAATTACTATATATATATATATATATATATATATATATATATAGAGAGAGAGAGAGAGGGAGAGGGGGGAGAGAAAGAGAGAGATAACGCTTGTTTGATCTTTATAGTCAAATGGGTATGATTAATTTACTAGAATAGGAAAATCACTTAAATTAAGATTAAATGGCTCTTATGTTTTCGGTTAGTTATAATGTTTATACCGGACACTGCTGGAGAAGCAAGGACGAGCTCATAAGTGATGTACTCCTGTGGACCCCCGCATATGGCCAATCAAAAGCAGGACGACCATCTCGAACATACATACAGCAGCTATGTGAGGATACGGGATGTAACCCTGAAGACCTGCCAGAGGCGATAAATGATAGGGAAACGTAGAGAGAGAAGGTCAGGGATATTCGTGCTAGCTTCACGACATGATGATGATGATGATGAGTTATTATGTTTTCTAATCTAATCAGTTAAAATATACTTAATTATATAACGATAATCAGCCAATTGCTCACACCTGAATAACAGTGAGGTGTATCTGCTGTCTTAATTCAGCCAGGGCTTAAATAATGTTAACTAAGGCATTATAAATTAAGAGATTGTACGTTGCTAGTTGAAACACCTGCTTGTTATAAAGATCACTGTTAAATTCATAACTTTAACTGTGGCCCAAATGGAAAATGCTTGAAAAATACTGCAATATCAATATAATATTAATTCATATTTATGATGTAATATAAATATAATATAGTAAAGTATAATTTAGTATAAGTTTAATATAGTATAAGCCTGATGTGTTTAAACGAATCAAAAACATTTTTTTTTCGAAAAATAAACGGTTCTTATTTTACACTTTACGAGTTTGTTTTTTTTTTTCTGAGTAGCAGGTGGTTTTCACTGAAGTCTAAATAACTTCAAGAGTTGAATAATAAATTTCTGAATCTATAATTCAATAGGTTGAGTTATTTGGTTAGAAACGGTGTTTTTCACACCGTTGTATGTTACTCGGTATTAGTGACGTGTAATGACTCGGGGGTCTTTTGAGAAGGTGGCTTTCATTGGAGATATGAAGGTTACATGATCACATGACATTTGAACATTTGTGAAAAAGACTCAATGTTTCTTCAGTCTGTTAAAAATTGCCAACGAGAGCAGATTGAATTTTATCTCTGTCCAGATCGCTGACTCCTGGCTTGAGAGGAAAAAGTTACAAAGATCAAAATCGTCGCGAAGTAATAAAGACATATGTACACATAAAAATTTGTGTGAAGTGTTATTCATATCAACACAGAACAGACAAATGTAAGGGCAGTGAAAAAATTACTTGAACAAAATGTTAACTCAACGAGACCTGGGTGATGAGCGATGTATGTATTCACCAACACCCTCCTCACCGGCAGAATATGACAAAACGTTAATTTTTAAGCGGAATCTAAGAGATTTGAATTCAGGGTTTTCCTTTTCCTAAGCTGGTTTCCTAACCAAAGCTGGAGCACCCATTTCGTCCTTCTATTTGCCCATAGCTGAAGAGGGAATAATTGGATTCATACCTTTCCCAATCATATTAATGTCATGTGAAATGCAGTCACGTCCAGGATTTGAACTAGTATCACCGTGTCCATGACGATAATCCGTACGCCACGGGCATCTACACGTGTGATGTATGAAGAAGTAGAGAGTACGTAACACAAGTCACCTCAATTCTCCAGGATTCTTCTAAGTTGGTCTCATTTTGAAACGTCTTTACCTGTGAATTTGTTTCACTATTAGGAAAAGTTGCAATTGTCGATGTTAAACTAACCGCGTTTTATTTATTTTTCTCAAATACTCGACTTATGAAACCTATTTAATTGAAAGATATTCTTTAATTAATTCTGTTCTCATCAATCGTTTCAGAATTTGGTAGTCTTACTGAAACTAATTCTGCATTTTTAAATGGTTTTTACTGGAATCTTTTGCGGAAAATGCGTTTATAAATTATACTTGGATGTGTCAGATGTTTTGCAATATTTTGCTAACGGGAGACAATATTTGGCAGCTCTAGATGCTTTTGCTTGGGTTATGAAATTGACGAACCATACTCGACTGTTAAATCCCCAGCTCTCCTGATACTTTTTAAAAGCTACCCCGTAGAGTGGCAACTGTGACAGTACGTATGGCCTCAAAATCCAACCCTAACCGACCTAACCAAATAACGAAAATTCTTGTAATCTCTGTAAAATTTCTCGAACTATTTGGTTACTACTCTACTATGATCAACTGCACCATCATCTTTCACGCAAACATTTCCTCGTGCTTTTGTGGCGTTATGGCCCAGTTCGAACCCATAAACCATACGTTTACCAATTAGACTATATTTGACATCATCTGTGCGGTTTTTATATCCCACATGGACCGAAGCAATGAATACCACGTCAGTTTATTAACTACTATGATGACATCAACAACAGTGACTACTCTCCACAGTTTGGATTATTTCAGTGGCGAGCTAATCGCACGAAACAAAACATTGTGAATTTTTTCATGTATCCTGTTAATATTACACAATACATATTTATCATATGATTTCATTATGTAGCATTATGTATGTTAAGGCTACACTTCTTGATAACCTGATTATTAACTCTTTCCATCACTTTTACTACGTTACATCTTTCAGCGAATGCACGTCCAGCCTTTCATTTTGCATATCACGTTTTCCTTTCCTACTTTCGTACATAACTTCTACCCTGTTAATCAAATTTTCCATTTTCATCGCAGGTGTTGACCTCAGGTTCATAGCCGTTCAGAAATTGTTTTCAAGTTAGTTTACTACGTCACAACTTTTTTTTTTTTTCGTGAACACAAATAATGTCAACATCTCGATATTATGAAGAAAACAGGAGAATTTTCCTAAACTAAATGCCAACGTTTGTATTTTCTAAAATTATGAGGCCTTTGATTTTTTTGTTTTGTTTTGTTTTTTTTCTTAGTATTTCCGAGCTACTGGTGATATCGAGCTCGAGACAATTACCGAAAATGAAACTCTTTCTGTTTGAAGATTATATTTTAAAACTAATATTCCTATCTTTCATTCCAAGAAAGTAAATGTTATCTTTTACAGACACTGATTTGTTTTGAAGTATGCCGGTTATCTTATTAATTAAAACGCTGGAAAATATAATCGGTGTGTAAGAAAAGAGAGACAGTAATTATGATCAGAATGTTTCAATACCTATTTCAGTATGTTCAGTTATATTTCATTACCCTTAGAGAAAAAAACAAAAAGCACCGACCATTGTTCATAATATGTTTCAATGTGATCGACCATTGTTATATAATCACAACTTTTTGTTTGCTTTTTTGTTGTTAGATGTCTTTTGTGGCTATTGTTTTCCGTTTCAGTAAAAAAAATAAACAATCAATTTAGTCGATTTCTGATAGTTTTCTCACAAACAATGACTCCTGTTTCAATCCCATTTTTCTTTTTTTGCATTTATTTTTTGAGCATTTCTCGTTTCAGAGAATATTGCTTAGAGTTTTCTACTTTAGGCTATTGTAGGTATTGCCTTTTTATTTAACTGTAGTTGAAATTGTACTAACAATCTCAAGACGATTTCACTTAGAAACACTTATATCCAAACCACTATAACTGTTTCGCCATGTGTCCTGCAGGGATATTCAGAATTAATTTTTGCAACTCATAAATCTAACTTCTTAATCAACCTAGAAGATACTATTAATTACTATTTTGTGCGATAAAAATCATCAAGCTTCATATCAGAAATTTCGACAAATAATGTTCAATTAGTACCGACCCGATATAAATCTATCGATGAAGATAATTAAAAAAACTTAATCAAAAGTTGGCTCGAATGACGAAACACCTCTCATTCCTATACAGATGCCTAGATCTCAAACTAGTTCCACCACTGAAACAACCGGTTAACGACAACACCATAAAAAGTGTAGGGCACAAGCTGGTCCGAGATAAAATACACGAAAACCCCTTGAAGAAGACATCAATTACAGTCTGAATTCTCGAGCAAGCTTGCCATATCATGGAAAGAATATCACTGATTGAAGACAGAACGCAATCACAACAACATCTTTACACATTTTTTAAGAAAGGATTTTAGGAGATCCAGTCCTGCTAAATTATGAAGTTGGAAATAATAAAAACCTGCTGTATGAAAGCCTAAGCTCATATTTCACCAGTGAAATCCATTGTTAACATGTTATCTCGGAATTTTTTATGCTAAATAAAGATCTCGACCATCAAACAATTTGATAGCCCCTATCAAGGAACTAGTCTTTAAAATTCCTAAGGTCCGGGCAAATGACTTTTGATGGAAAATGAATCAAACACTGGAGAAATCAAAGCCAAAAATCCTAAAAATAAGAAAAACTGACAATAAAATCACAACAGGGTGATGAAACTAGAATCTAACAGGCATACAAAAGCAACGAAACTGTGGTAAAAAGATCAGGTGGAATACTACAACAAATTGGCAGACTTGATTGGAAATGGTGACTATTGTAAAGTGTAAAAAAAAAATGACCCGGTCCTGAAACGGCGAAGAAGCTATCATGGATCCTTTGTAAGAACAAACATTTCAAACCACAAATGAAAAACAGACATATAACAGAACATTACAGCAAGCTACCATACATACATGGCCTTTCAAAGATTCATAAAGATGACATTCTATTATAATCCATTTTCAGTAACAGAAGTTTAACATGTCACTCACCGAACTGCTTCCCGGTGGAGATAATCACCTTAATAACGGGAAAGTTCTCACCATGGAAAAAAATAATTATCCCCCCATTTTTTCTAACTAAATTGTGCCTCCCGATGTCGTTAATCTGTTCATAAGGGTACCTGCTGATGAATTACTAAGGATGAAACAGTATAAGATGGATCCATATTCAGCGCTAGAAGAATACACCAGTATCTTAATATATATAATCTGATGGAAATGTTGGCTTTCGGTTTGAAATGACCAACTTTGGAATGGATCTGACACATACTGACAAGAAGAAGGAATGTCTATGGGATTACTGTGTTGTATAGCCACATACATATACAATCTGAAACATAATCAAATATAATTTACGAACTTCAATGAACGATCTAACACACTTCTTTATAAAAATATATCTTTCACACTTTATTCTCGAAAGGGGTGATGTTTCTGTGGTGTATGAGAGATGGGTGGAGAGACATATAATCAGAGGGAGGACTTCTTTCCATATCTTCTTCCAGAAGACAGGGGGTGCTAACGTTTACACCCCATTGCAATCTCGTCGGAGACGCCTCCGATCGGCCGTGTGTCGCTTCGCTAAACTGCGATTCTCAGCACTCTGTCTTAATCTGATCGCGTGGTTCTCATCTCGTGATCCCCTTCCGGTTACACAGCTGTTCGACCTGAGTGCCCTGACGTGCCGTCATCTTCCTGTTTACTAATCAAAATGTGACAGCTTACCAAAGCACACGGGGTCACTAGGAACGAACTGAAAATCCATGTCATAGGTTATATAATAACTGTTGTCCCAGTATTGGCCAATGTATATATGGAATACTAAGAAGAAATGGCATTAGGATCAACATCAGAAAAACCATCGATGAGGTTTAGATAAGTAAATGATACAGTTATACTCTGGCCTCATTAGGAAAATATACGAACAGTATTAGATTGCGTGAACTCAATCAGACGATCTATGCTATAGATAAAGAAAAAGACAACAAATTATACTTCATAGATGTATTAATAACTCCCACAGAGCCAGGATTCACGTCATCTGCGTATCGGAAAAAAAAAACTTTATCGGACAGTACATCAATTTTAACTCCCACAAGCCATATAATGTAAAGAAAAAAATCGTTCATTGCCTAAAACTTCGATCAAAAGTCATTTGTAGTGACAGCATATCAAGAAAAAATTAAGAATTTAAGAGACAACCTCACTCACAACATCTATCCAGAGAATATAAAATCAGCTCTAAGAATTCTTGATCGAACGACAGAGAACAATACCCGAAAACTCACCATAGTCTGCCTGTGTAACGTTAAAAGTTAAGCTGAAAAGATTTAAAAGATACATTGAACATCAGTAACTATGGTATCAGGACACCTCTGCGAAACTATCTTTTCGGATTCAAGCCATATTTACTAACCCCTCCGCTCGGGCAGGATATGACACAAGGTCAATTTTTAAGCGGAGTTTAACAGGTTTCAATTCAGAGTTTCCCTTCTCCTAGACTAGTTGCCTGACCAAGGCTGAAGAACCTAGTCTGCCCTACTATTTAACCATAGCTGGAGGGAGAATTAATGGATTCATATTATAGTATTAGTGCTATGTGAAATGCAATCAGTCTCGTCTAGGATTTGAACTCGTATCACCTTGTCCAATTCCTACGAGGATAACCATTACACCACGGGCACTTGTGTTAAAGGATTCAAGTCCTTAACAGAATACAAAATGACCTAGGATTGCGTATACTCTACCCCATGTAGTTGTGGTAAAGTATACAAAAGATGAGACATGCCACCATCTAAAAGTTAGACTAGAGGACCATCGAAATAGCGTTGAGATGAAACCAGAGGTAAAAGTCAAGTTAAAGTAATAGATAGGGAAGAAAATTGGATACAAAGACGTCCTAAAGAACCAGTTCATATGTTTGGCTAGAGTGATATTCTGAGCAAACCAAGTAGAGAGATGAATACGATAGGGGAACCAATAAGCAAAAAGACTTGGTGAAAATGAGTGCAAAATGAGCTAAACTAAATCGTACATAATAGTTATAAGTTGTATCTTGATTGACAAATTAAATTCATAAATCACAGAAATTCTCTCTGAATTGTCCAGCGGGACACATGAAGTTTGGTTATTAGTTCTTCCTAGTGAAATCATCTAGAGGTTGTAGGTTCAATCCCAGCAACAGGTAAATAACAAGGATTATTTAGGACAGCTTAAAACTTACACCTGGTCATGGTTAACGGACTTGGAATAATCTATCCACCTGGATAAAATAAAGGTTTTTGTTCCAAGTTCTCTGTGGGCTCCCGAATTCTTTAGGAAACACTTGAAGAAGTCCAAAGGACGCATCGATCGAAACATTGTGAATATAACAATGAAGGCAACTGTACAAATACTGTAAATGATAAAATAAATATCAAGCGTCATCTCAGAAATTTTGACAAATAGTAGCAGTATTATAGAACCCATAACTTGGATGATAAGGTAGTAGTATCATATCATACCAAAAGGAAACAATTCAATGTCAATGTCATAGCACGAATGGACTTCAAACTCGCTTAATATGATGTCACAGTCGACCAGGTTAGTATCTACACGCCTGGACTCCCCTTTCAATTACGTATGCTCAACTGCTTGTTTAGGTCTGCAGAGACTGTCTTTCAACTGCGGGTTGGTTTCCACATCTAAGTTTGATTTTGGCTTGGGTTTTATGGCACATCAATCATTTTAGGTAATTTAATGACAACTCTTTTTTTATACATATATCTACATGTATATATATATATATATATATATATATATATATATATATATATATATATATATATATTAAATATATGATTTCTAACACGTTTTGTAGATAATATTTTTAAACAAGCCTTAGCCCATTTTTATCACAGTTAATTTGTTCTATTCATTTATTATTCTACTTACCTCTAATCATCTGCCTGCACACAGTTTAAAGTTTTCAAGTATTGCTATGAATCATGAACAATTCAGTTAAACATCAGTTATTTATTCACACAGTGTTACATAATTAATCAGTACTTTTTCAAACAATTCAGTTTTGCATAAGTATACAGTTATATTTAACCCCATGGATTGGACCCTATCGGTTACTACTACTTCGTGGCTTCGACTATGGCAATGAAGAGGTACTCCAAATTTCCTAAAGTTCCAGCATTACTGAAGCCTCACCATCAGATTGTTTAGTATCATATCCAGGATACTCGTTAGAGAAGACTTAACCCTTTGTAGAGATGAAGTCGGTGTATTCTGCAGCTCAAGCTGAATGAGCCGGCATATCTATGCTTCGATTTGGATTTGTTTTAGGACTTAAAGTATTAGGATCTTTCTAATTTTTGTTTAATGAATATTGGGTTAATTCATAATATTTTTACCAGTTTATTTTGAAAAATTATCTCATTAATTTAAATAATATAATCTATTTTGTTTAAGGAATATCTATGAAGCCAAAATGTTGAAATATTAAATAAAAGATTGTCTTTAATTGGAATCATTTTGAGACGAGGCTTCTTAATCTAAGAATTAATTTTTTATTTATTGCGGACTTTTTGTCCTCGTCTTGACAGTTTTTGTGTTGTTTCTTCTTCACTACGTTTCGGCCAAATTTCACCTCTGGCCTTCTTCAGGTGATTAACCACGACTTCGGATAGGAATGCTGAGTCTTGTAACCGTATCCCCGGTAATTACTGCGATAGACAACAACTATGGAAGGCAGTAATTACTGGGGATACGGTTACAAGACTCAGCATTCCTATCCGAGGTCGCGGTTAATTACCTGAAGAAGGCCAGAGGTGACATTTGGCCGAAACGTAGTGAAGAAGAAACAACACAAAAACTACCAAGATGAGGACAAAAAGTCCGCAATAAATAAATAAAAGATATTTACCCTTTAAGTATTATTAATTTTTCCACTTTAAATTTTTTTTAAATAGAAAAAAAAAAGAAAAAAGGGAACTAATTCCATCATATTTATAAAAAGCAATGCATTTCTATAGCTCTCGAATTTGGAATGATCTTACGTTGATTGCTGATATAGAAGTCATTACGGAATTTTTTATACGCACACAACTACATACACACACATACATATATAAATACACACATACATATATATATAAATAAGCACAAAATCAAGCATACCAACACGCACAGATACAGACATACATATATATTCATACACACAAACACATATGTATCAGATTGCTTACGATAATCACTGTTCGTTAGTGTTCCCTCATTTATGTGCATCGTTGCTTAACTACATTGATCTTGTTGGCGGTGGTGGGGACTTGACAAATCTTGATCAGGTAATATTTATTATTTTAGCATTTTTCCTCCATTGGATAATTCAGTAATATTTTCCTCGCTACTGCTGGTAAAAATATACCATTAATCTAGATAATTTCATCTATTTTTTTTATCTATAAATAAATTCATTAAAAGAAACATTGCATCTACTGGTGACCCAAACAAACATATATATATATATATATATATATATATATATATATATATATATATATATATATATATATATATATATATATATCACTGCATTCAATTAGATTAAGTGAAAGCAGAAATTGAGGTAGTGTCTGTCGTTATTTTATTCATAGAAAAACTAAACACGCTCATCTTCATCATCAAGGCGTGGTAACTGCACAATTTCACTTGAATCTCTTTCCCTCTCTTATCACCCTATTGGCCATCGCTCTTTCTCTCTTTTAAACGACATCCAGTGACCACTTCCTCCCACAGCGGATGAGAGTAAATTTTGCTAGTCGGTCAATACTAGTGTGCCCATTTATGCGTATGTCCATAGGGGTACATCTTCAATGAGTTCAATCTTGCTTTTCCAGCAGTGTTTGCCCGTCTAACTTGAATGATTTATATGATGAGATGTACGAGGCTGTGTAGCAGTTGATTTTTAGGATGCTGCTTCCATAATTTGTTCATAACAGCACGCAGCATTCTTGTGTTGATCCAATCTATTTAAAAGAACCCTAGTCCAGTTCTTTGCGGAGAAAGATATTTTTTAAAAAATCTGAGATGAAGGATTTAAGAAGATGCTTAAAATAAGATAATGAAGAAAAATGGAACAATGCTTTTAAAGTATTAAATCTGAATGGAAAGTTTACCTTTAAAATTTACTTAATAAATCGAACGAATTCAATGGGTCGGTAAGAACACGTGAATCAGCAATCTTCTGTCTGTTCCAGCAATTTATGCAAATATCATATGTTCTTATTGACTGCATGCATATCAACTAACCTAATTCAGCCAAAAATTTCATAATACTGACACGTGATTTTACGCAGTAGTAAACAAATGGAAGCCATCATAGAGATATACTGAAATGCTATTCAATAAATTAAGTAAGTGCTTTCCTTTTCGCTTGACTGGTTATACGGACACTTCTAGTCAAGCTTTTAGCTTTCACTGATTGTAAGTGTAAATTAAAGCTAATTCACTATGTCTATTTTCTGAAGTAAGTTGACGAACAGTAGCCATCATGCACGCTGGTAACTGGAAAGCTCGGAAAGTAATCACAATTATTTTAATAAGTTGTCAAATAACTGCAGAGAGAAATATTTCTTGTATAGATGCTAAAGCGTCCCTCAAATGATACTTGAACTTGTGCCGGATTAATACTAGCCGTTAAGCCGCAGTTTTGCAAAATCGTATCTGAAATGAAAGCAGAGTGGTAGAATTGAATTCTGCATGCATAAAAATCTCAACCAATAACATTAACTAATGGTTCCTGCAGAGATCAAACAGTTGTGGTTAGTGATGATTTGGTGTGAAAATCAAACAACGGCTGAAATGAAAAACTTTTATATGATGTCATTCGAGATAATCGTATCAATGAAATATACACTAAACATTCGCCATTTTACTTAAAATTTGCTGTGAAAGACTGGATTGCCGAAACTAGTAGAGGCTTATAATTGAGGGGTATGCATACTCTTGTATATTGATTGGAAAAATTCACAGATAATGGTTGCGACTATTTAGATGACAAAACGCGTTTTTGAGTTGAAAACATGTCCTATACGATAGTGTTATTGTGATTCTTGTATCTGATGAATTTCCTGTGGATATAAATTGTAAGTATTTCTTTCAAATCAACTTTCTTCGGTTGAATTATAAAATTCAATAATATTCTTTTTTTTGGAGGTGCCCGTGGTGAAATGGTTATCGTCGTAGGAAATAAACACGGCGACTCGAGTTCAAATCCTGGACGAGAATGATTGCATTTCAAATAGCACTAATACCCTTGGGAAAGGTATGAATCCAATAATTATCCCTCCAGCTATGGGTAAATAGTAGGACAGACTGGGTTCTTCAGCCTTGGTGAGGCAACTTGTCTAGGAGAAGGAAAACTCTGAATTCAAAACCTGTTAAACTCCGCTTAAAAATTGACCTTGTGTCATATCCTGCCCGAACGGAGGTGTTGGGTAAATAGGATAATATTCTTTGATGTTATCAGCCCTAATAATTCCAGCAACCATATTGTCCCATCTGTTGATCTTATAAAACACAAAAGATAGGTAATATCCCTCATCACAAAAAGGAATATTCTGAGTAGGACACAAAACTGCATATGATTGTGCGGCTTCACTTCTGGACCTACGATTAGTTTGGGGTAGTCCTTCATTGCCATTACACCCAGGTCAAACAATTGGTTAAACAGATCTGTTTAAATTATTCCTATTCGATAGGACCAAATGAAAAAAAATTACACAAACGAAACATCTACACAAAAAATTTAATTTAATTGCGGTTCCGTAACCTCTGTGCTTAAAATAACCCTAGTTATTTGAAATGTTGTAAAAATCAATTATTCAATAAATCGAGCAACAGGTATATGTTTCAATTAACTAAAAGTAACTGAATTCACGGCGGTGAATCCACATTTCTACATTGTTATTGCCAATAAAAGTTTGTACTTTTGTATTCTTTATTTATTTTTCATTTCTTAAAGAAAATGTCAGTTAAAATTTCGTAAACATTTATTTAACTGTCTGTAACACAGATATATACTTAATTTAATTTATATAGTGTGATATTTTTCAGCCAGATATTAATGTTCGGGAGCTCATGAACGTTCGATTCAGGTGGTTCTCAAGGCTTAAGTCATTATCTTATCAACCTCTCCATACGAGCAGAATGTGACACAAGGTCACATTTTAAGTGAAATTTATCAGGTTTGAATACGGAGTTTTCCTTCTAGACAATTTTCCATGCCAAGTTTAAAGAGCGTAGTCTATCCTACTATTTGCCCGTAGCTGGAAGAATAGTTGAATGCGATGCATAACTTTCTTACTCCAATAAACATTACATCATGAACGCCTCCAACCAGTACTCCACATACTTCATTTAGAGAATTAAAAATGGTATACCTTTCAATTCATTCTGTAAATGTTTGTGTGGGTAGTGAAAAATTGATCACTATTATACGGGATCTCATTTGCACAAAATGAGTTTAAATGAAACTAAAATCTACGATACCCACAGCATCTTCTGAGAACTCATCTGAGCAGCATTTTTTTTCTTCTTTTTTCAGAAGATACAAACTTATCAAATATATCTTACCTTCTCATTCCTTCATTCAATATTAAATTGTTATGCACTGAAAGCCAATCCTGCAAGAAATCCTAATCTCGTTTCGTGTGTTTGTGTTTATGTGCATTTTTTTTTCCTTTTTTAGATAAAGCTATTTTTTACAGAAAAAAACATTTTAATTTATGTGCCATTCCTTTTTGCTTTAAAAACAATAAAATTAGAAGCCAAGCCTTGAAAGAAATTTCATGCTTGAATTTTATTGCAAAAAATTGCCGGATTTCCTTTCTCTTTTTTCTTTGTTTACTCATTTATTATGATATATTCTTTAAAATAACACATTGAGTTCATTTTAATTTTACAAGAAAAGCAGTAAAAGCAATGAATAATTTCTTTACTCGTTAGGCTGATTCCTTTCCTCTAAGAAACCATTCGTTCATTATATATATATATATGATATATATATATATATATATATATATATATATATATATACATATTTACTAATCAAATATCTACCAGAATTCACGGTTACCAGAAGAAAAGAAAAAAACCCGCCAGGAACAAGAGATAAGAATATCTCGAATCACCGCCCGGGTGAAAAAGAAAAAAATATCAAAGGACAAAAAGAAAGAAAAGGCCAACCCCGTCACACCAGTTGAAAAAAAATCAAAAGATATGCAGTCAGTTGGTCAAAAGAAAGCTAAAACCCTCCGTAAATGCTGCAATACTCCAATTACAAGAGTGCTCAACACGAGTGGAGCCAATTATAAAATTAACTAAAATCGCGAGTCAGAAATCTCCTACTAAAGTTTCACCTTAACGGATCACAAGGAGACTCATACCGGTATGAGACTTCCTGATGATCCATTACGGTGAAACTTTAGTAGGAGATTTCCGACTCGCTATTTAAGTTAATTTCATATATATATATATATATATATATATAATCGATGATTAATAAAAAAATAATTCGATATTAATCAAGATCTACCAGAAAATATAAAGGCATAGTGTACACGGATGAGTTTAGCAATATTTTGTTAAGTGCTCGTTCGTATATCAAGTCACTGAAGCAGTTCAAGCGACGTTTTTGTTAGTATCTTGAAAGTGCACTGACCGTAGGAGAATTGAAAGTCACGCAGATGAACTTGCAGCATAATCTAATTTTATTAGGTTTTGCATGGTTTTTCGGCATATCAACCATTGTTGGTTATTTAATGTCAAATCCTATTTTTACAATATTTATCAACCACTCTGCACGGGCTGGATGTGACACAAGGTTCATTTTTAAGGGGAGTTAAACATGTTTGAATTCAGAGTTTTTCTTCCAAGATTAGATAACCTAGTCTACACTATTATCTAACAATAACTATAGTAGAATAGTTGGATGGATACCTTTCCTAAGGGTATTAGTGCCATGTGAAATGTAATTAACTTCGTCCAGGATTTGAACTCGTGTCGACGTGTCCATTTCCAACGACGCCATCCATTACATTCCAGGAAAATCCTGTTTTTACATGTAAATTCGATATATAATTTATAAACACATTCTGTTGATACACATAATTAAATGATCAAACAGTTCTTTTTCTAAAAGTTCAATTAAGCAAAAGTCGACGAAGTTAAATGGTTTCAAGTATTTCTATGTGTCACTAATAATTCAATTAAACATCAGCTATTTGTTTATCCAAAGTTAAATGATGAAACGGTTCCATTTCTAACAATTCAATTTAACATTAGTCAAGAAAGTTGAATGGTTCGAAGTACTGTTATGTAAAGTAAGAAAGTTGGCGACCATAATCGAGGGTGACTCGAAGGCTCCCTTTTCAATAGTTACAACACCGAGGCGAAGGGGAGGGCGCTACTCCATTCCCTGGAATGCTCCACTTTACCCTTGATCCTTACCTTATAATGCTGAACGCTAAGCAAGGCAGCATCAAGTACCATTTTTACATTTTTGATATGATTCGACCTGGGATTGAACCCCGGTCTCCCGGACCATTGGTGATCACTCGACTCATTAGGCCAGTAAAACTAACAATTTAATTCAACATCAGTCATTTGTTTACACACAGTTAAATTATCACACTGTTCTTTTTCTAACAATTCAATTTTGCAAAAGTTATTTATTTACTATCAGTTTAACAGGCCAATAGTTCTATTTGGCTCATAAATAAGACGCTATCAGGCGCTACCCCTCCGGGTCAGAGTTGACTCGAAAGCGATGGCAATGAAATGTTACTTCACATTCCTTAAAACTTCAAGACTGAAACCCTCATCAAACTGGGCTGTATAGTCTAATGCGTGAGCTTACACTTTACGAGTTCCAACTGGACCATAGTTCGACGAGAGCAACCAAAAATATTTGCTACGCAGAGCTCACAAAAGATCACCATAAAGTAAGCAAACGTTTAACTAAACGTAACTCAGGTCACATGAACGTTGACGATGAGGCATGGTCAAGAGGGCATAAAAAAGCGATTCCATTACTCTATGCCACAGAGGCAAAGTCGGTGATAATGCTCTTGGGGAGTATAAGGCCAGCTTGAAATCTCACAGTCCAGTGAGGGTCGTTATTTTCCCGACATCGGCTAAAGCATCCGGAGCAACCAATTTGTGCATTACGTCAACAGATTATGACAAAACTTTGGACTCTCACAAGAAATTCGTATGAGATTTTTAAAAAATAAATTAAGCAACAATTTTCATGCATTTTGCATATATTTTCCGTAGGAGTTTTATTAGTTCTATAATTCTTCTTATTATAATTATTTTTATCCTTGCGATTTTTACATGTCAGCATTAGCTGATGGTCTTTCACTGGAGTCTGAGTAGCATCAAATTATTATTATTATTATTATTATTATTATTATTATTATTTATCCTTTTTCATGTTTTTCACACCAGGGTTAGCTGATGGTTACTCACTGTAGTTTGAATTACAGCAAGTGTCTATTTATTATGGTTTTACACCTTGAGAGTTTTTCACATCAGCGTTACCCGACGGTCTTTCAATGAAGTTTAGGTGACAGCAAGTCTTCTCTAGTCTCCAGTACTCTTCTCAGTATTCAAGCCGATCTAAACAATGCAATAGTTTGGATCGTCTCCACCCGTCCTGTTACTTCTAAGTCCTTCAGTCCTTGTACTAATCCTTTGGTGATTGTACCAAGAGCACCAATAACAATTGGCGTAACCATCACTTTCATGTTCCACAGTTTTTTCAATTCCCTAGCAAGGTCGAGGTACTTATCCCTCTTGTCACTTTCTTTCAATTTTACAGTAAAGTCAACGATTCTGCAAGTTCTCTCTTCTTTTGTTGATTATTATAAGGTCTGATCGTCTGGTCAAGATTAGGTGATCTGTTTGTATCTCTAAATCTTAGAGAAGTTTGTGTTTATTTCATTCTTAAGGATAGATTCTTGGTTGTGAATATACCATTTGTTCGTTGGTCAAACTTTAATTTCTTACACAATTGCCAGTGGATCACCTTGTCTACCCAGTCGTGCTTAGTTTTATATTATTTCTGTGCTAATTTGTTGCATTCGCTTATTATGCGATTAATGGTTTCGTCTCTATCACCTCATAACATACGTCTGTTGTTTTGAGACGTTTCTATTCTTGCTTTTATATATGTTGGTCCTTATGGCGTTGTTTTGAGCTGGTATTAGAAGAGATTCAGTTTCTCTCTTAAGGTCTTCCTTTCTTATTCACATCCACGTTTTATCGTGTGAGATGTCATTTGTTAATCACTTAAAACATCCATGGAATTGTTTTTCTTCCCTCTTTTGTTTTCCGGTTATTGTTGTTTTGCTGATCCTCGTGTCGTCAGTATGGCTTCTGGTGGCAGTAATCAGTCTTCCTTCACACTTTTGTATGTAGTTTTCGGGTCGTTGTATCGATGCGTCAACACTGTCTTCGATGCTGGTAATTCCTTTTCCTCCATCTAACCTTGACACAACGTCACCTCTGAGAGGCAGGGTCTTATGCATGCCAATTCTGATGTCAATTTCACTCTCCAGGTTTCCATGGTGTTCTAAATAAACTGTATGACTACTTCGGGTATTATATCCATTTTGAGACAGTGTAGTATCTAGCTTTGGGGGACCATATCGTAAACCTTATGATTGTCAATCAAGGGCATTACTAGATTTTTTTCGGTCTTGTTTCACTCTCGTTAATGATGTTTTGATCAATATATAGTAGTTCTGTGCCTCTGATTCTCTTGTGGCATCATTTCTTTTAGATGCGAAAAATTCCGCGGGGTAACATTGACTAGTAGATCGCCTTCCTAATGTGTGTCGTTAGTACTTTCCACGTCATTGGTAGGAACGTTATGGGTCTATAGTTGTTTCTGGCAGTTCTTTCGGGGGGATACTTTTTGGATCAGAGTGGTCTTCTCTTTGGTCACCCATTCAGGTATTTCAGTTTCCTATATTCATTTATTCATTACAGTAGTAAGTCTGTCGTGGATGGAGGTAAATATTTTTAAGCAAAATCCCCGTGTATGCCATCCAAGCCAGGGGTTTTCCTGTTTGATATTTTTTAGTGTTGACTTAAGTACGTCGGGGTGTATGTTCCCCTTAGGGCCTTCTTTGAGCGTTTCACAATACTCTTTCCATGCTGTTTATCCATTGGCCTTTTTGTTATGATCTTTCCATCCCCATATCTTACTCCAAAATCTTCTTGCTTCTTTTGCATTCAGTTTTTGGTATGGTTTCGCCCATTCTCCCCCTTGAAGAAGTAGAGTTTTTCTATCGTTGTTTTTGATTGACCTTTTTCGTGTGTATTGTTTGGTCCTGTTTCTGTATCTTTTTAGTCTCTTTCTTTCACCAGTATCTTTTTCTAATCCCCTCAAGTTTTATTTTTATTTTTTATTTTTCAGGTTGGCGTTCTTTTTCAGTTTTGTCCGCATATATTTGAATGTTCTGTGTTAGTATTTTTGCTTTTTGTCATAGATTTTTTTATCTGTGATTCTAGTCTGAGTTTCCACCCGATTTTGGAATTTCCTTCTGTGGTCTTCAGCAGGACACCAATGTCTTCCCCGACTAATTTTGATCCTACATTTCTAAAATCATTTTACTCCGTGCTGTCATTTGTCAATAAGTTGTTCACTTTCTCGGCTTCAGACTTGACTGTCCTCGAGTCTTCGTTCCTGAGAGAAATCAATGTGGTTTTCTTTTCAGGCATGATTCATCTAATTGTATCAACATTAGTTTTTCTTCTTGGGTAAGTATTTGCGTTTGTATGTTTGTGGTGCATAGGTCATTGTCATGAAATGTTTGGTTAAGAGTTTCTGGCTTTCCCGTATTCAGTGTTTCGGTTACTGTATTAGGGGTCTGTTGATGTGTTTGCCTATATATTTCTTGGTGGATTTCCAGTATTTCAACATCAGAAAACAAACCATTCTATGTTATTGTTCTAACCTGGTCAGCGAGCCTATGGTTTGTTGTCTTAAATCTCACGAATTTTGTCCAGATTCCTATCATTCTTTTTCTATACCCGCTTTTTGTAGGATCTCTCGTAAAATAATAATATAGGGCAAGTGTGTTATCTTCCCTACTCCAATTTTTACACTGTGGTCTCTAGTGTGACTGGTCTTTTTGTTCATCTTTTGTGTACCTGAAAAAAGAACACTTTGTTCTAGGAAAAAAATCAGCCAATAATCACAGGATGCCGTTCAGGGAGCACCTGTCGATCATGACACCCAAACCAGTTGTTTGGGACTAATGTTGCATTATGTTTTGATTTGTGATTTTTCATGGGTCGTATATTTTGGCTATTCCCGAACCAGATGTTTTTTTTTATATACTGGGCGCCTGACACAAATGTGACCGAGAACACTTATGGTAAATGTTTATGTACAGCGGATCACAAAAACAATTAAGTTTTAACTTATTTAAAGTCTACAGTCTGGCTATTTTATACTTTACTGCTTATAATAAGTACCTGAGCTAGTTTCAGTTATTCCTGTATCATATTCCTGTATCATCTTGGGTGTGCTCAAAGCCATATTGGCTAATCCAGTGAGTAGCATTTAGAGAGTATCAGGTGAGATCAGCATCTCATAGTCCAGTGTGTTTGATCACCTCCATGACCTCAACAAAAGCATTCAGAGCAGCAAAATTGTACCTCATGTTACTAAAATATTGCAGAACTTTTGACTCACTCTACTAGATAGAAACACACAAGAAGAAATATGAACAACAATCTCTTTTATTTGATAAATAAACAGATTTTTCTGCTTTTCTTTGTTTATTTATTTATTTATTTTTATTTCAAGAACCAAACCAAAGGAAATCCATGGAGAAAGAGTGGGAATCCTGGCAACGTCAAATCTGAACCAATTATAGCAGGAAACTTGAAACAGTTGGTCATTGATCAGAAAACTGTGTATCCTTCATTGTTATTCAATTTAAAAAAATCAAAATTCTTCTTTACTTTAGAACAGTGGTGCCCAATAAGTTGATCACAATTAATCAGTAGATTACAAGCTCTTCACTGCCCATTCGGCTGAGACTATAGAATACACAAACTGCATTTCTGCAGAGGGATAAGACCTCCCCAACAAGTGTCCTACATATGACACTAAACAATCTGATGGTGAGGTTCCAGTAATGCTGGAGCTCTGTTTTTTTATATTTACTGCACTAATTCTAGACTTCGGTTTTACGGAATTTGGTCCTTTCAGAGTTGATACCAGGCTCCTTACTTATCTTATCGGTTTTACTGTAGACGCTTATAGTGCTTTCAGAATATCCCAGACACTTTAGTTTCCCATGTATCGCTAGAATCCACAGGTAAATAAGAGAGAATTAATCGCAAAAAAATTTAAGATTTAAATCTAATTCGTGTTTTCAAAATAGTTTAACAAAAAAATTAGGAAAAATGTCCTCATTTAAATCACAAAAATTTCCAAGAAGATTTCACCAGCAACAAAATCTATTACGCATTTTGAATTAAAAAAACTTTTCACTAGCAGAACCTTTCCTTCTAAAAACCCCATCATTATTATTTTCATTGAGAGTTTTTTTTTACACCAGCTTTAGCTGATGGTCTTTAAAAGAAGTTTAAGCGGCACTAGGTGCCCTCAAGTCTCCAGGACTCTTCACAGTATTCTGGCCGAACTTAATAATGCTTTAGTTTGGATTGTCTCTACTTGTCACTTGGTTTCTAAGTCTTCTAGTCCCTTGACAAAACTCTTTAGGGATAGTTTCGAGGGAACCTATTAGAATTCGTATCACCGTCACCTTTGTGTTCCGTAGTTTTTAGTTCTCTGGTAGGGCCTATGTACCTATCTCTCTTTTCATTTTCTTCTATTTTTCCTCTGTAGTCTATTAGGATGGCAAGTCCACAATTCGGTAAGTTCTCTCTTTTTGTTGGTCGTCTAGCCGAGATTTAAGTGGTCTGTTTGTATCTCAAATTCCAGAGAAGTTTGTGCAGACTGATTCTGGGTTGTGCTTATACCACTTGTTCGCATGGAAAAAATGCAGTTTCTTGCACAATGCCTAGAAGATTACCTCCCCTACCCAGTCATGGCTAGTCTTATTCGTTTTGGCGCTAATTTGCTGCATTTGCTTATTATGTGGTTAATCGATTCATTTCATATAAATATTCTAATTAATTAACTAATTTTATTTTCCTCTTAATATTTTCCAAGTTTAGTATTTGATTGAAGGTTATCGACGAATTAGTATTTTTTAAGTCAACAACGGGAAGTTAGGATATATGAAAGTGTGATCTCAGCAATAACGATAAGGACTTTCTGGAAAATAAGTGCTATTTATTTCCACTTCCATGACACTAGATAGATTTTATGGTTTTAGTTTCTTTATTTAATGGTCCATAAACCTTGATGGGTTAATTAATACCAAAGCCATTCCTCTTGATAATCAATAGTAGTACTATTTAACACATGGCTGGGTGGATAAGGGAGTTCATACTTTTCCCAAGAATTATTATCAAAAATTGAACACACTAACGTGAATGGTCAGTTAATTGGTTGCTTATTTTTACAACCCATCATCCCTTTTCGGGTCATTTAACACCGAATTAAATTTCAAAGAATTCAGTTGAGTATAAGTATAGTTTTTGATTACAAACGATTAATTGTCAAAACAGTTCAGTTAAATGGCATAATAGTTCTATTTGAAAAAATTCAGTTTAGCATAAGTATACAGTTTCAATGTCAAATACAAACCTATTTCAAGCAATTCAGTTTAGTAAAAGTTCAGACAATTCTATTTCAAACAGTTCAGGTTGGCATAAAAACTTAGTTTCAATGTCAAAAAAAGATCTTTTTCAAACAATTCAGTTTAGCATTAGTATACATTTCAATAAAATTTGACCCATTGATAGGACTGTCTCAGGTGCTACAACTCCAGACTGGAGTGGACCTGGGAGCGATGGCAATGAAGGGGTATTCCGCATTCCCCAAAGCTCTTGCATATAGGAACCTCACCATCAGATTATTTAGTGTCATATCCAGAACACTCGTTGAGAGACTCTTACCCCTCTGCATAGAAGCAGTCGGATTATTGTACTGCCCCAGCCAACTGGGCAAAGCGTGATTGGAGTTCGAACTCACTCAAGTTTAGCACGTTAACCACTAAGCCACGGAGACTCTCCTACTCCTATAGATTTTCACAAAACGAATTTGCGAGGAAATAGCTGATGGTTGAGTGGGTCCAGGGAGTTAACAGACAATTGCTAATTCATTTTAAAACATCGCAATTTTAAAGACAAACAGAACCAGAAATTGAATACTTTTCACATTCGTCATCGTCACAGTTCATACTGATGAAAATACTTAAAAACATTTCTACTGTATTTACTATTACTAGTAGATAAAATGTTGTAGTTTCGACCAAGGATAGAGATTTCTGTAGACAGTCCCGAAGGGCAGCGTGATCGGATCTTATTCTTTTGTATATATATATATATATATATATATATATATATATATATATATATATATATCGTATTCTTTTGTAAATATTCATATATATATATATATATATATATATATATATATATATATAATCAAGTCGTGTTGATAGCACCGAATTCCATAAATCTCTCTCTCTCTCTGTTGCTATCTATCTATTTATCACAATTCGCGTTTATCATCTCACTCAGTACGTTTTGTTGACCGCATCAAATGTGTGTGCGTATATATATATATATATATATATATATATATATATATATATATATATATATATATATATATATACAGGGTGTCCCAAAAAATGTATGCACATTAAAAATAAAATATACTTTTAATGTGTATACATATTTTTGGGACACCCTGTATATATAATCATGTTTGATTAAATAATAAAAACACATTTTACCGATATAATTTCATTAAGATCCTTTCAAGTTTCCTGATCAGTGATGATTAACCAAAATTGTCTCGAGAGCTTTCGGATCTTTCATTGGCCATCATCAGGGGTTGTTAGTATGTATAAAAACCTAAAAAAAACATCTTTAAAAACACTATTTACAAATGGAAAAAAATCCCTGATGATGGTATATGAAGTGTTCGAAATCTTTCAGAACTATTTTGGTAAATCCATCCAGCAATTTCAACCGCAAACGTAGACCCTTATCAGGAAACCTGAAATAATCTTTACAAAATTATATAGACAAAATGTGTCTTTATTATTTATTCAAACATGTTTAAATGAAAAACTGCCGCCTAACTACACACACACACACACACACACACATATTTGTCCAGTCGGCTGGGCCTGTAGAATACTCTGACTGCTTCTCTGCAGAGGGGTAACCCCCCCCCCCACAACGAGGGTCCTCGGTATGACACAAAACAATCTGATGGTGAGGTTCCAGCAATGCTGGAGCTTTGGGGGATGCGGAGTACCCCTTCATTGCCATCGCTCCCAGGCCCACTCTGGCCCGGAGTGGTAGCACCTTTTTAGGGTCCTATGTATGGGTTAAAAAGTACTGACAGCATACTTATGCTAAACTGGATTGTTTGAGTAAACTGAATAGCTTGAAATAAAAATGCTTTTGACAATTAAACCGTACTTACTGCGTGCTTATGCTTAACTGAATTATTTGAAATAGAACTGTTGTTCGACATTAACACTGTATTTACACTTAACTGAATTGTTACATATAACTGCTTGAATAGTTTGAAATAGATATGTTTTTGACAACTAAACTGTGTACTTATGCTAAATTGAATTGTTTTAAATAGAACATATTATTTACATAAAAATGGATTTGGAGTTAAATAACCTACAAAAGTTGATATGCCATAAAAACCAACAAACCAACCAAACCAACACACACACACACACACACACACACACACACACACACACACACACACATATATATATATATATATATATATATATATATATATATATATATATTCTCCACAATCTTTGCCGGTCTTCCTGGCTGAATCAAAAACATACAAAAAGATAGATAGATAAAACCTAAAATAATAATAATAATAATAATAATAATAATAATAATAATAATTGAATTAAATAAACTGTTTCATTTAACGAGAGTTTTTTTCTAAATAATTCAGGAATTAAGATAATTTACTTTAAGATTTATCCTGTTCTTATGACCAGCATTTGTTTCTTTTATTGATTTAAGCAATGCGTTAAAAAATATTAAGCTCATCCATTTTTTCAGCCATACATATAATTATTTTTTATTAGGTTGAGCATCTCTTCCGGTTAAATCTAAATATTAACCTCATTAAGTTGTATTTCAAGCTTGTGTTTCATCGGAGGATTGTATTTTTATTTGCATCAAACGTTTGTCAGAAACCAATATAAACCGTAGAGATAATATATGTATATACATATATATTATCATAATATATATATATATATATATATATATATATATATATATATATATATATACATATATATATATATATATATATATGTATATGTACAAACACACACACACACACACACACACACACATATATATATATATATATATATATATATATATATATATATATATATATATATATATGATTTGTGAAAGCTTGGGTAATTTATAGTGACGGAAATTTGTGTGTGCAGAGTATATAAATGTAAATGTGTCTGCAATGTGTGTGCAGATAGTGGATGAGTGTGTATAAATTGTGTGCGTGTGTGTGAGTGTGCGTGTGTGTGCATGTGTTGGTGTGTGTGTGTGTGTGTGTGTGTGTGTGTGTGTGTGTGTGTGTGTGTGTGTGTGTGAGTATTTACAGTATGACTATGCGTATAAGAGCAGGTCGTGATACAATATCGATTCAATGTTGCACCCTACCAGCAACTGTGGGTCCCTTGTGACTTGTGGAAAATAGTTCAGGCTGTCGACCCATCTCCTACAGGGTCAGCACAGGGGCTAGCCAATAAACACCTTTACCCATTTTAGACAACGTGTAGTAGTGATGCTCAGAGAGACGGCCCTTTGAGACTGGATATTGTGAATTTGCACCTCTCAACCGAAAAGGCAGAGAAGGGTAAGATAGATAGATAGATAGATAGATAGATAGAAACAATCAAGAACGAAAGGATAAATTCAAAAAATAAAAATACAAGAATGAAAAAACCTTGATGAATAGATGTAAACAGATTGTGATAGATAGATAGATAGATAGATAGATTTGGGTCCTGGCAAGAGCCCAGCGTCAATTTTCTTCGCCCCGTTTAACTCTAATTATTTCCAAGTAAATAAATTTTAATTTTACGGCTAGAGAAATCTATATATAGAATCTTGGAAGTGAAGAGTGGCGAATTATTACCCGATATTTCTGCCCAGTTTTTCTATACTAAAATGGTGGAAATAGGTTTGAAAAGAGTGAAAAACATACAGCTTTTCGCAACTACAGGTCATTTACATAATTGATTAATTCGTGGCTTATGCTGTACGATATTTTTCGACCTCATTCCGACGTCATTTATGTCATTAACAGTGGGAAAGTTTTATACGATTTTTACAAAAGTAACATATTTAAATTGAATTTTAAACCCCGAAGACGTGATATCAACGGAGAAATTTTAATTGGGCGAGAGATTCCGTAATTTGTGTTTTCCAAAATTTATCTGGAACTTGTTTTCATTTTTCCTTTTCTTTAAAACGGCAGTTAAAATAAGTCATTTTTCAAGAACCAAAACTTAAAACGATAAAAACAGGGAGCTTTAAGTCTGTATACCGTTATGTCCACTTGTGAAATTTAATTAAAGTGCTCAAGGAAGGAATTCTGTTATAGGCAGTTTTAAGTAAAATCTTAAAAATTGCACGTTGTCAACCATACCCAAACGGAAAAAAAATCAGAAAAATCGCAAAAACTGCAAATATCTTGAGGTTTTACGATATTTGTGTTGTCCCATATAAAAAAAAAATAGCGAGTCCAAAGCCTACTTTTCTTTGAGATCCAAAATATCATTGCAGAAGAATCTTAATATCAAAGATAAACTTAATAGGCTGTACTGTTTCAATTTCAAAGTGTTCTAAACCTGGGTATATCTAAAAAAAAAAAAAATGAGAAACCTAATATTCAATGTCACAGAATGTTAGTGTTATGCTTTTTACTAAAACATAAGTTCTGCAAAATTCTCGGTATCTCAATATAGGAACACTTTACAATTCCTCTGTTGAAATGTATATTTCAAATTGATTTCTGGTTTGAAATAAAGTATGTCAATTAAAAATCTTCCGTTTTCTGCAGTAGGTAAAGCTTTCATTAAGTTCAGTTTATTAAGGTTTTTAATGCTTTGCTTTTCAATCGTATAAAACCTTAAATTGAGAAAGATCAGGAAATTTTTTGAGAAATTTTACAAATTCTTAATGAGACGAAGCTTGATGATTTTATCATTAAGGGGCATATAGCGTAACATAGCATTGGTTCCCTAAGCTTCTAAGGAGGCAATAATTCGAAGGTTGCAGGTTCAATCCTCACTGCAGGCGAGTAACAATACAGGAATACTTAACACTTGTACCCGGTTATGACAAACAGAATGAGAATTGGCAACCCCCGTGGATTCAATAAAGGACATAGTTCGAAGTTTCGTGAAGGTTCCTGAGTTCGACAGACACTGGAAGAAGGCCGGAGGACATATCATGAAAAAAACAATAAAGATGAAGACAATAGTCCGAAAACGCTTAATGATAAAATTCACAAATTCTGAAACTCCTTTGAATAATCGAAAGATAACGTGCAAAAAATCTCGAAACAACACAGTTGATTTAGATTTCTTCAAGACATTTAATTCTGTACTCTGAGTCATGATGGAACGAATACTAGTAGAAATAAACTGTTAGAGTAATAATTATGCTTTATAGAAGCACGATAGAAAAAGGTCTACTCACCTGATGAAGACACAGACTTCTTCGACATTGTGTCTGGAGTTTTGCAATGAGATACGCTAGCGCCATATTTTTTATAATATTCCTAGATTGTGTACTTCTAACATTGATAGATCTAACAAAAATGAATGTACACTAAAAAAGTCAAGAAGCAAACGATACCCGGCAGAGACTATATGAGACGCAGATTATGCAGATGATCTAATGCTTCTTGCAAATACACCTGCCAAAGCTGAGTCCCTACTAAGTACACAAGAGCAAGCAGCGTGAACTCAAATAAAATAGAGTACATGTGTTTTAAACGAGAAGGAGCCATTTCCAATCTAAATGGCAGGCTTTTAAAATTAGTAAAGAGATTCATATACCTTGGTAATTATGTCTCATCTACTGAAAGTGATGTTAACATACTAGCAAGAGGTTATCGATCTAATGGAAATCAGATATGGCCGTGTCAATACTACTGTATGGATGCACCACATGGACGCCAACAAAACTCATCGAAAAAGAAGCTGGATGGAACTATACAAGAATTCTAAGCGCCATCTTAAACAAATCCTGGAAAAAACTGCCAACAAAACAAAAGCTGTATGGCTACTTACCTCCGATCTCAAAAACCAAAAAGTAAGACAAACAAGGCATGAGAGGCATAGCTGGAGAAGCCGAGACTAACTCATATGTAAGGTTCTTCGATGGACCCGTACATATGGACATATTATTTTCAGCCAACCAGCAAGAATTTATTTACATCAGCTCCCTACTGACACAGAATGTTGTTTGGAAGACCTGCCGGGAGCAATGGATGCTAAGGACACTGGAAGAAAGAGAAAGTGTCAGGGATATCCGTGCACTCAGCGTGACTTACTGCTTCTGCTGCTGCAGCTGCAGCTGCTGCTGATAATAATCATTGAGTTCAATAAGTTCGAAAAATATAAGACAAAAACCAGTGATAATACAACACTTGCTGTTTTATATATATATATATATATATATACGCAGAGACACATATATAGACAGATGAATGCAAAATTCCCTTAGTAGTTTTAAAGAATATCTTTGTTATCTCGATTTCCTATCATATTTCGATTCTACTCTAAATATAGATATTACTATTCACTCCCTCCTAAATACGACTAATACATAAGCATTCATAAATTATACTTCTGAGACTACTGTCTAACATTTCTACCACACTTACGAGAATTGATAAAAGTAGTCCTTGATACCTGCTGGTAGGTACGTCGTGGTAGTTTCGACCCCTGATATAGATTTTTCTAGACAGTACCTAAGGGCTGCGTGATCGGATATCATTATTTTGTAAAATTCAATATATATATATATATATATATATATATATATATAATCTCTGTCGTGGGTATAATCACTCGCCCAGATTATATGCAAAGAAAATAATGAAATTTTTTACGAGTTGGCATTTTTTCTATCTTAATAATACTTCCATATTAAAATATCATTTTATTTTTAGGAATTCTATTCTTTCACGTCTTTGTGTTTTTCCACTTTCAGTTTTATATCGGGCTGGCTGTCCATCAGTCTATATATATATATATATATATATATTGATAATTAATAAAAATTTGTCTCTCTCCTATAGATATAATGACCTAAGTTCAAATCCTGGAGAGAGCTTTTTGTATTTCACATTGGGTTAATACTGTGTTAATGATGTGTTATTGTGTTAATGAAAGGAATGAATGGTTTTGGGTTTATATGGAGGTCACACTTCTCTTTTTCTTAGAGTGTATTTACTTTCGCCTGCTTAACCCCTCATTGGTCTCTTATATTTTATTCGTTTTTTTTTTGTTGTGCACGCGCATGCGCGCGCGCGCGTGTGTGTGTGTGTGTGTTGGAGTGGTTTCGAATTTCACTTACAGTTATTTTTTCTCCGTGTGAGTGTGAGTGTGTGCCTTGAGGTTATTTTGTTTTTTGTGTATCTGGTAGTGTGGTTTGAAATTTACTAGTTATTATTTTTACTGATAATTGTGTGTGTGTGTGTATATATATACTTATCTATGTGTGTTTGTATCCATGTGTGTGTGTGTGTGTGTGTGTTCAACGTTGGTTAAAATTATCTTTATTTGAAGTAATTTAAAGACGTAAGTTTGATATATATGCATTATTTTAAAATCACCTTAACTACATTCGTATATGAGTTTCTATACATTTAATTTTCTACTTTCTGTAAATGTTCAACCATTTTTTCAAACAGGTTACATAATGATAATTTATTCATTTATTTTTGAAATTTAAAAATATTTTTCCAAAGAGGATATACATTTTAAATCTGATTTCAAGTAAGAAGCTGTGTCATCGAATAATTGTTTGAATAACTGTAACACAATGTCTACGCATAGCCATTTATACAACCATATGGCCAATGTTAATGACTGTATCAGTACATCTTAAGTGTTAGCCGGACCTTGTAGTAACCTCAGTGAATACGCAAAACTCTGTCTTAGTTAACTAACGCAAAAGTTTATTCGAGAAAAAGAAAGAGAGTATAAAAGTTAAGTCACTCACGTTAGCTGCACAACGAGAAACCACATTTTATGAGGAGAAAGATAGAGCAGTCACAGACCTTGAATTATATTTCTATGTTTTCTTGTAATTCTCTCAGGCTTATTCGCTGGTTTCGTCTTCACAGGTTTGAATCTGATATGAGAACTTTTTTCGGAGCTCATCCCAAAATGGCGGCCGCATTTCTTGACGACCTTCATATTGTCCTGACTAGTGATCACTCTGGCTTTTAACTTGTCACGACTCTCTGTCAACTAACTTTCAAACCCCAGACGTTGCTTTAATTCCGCCTGATGTCTTAGGGAGAAAATATCCGTTTTCGGTGGTTTCACACTTGCAGAGAAGATCCGATGTTTCTCTAATCATTTCTAAAGACCCCGACAACGAGTGCTTTTGCATGCGTCACTCAGAGGTCAGCAGATCGTACCGTGAACACTATCTGCTTTTTCTTCTTTTTTCTCTTTCTCTGTCTGTCTCTCTATCCTTCCATAGAAATAGCATCTCGTCCTCTTTATAACTTGGACCTACCATATCAAGTCACATAACAATTTCATTAAAACTTAAACCTTAACATGAATTTTATTTATTTTAATAGATAGGGGAGGAGATTTTGTTCGATATTTTTGGTTTAAAGGTATATCAACCTTCATGGATTATCAATACCAAACCCACCATTGTACAATAACAGTAGTGGTGATATTATATCCATAGCTGTGAGTGGGTGAACGAGTTCATAACTTTCCCGGCGGTAGTAGTCCAAAAGTGAACCTAATGGCGTAACTGGAGTTCGTGATACGACTATACGTATACATATATATGCGGAAACATAAGCAACAATAATGACGAACGAAGACACTGCTTTAGAAAAATATACCTCTCACACTTTATTCTCGAAAGGGTTGCGAAAGGGTTGATATTGGTCATGTGTGAGAGGTGAATTTGAGACGGAACAGACTGCAACATATTGACTCCAAGTTCCTCTGACTATAGTAGCACTTCTTTCTCATTCTGCTGGGCTGCTCAACCGGGTGTCACTGAGGTCCGCAAGCCCTCCGTTTGGAGCTAGTTCTCACTGCCTCGAACTGCAACTCGAACTCCAACTAACTGACTCCAACTGGCTCAAACCGTCTGTGGCACCTGGTTATATGATTTTTTTTACATCATCCTGCCCCCAGTGGGCGTCTGCACCGAATTCAACCATGTCCACAGGTCAATGTGTTACCCCAATATCTTCGACCGGATGCACCTGTTATTTACACTGGTGAATCTCTTAATTGACAGCTCGGTTGAGGGCCAATATGTTACATATGCATCTCGAGATTTTCTTGTGAAGTTGTGTGGTTTGAATTTTTTTACTTATAATTTTTTTATATATAGATGTTTGTGTCTGTTTGTGAGTGTATATGATTGATGTTTCATTCAACTTTGGTTAAAATTTATCTAAGAATTTTCCCCCTTTATTTGAAGTTGTGTGAAACTGTTAGTTTGACATATGTGCATTATTTTAAATTCACCTTAACAATATTTGTATGTGCGTTTCGATACATTTAATTTTGTGCTTTCTGTTATTATAATATTGCTCTTGTGAAGTGACGTCCTTGTGTTAAGCCCCTGTATTGACGCTATGTAAATTTCTTTGCACTTGCAACATTCATTTATGTAGACTAGGTTTTTTGAATTGCAGCTTAAGTCTTTATTTATTTGGAATTTGGTTTCCAGGTTTTTAAAAGTATAGGATTTCCCTTCAATAATTATATCACATATTTTTCATCGTTTAGTATTGCATCATATAAGGCAGAATGAGTAGAGTGTTCACCAATGGCCCAGGAGACCGTGGTTCAATCCTAGGTCGAGTCATACCAAAGACTCTAAAAATGGTACTTGTTGCCGCCTTGCTTAGCACTCAGCATTATGAGGTAAGCCTCTAGCGTATGGTGGAGCAATCCAGGAAAAGAGTAGCAACTGAAAAGACAGTCTTCAAGTCACCCTAGACTAAAGTCGCTAACTTTACAATGCAATGTAAAAGCCGACATTTATTCCGTTTCATAATTAGATAAATTTATTCGAGATACATTTTTATATAGCTTTTATTCCGAATCAAACATCGCAATCATAGAAGACAAAAACTTTTCGTTATAGACTGTTGCCCTAACAGTTTTATAAAAACTGAAAATGGAGTTTAAATAAGGCTATCGTTTTTAAATTACCCTTCACAACAGTATGGTGTGAATATGCTGGCCATAAGTCATTCGTAGAAAGAAGTTCTTCATGATCAATATCATCTTAAATTAGTTATGCTGACAGCAACCATCTCAAAAGTCTTTTTATAGGAGTTTAGTTTTATCTATAGGAATTGCACTCAAATTTCATAACTTGACCATGGTTCAATTCACTAGGTAATCCAAATATATTTAAAGGCAATGGAAGCTTTTTATTTTTACTCCAAACGCGATTCTAAAAGATTCCAAAGAATTATGCATGCAAAGTTTTGCCGGAGAGAAATACAGAAATTTAATTTGTAACTATTTTAATACTGGTTGTTGATTTTCGATATCATGGATAAAATTTTGGCATTTCAGTTGTCACGAACTATAATTAATAAAATTTCCGAGTACAGTATTTCCTCGTGAGAATCACGAGAGGATTAAAATATGCCTCTTTTTGATGCCTGAAAATTATAAGATATATATGTGTGTGTCAGTGTGTGTGTGTGGGTTTATTGGTGGACATTTGAGACCTAATTTTAAAAAATAACATGGAGTCGCTCTCTACCTAAGCAATGATTCCGTAAGGTTGAAATGCAGTGATATTTCGATAGAATACTATTAACTCTTGATTTCAAAAACTTTACATTATACAATTTTTATATAAAATTATATATACAATTATATAATTACTGTAAATCATCATATCATCATCATTATCATCATGTCGTGCCACTAGCACGGATATCCTTGACCGTCTCTCGCCACTTCTCCCTATCATTCATCGCCTCCGGCAGGTCTTCTGGGTTACATCCTGTGTCCTCACATAGCTGCTGTATGTGAGTTCGGGCTGGTCGTCCTGCTTTTGCTTGGCCATATGTGGGGGTCCATTGGAGTAGGTCACTTACGAGCTCGTCCTTGTGTCTCCAGCAGTGTCCGGCGTGTCTGGCTCGTCTAACCTGTATAGTCTTCGTGATGGGAGGCAAGTGGCCGTACAGTTGGCGTCTCGTGGGGTGTTGTCGCCAAGACTTGTTCAATATTGCTCTCAACATTCTTGTGTAGTTGCCGTCAAGTTTCTTTTCCAGCCGTTTGGTTAGCGTCCATGTAGTGCATCCATATAGCAGTATCGATACAACCGCTGCCTGGAAGAAACTGCGCTTCATTTCATCGGTCCGGTCTGATTTCCATATGATTGAGAGTCTATCTATAGCCGTCCATGCTTTCGTCAGTCGTATGTCGATGTCGTTTTCGGTTGATGAGACGCTACTTCCTAGGTATGTGAATTTGTCCACTAGCCTCAGAGAGGCTCCGTCTAGAGTGGTAATGTTGCCCGTTTGGTTGTAACACATGTATTCAGTTTTGTGCGCATTGACATGGAGGCCAATGCCTGCTGCAGCTCGTTCCAAACTATGTAGTAGTGTCTCTGCTTGATTAGGCGTATTCGCCAGTAACGCTAAGCCATCAGCGTAGTCGGCGTCTGTGATTGTTTTTGCGGGGTACCTTTTGCTTCTTTTCTTAGTCAGCTCGAAGCCATTTTCTCTGATATTGTCGATCGAAGTTCTAAGCACGTAGTCTAGACAGATGATAAAGAGGTATGGGGCTAGCGTGTGTCCTTGTAGTACTCCTGCAACAATGTCGAAGTATTCCGTGTCTCCATCTGGTGAACGTACTTTCACTTTTGTGTTTCTGTAGAGGATCATTATTGCTGCTACGGTTTCTTTTGGTAGGCCGTATGCTAGTAGGATTAGTTCCATTTTCCCTCTGTGGATGGAATCGAAGGCCTTGGTAAAGTCGACAAATTGTAATGTCACCTGAAGGTTTTTTGCCCGAACGCCTTCAAGGATTCTACGGATGGTCAATATTTGTGAGGTTGTGGATCTATTTCTCCGGAAGCTATTTTGGTTTTTCCTAAGGATGTTGTCTATTTTGGGTTCTATGCAGTTTCGTAGTAGGGCATTGTAGATTTTGGCTGCTATGGATGTAAGTGTTATCCCTCGGTAGTTCTTGGCTAATCCGAGGTTGCCTTTTTTAGGGAAAGGGAGGACGCATTCCTTCATCCATCTTTCTATCCTATTTTGACTATAGACAGCGTTGCTTGCCGGAGCAGTATATCGTCGAATTGTCTGGTCTTCCACACTTCTGGGGGGATCTCGTCCAGCCCTGCAGCTTTCCTATTTTTAATTCTTTAAAGAACCGAGTCGAGTTCTTCTTAGGTGAAAGGCCCTAGTTTAATGTCTAATTGCTTACTGATAATTCTGGTGATCGGTTCATCCGTTATTTTTGGCGGGCTTCCTAGTATATTTTTGAAATGCTGTTCCCGCAGTTTAACTCTTTCTTGTTGGCTTGCAGCTTTCAATTTTGCTTTGGCTGTGTTCTTCCTTCTACTTACTTCGTTTACTGTTTGCCAGGCTATCCTGGATTGTCTATCTTCCACCGAGTCTCTAATCTTATCTATCTGATTTTGTATGTATTCTGCCTGTTCTTTTAGATATATTCCTGCTAATTGATATCGTGCCTTTTCTAGTTTTCGGCCATTCGTGTTTGTTGGGTTCTTCCGATAACTTTTGGAGGCAGTTTTCACGAGTGCACGTTTTTCTCTAACCTCTGACGTTTCCCAATACCATGAATACTTTATAATTATTTAGAGTTTTTCACATCAGTGTTAACTGATGGTTTTTCACTGGAGTTTGAGTGACAGCAAAGTCTCCTCAAATCTCCAGGACTCGTCTCACCAACAAATTCCAAGTCCTCTAAGCCTTTTAATTATCATTTAGTTATTGTGCCAAAGGCACCAGTCACGATTTGTATAATAATCAGTTTCATGTTCCACAGCTTTTTTAATTCTCTAGCAAGGTCGAGGTACTTATCATTCTTTTCACATTCCTTCAGATTATTTAGTGGTAAGCCGGCACAGCAAAGTCGACAATTTTGCAAATTCTCTTTTTTTTATGATTATTGTAAGGTCTGGTCTTCTGGCAGGGATTAGGTGATCCTTTTGTATGTTAAAGTCCCATGGGAATTTTTCACATCAGAGTTAGCTGATGGTCTTTCACTGCAGTTTGAGTGACAGCAAGTCTCCCCAAGTCTCCAGGAATCTTCTCAGTATTCTGTCTGTTCTCAGTGATGTAGTAGTTCGAATGGTCTCCACTCGTCCGCCAACCTCCAAGTCCTACAGTCCCTTCAGTAATCCTTTTGTTATTGTTCCAAACTCACCAATTACAATTATTATGATGATTATTATCATTTTTTTTATTTACTAATTAGAGTTTTTCTCACCAGCCTAAGCTGATGTTCTTTCAATGGAGATTGAGTGACAACAAGTCTCCCTAAGTCTCCAGGACTCTTCCGAGTATTCTGACCGTTTTCAATAATGCTGTTGTTTGGGTGATCTCTACCCAGTCACCATCTACCAAATCCTCCAGGCCCTTTAACAATCCTTTAGTTACTGTGCTAAAAGCACAAATCACGATTGGTATAATTGTCACCTTTATGTTCCATATTTTTTTTTCAGTTCTCTAGCAAGGTCGAGGTACTTATCTCTCTTTTCACATTCTTTCAGTTTTATTCTGTGGTCAGCCGGAACAGCAAAGTCGACAATTTTGCAGATTTTCTTTTTTTTTGTTGATTATTATAAGGCCTGGTCTTCTGGCCGAGGTTAGGTGATCCGTTTGTATGTCAACGTCATATAGGTATTTGTGTGTGTCATTTTCTAGGACAGCTGCTGGGTTGTGCATATGCCATTTGTTGGCATGGTCAAATTTAAATTTCTTCCACATTTTCCAGTGGATCATCTTGCCCACCCAATCGTGCCAACCTTGTACTCTTTCTGTGTCAATTTGCTGCATTCGCTTATTATGTGATTGATGGTTACATATCTGTTACTGCATAGCCTACATTTGCTAGTTTGTTGCGTCTTATCAATCCTCGCCTTGATAGGATTATTATTATTATTATTATTATTATTTTAGACTTTTACCCTGTGTTCAGCCATAACGGCAAAGTCAGGCATTCGGCAGGTTCTCTTTTTTTTTTTTTCTTTTTGTTAAATATCAACGGTAGAAATGTTATTGGTCTATAGTAGCAGGGAATGAATCCTTCTTCGGTATCCTACTGAATAAGAGCTGTTTCCCCTTTTATCATACTTTCTGGTATTCTTGCTTCTTTTAGGCATTTGAATAGTAGTAGAGCCGATTTGTAATAGATGGACGTCTTTGTTTTTCAAACCAGAATCTATTATGCTTTCATGATCTGTCGGTTTCCAATTTGGCACTTTCTTGAGTGTTGCTCTAAGTGAGTTCTGTTATATATTGCATTCTTCGAGTTCTTTTAATACTTTGTTCCTGTTATTTATCCATTTGCTCTTTATGTTATGTTCTTTCTGTTTCTATATTTTACTCCGAAATGGGTGTGTTTCTTTTTTTATTTGGTTCTCCCTTTGTCTTTGTGCCTTCTCCACTCACTTTTTGGTAGAATTTTCTTTCACTTTTTTGTAAAGCCTTGTTTTTTTTTGGTGGGGTTGACTCTGTCTCGGTATCTTTTAAGTCTCCTTTCTTTCGCCAGTATATTTTGATTGATCTCCTAAAGTTGTATTTTCAGACTTGTTTGCTATTTTGCTCTGTTCTTTTTTTCATCCAAATACATCCTTATGTATTTTCAGGTCCTTATCATTTCGCTTGTTGTTACAGTTTCTTAATTTTTCCTTCTAGTTCTAATTTTCTATCCAGGTTTTGCTTTTATATTCGTGTTCCTAGACTTTGTTCGGTCCTGCATAAATTAGCTTGTTAAATTCAGTGTAGTCGTATGTTGGGATATTTGTGAATGATTAATTCATTTACATTTTTAGTTTCTATTATATCTTTTTTCCAGGCTTGATTCCTGAGGTATAGTAATTTACTCTTCTTTTCTGTCATTGTTATCTTAATTAACTCTATATTTTTCAGTATTCTTCTGTTGACATTCGTTTCGGGATTCTGGGGTCTGTCATATTTTGGTTTTCCTTATTTTTGGTTCGTGTTTAGATTGGGAGTTCTTGTTGATATTCTTTACTACTTATATGCTCACATGTTTCTAGAAACCCAAGGGTAGAAATTTACTCTTTCTTTTAAAATCAATCAATCTTGGTCAGCAAGTCTTTGGCTCATATCAAATTTAGTATATTTTCCTCAATTTTCGATCATTCTTTTTCTGTTCCCAATTTATTGCTTTTAAAATAGTAGTCGAGTACATCTTTTTAATCTTCTCGAGTCCCATTTTTTTCCGTTTCACTCTCTCTATTTATTTTTTTGCTTTGTGTATTAAAAATTAGAATCGACAACATTTGCAAGATGCCGTAGAGTGTCTTCTATATTGGCTGGCAAGGGACCATCTTCCGATTATGACTCTCAGATGTGTAATCCGACTCCTGCGTTGATTTGGATTCAATATTTTCATGGGCAGTATACGGTATCTCCACCAGACGCAGGGGCTTAGTATTACCTGTGCTCTAGTCATAGATGTGACCTGGTATTCTTCCAAGGTCGAAGACACTTCGCTGGGTCACAAAAAAAAAGAGAGAAAACTATATATTTACATCTTTAAGATAACTGACTATTAATTTAGTTAAAGTCCACATAACCTTTTATAATGAAAATAATGGCTTGGTATTACAGTTTCTGGTGCTGCTATTCTGCTTCTAATGCCTTTTAACAGTTATTTTTTTCTTTCTTCCTGGGAAATTTAATTATGAAGAAGACTGTAAGACCCCAGATAAACTGAACCATCTTCAAACAAATTCACACATTAATTCATTGATTATAATGGAGACAGGAAAAAATAATAGTGATAGTAAAAGCTTAAAAATTTGGTTTCGTTGTGATTCCTTTTATTTATATTTTTTGGTCAGCCTTTTTGATTGATTTTCCATATATTCAGACAAGTTTAGCGCACAAGGAAGTTTGTGGGCAATTCAGTTTAGGTCTTTTAGGGCGAGTTGATTTTTTCTTTCTTTTTTCTTTGGCGGGTGTTATTCAAAATTCAACTGTGAAGACTGCAAGACACAAGATAAATTAAACCACCTTCAACCAAATTCTCACATAATAATTAATCGACCTATATAAAGTAAAAAAAAAAACAGTGACTGTAAAACCTTAAGAGTTTAGTTTTTCACAGAAGATTGAGCAAGTGAACTGTTAATGTTAGGATTTATTTTATTAATATTTTTCGTCAGTCTTTTTTTAATTGTTTTCCCTTATATGCTGACCACCTTAGTCTACAATGAGGCTTGTGGGTAATTAGTTTTAGGTCTATAGAAGGAGCTAATTTTTTGTGAGTATTATTATCATTATTTTACTCCTTTGAGAGTTTTTCACGCCAGCGTTAGCTGATGGTCTTCCAATTGAGTTTGATGGTCATCAAGTCTCCTCAAGTCTCCATGAATCTTCTCAAATTTATAGTTGATCTTAATAATGTTGTAGTTAGAATGGTCTCCGCTCGTTCTCTTATTTCCAAAAACTCCAATCCCTTTACCTATCCTTTGCTGACAGCACCGAAATCATCAATTACAAATGGTATCACTGTCACTTTCACGTTCGATGGTTTGTTTGGTTTTTTTTTAGTTCTCTAGGGAGGTCTAGGTACTTATCTCTCTTTTCGGTTTCGATCAGCAAAGTCCACTATTCAGCAGGTTATCTTCTTTTTTTTTTGTTGACTATCGCAAGGTTTTGTCGACTGGCTGAGATTAGGTGATCCGTCTGTATAAAACTTAGCCTAATGAGTAGAGTGTTCGCCAATGGTCCGGGTGACCGGGGTTCAATCCCAGGTCGAATCTTACCAAAAACATAAAAAAATGGTACTTCATACCGCCTTGCTTAGCACTCAACATTATAAGGTGAGGATCAAGGGTAAAGTGGAGCAATCCTGCAAATGGAATAGCGCCATCCCCAACACCTCAGTGTAGTAACCATTGAAAAGGTAGCCTTCAGGTCACCCTCAACTAAAGTCGCCAACTTTACATACTTATTATCAATTTAGTTCTTGAGAGTTTTTCACATCAACGTTAGCTGATGGTTTTCTACTGGAGTTTGAGTGCAAGCACATCTCCTCAAGTCACCAGGACTCTTCTCAGTAATCTGGTCGATCTCAACCATGTTGTACTTGGGACAGTCTCCACCCTTGCCGTAATTTCCAAGTCCTCCAGTCCTTGTACCAATCATTTTGGTGACTGTACCAAGAACACGAATTACTATGGGTATAACCGTCACTTACATGTTCCACACTTGTTTCAAATCTCTAGCACGATCGAAGTATTTATCACTCTTTTTCGCATTCTTTCAAGTCTATTCTATGGTCCGCCTATATCACCCGAGAATACGCCTCATTTGATCTTTACTTCTGCAAAGGTTTTTCCTCCAGCTGTCAATTACATTTTCCAGGTTTGCATTATTATTATTATTATTATTGATACGTAATTTTCAGAATTATTTTCGACTCCTTACCTTCCTTCACTGGGTTTTCACGCAAGACCTAGGATGAGGGAAGTAAACGATTATCTTATATGCTGTGCATTTATGTTTTTTTTTCTCTATTTTGATGATATTTTTCAGTTACAATTATAGTGGTCTTCTATGGAGATAAGTAGTTCTGCAAAGTGTAATTTTTTAAAAAATTTCATATGGGTTGGGGCTGCCTGGTATCTTGTTAATGTGTTTATCGGTCCCTTTCTTGATTATTCCCAGGGCTCCTACAATTACTGGCATGATGGTAGTTTTAAGATACTACTATTTTTTAAATTTCATTGTACCTGTTTTTGTATTTACTTATTCTATTAAATCCTTTGATCGATATGTGCAGGCACTTACATATCAATTAGGAGGCAATATAGTTTGTTTGTTTTTTTAAATCTTTAACTACTTTATTTAGTATATTGCTCTTTATTTTTTTCTATCACTTGGGACATCTAACTCCCATAGAATAGTTGTTGCTTTTTCTTCTGTTATTCGTTCTGATTTCTGTCTCTACTATTTTTCACAATCCAATATTCCATTGTATTTACATAAATTCCAATGAATATAATGTCTATTAGTATTAGGATTGGGCAACCTGATATTAAGTAGTCAACTGACTCAGTTTTTTTTTTTATTTACCTACACTACATATTGGTTTTGATCTGTTGTTTATTATATTTACCTGATAGTTTCTAGTTGGTCCTTTGCTGTAATTATAACCCCCTTCTCTCTCTCTCTCTCTCTCTCTCTCTCTCTCTCTCTCTCACTCTCTTCAGTCCAGAACATTTTTACCATCGATCAGTCTTGTCTATATCAATATAAGCATTTCCATTTTTTTGTGTATTGTCCATGCTTGGGTTTTTTCCATTGGTTTTTCTTGTTGTATTCCTTATGCATTACTTGTAAAAATTTTTTGCTATATTTACTGCTTTATTTTATTTATTTATTTATTTCCTTGTGGAATTAATTTTTTGCAAATTTATTGATTTCTTTACTAACTGAATATGTTTTGCTTCTCGTGTGTTTTTGCAAACTTTAGCATCTAATCTGTTGTAGTGTTTAATTATCTTTCAATCCTATAGTCGTTCTGTGTAGGTCATTTCTGTTTCGATCATGTCTCTTTCACCATTATATTTCTTGAGCCGTTCAATATCTGTTCATGGTTTATGCATTTTTTGGCAGATTATAATTTTCCTAACTTTAGAATCCATCTTTCTTTCTTTTCTTTATATCAGCTTACATCCATTTAATTATATTCAAACTGTAAGTCACTATTGGTATTGTCACGGTGTTAATTGTTGAGACTATATTGAAGTATAATCTATTTTAATTTCTGAACTCTACTGTTCAAATATGTTACGTATATTGCTGAAAATTAGATCTTTTTTTTTTTATTTTTATCAACCTATTTCCTTTTTAGAAATTAGCTTTTTGTCGTTCGTTTTCTTTTAAATATAGATTATTTGATACACTATGTCACTAACAGTGAAAATGGTTAACATACTGAGAGCAATACAGATTTTAAAATGCATGTTAAAGATTTTTGTGTATATTGCTTTTATATCACGAAACCAATTAAATTTTGAATTACATTCCACAATGAATTGTACTTAATATTACACAAATACTTGTAATTTTTTTTCAGATTCTTAAGAAAGCAATTACTTCAATCACCAAATTCGATTTGGAATAACACTTTATAATTTATTAGTAAATCTATTTATTATGCCATTTCTAAAAAAGAAAAAGAAACAAAGAAAAAAGAAACGTTTCGCTTTCATGATATAAAACATACATAATTAATTGAAATCAAAATAAATAAGATATGAAAATGTCTTCCATGTTTGCTTGTTTTTCTTTAAATGTTCTTGCAGTTACCACTAAATTGTTAAGTGAAGTTTAAGTGTGGTGAAGAATATTCGAATACATTTATCAGACTGTTAAAACAGTAATTCATAACCCGTTTGGTACGAACCAATCATATCAAAGCGAGAACAGACAAGACGCAACAAAATTACAAATGTAGGTTATGCGGTGATAGAGACGAAACCATCAATCACATAATAAGCGAATGCAGCAAATTAACACAGGAGGAGTATAAGACAAAACACGACTGCGTAGGCAAGATGATCCCCTCGGAGATGAGCAAGAAATTTAAATTTGACCATACGAATAAATGGTATATGCGCAACCCAACAGCTGTCCAAGAAAATGACACACATAAACTTCTATGTGACTTTAACATTCAGATGGATCCCTTAATGTCGACCAGAAGACCAGACCTAATAATAATCAACAAAAAAAAAGAGAATTTGAAACTGATCACCTAATCTCGGCCAGACGACCAGACCTTATAACTATCAACAAAAAAGAGAACTTTACAGAATTGTGGACTTTGCTGGCCCGGCTGACCCCAGAGTAAAATTGAAAGAAAGTGAAAAGGAGGATGAGTACCTAGACCTTGCTAGGGTACTGAATAAACTGTGGGACATGACAATGACTGTTTTATCAATTGTAATCGGCACTCTTGGTACAGTCACCTTAGGATTGATACAAGAACTTGATGGCTTGAAAATAGCAGGAAGAGCGGAGATCATCAAAACTATTGCATTATTGAGATTGGCCATAATACTTAGAAGAGTCCTGGATACTTGTGGATACTTGCTCTCACTTAAATTCCAGTGAAAGACCGTCAGCTAACACTGACGTGAATAAATCTCAAGGAGTAACATAAAAATGATAATGATAATAATGACACTTCCCAGGAAAATGAAACAACAATAACGATTTTAAAGTGGAGAATAGTCAAATTGAAAAGATAATAGTCTTATCTGGATTATGGATGTAAGTAATGTACTTAGTATTTAAATAAGTTTATATAGAATTAATATAATGCTCAAGGTGGGTTTATTTTGAATATTAAAAAAAAAATCATCACGTCGCCATCTCTTTATCTCATTTTTGTCTTTTCGTCTATGCCAACTTTTTTCTAAACGCCCACCAAACTACATTAATTTTTGCTTCCTTTTTTTTCACTGAATCGTTGAATCCCAAAGTTACGTCTCCGTTTATGATTAGGTCATTAGCCATATTTCTTAAGTCTTTCCCTCCTCCACCCGGACTTAAGATGTCATCAAGTCACCTACGATTTATGGCTGATTGCTTTTGTCCAATACGTAATAATGAGATTAGCCAGTAACTATTCATTCGAAAATTTAGCAAATGACAGAAAATTGATTTTATTTTGATTGTGTATGTAAGTATTATGTGTGTACATACAATTTTTTAGGTAAGAGTAAGTAGAATTTACGTAATTTTCAAGGTAGGGCTATTCTGTACAAGAACCTTTATTTCTTTCTTAATGAAATGGATTTGATTTCCTCTTGTTTAAAACATCTGTATTGGTATTTAGTTGATGGAAGGAACTCAAATCTTCGTCGCTACTTAAGATTTATTATACCATCCATTTTCTAGGCGGGATTATTGATTCTCTGCCGACACTGACTTGTCTGTCAGTCCCATGCGTGACTCTCTGGATAACTAGAAGGAAGGATACGCCAAGAACTTTAATGATTTGATGGCTTTACTTAATCACCTAATACAATTTTCTGACCTTCATTTCAGACAGGGGGCATCAAGTAAAACACACCACCTCTACATAGAAGGCTCCAATTACTCAAATGCTAATTGTAGAACTATAGAACTATGTTCAAATCCATGTTGGGAAATTGACATGAACATTTGTTCATTGATTGGTTCTTCGATTTTAACAGCACGCCAATCTATCTTTGATTATCTTATAACATGAGGTTAGGTAATCGTGTTCATTGTGGGTAATATCAACATATTCTGTGTAATTATTTCTTAATATTTTTGATAGGTTTATTGAATATCAAGTATTCCAATCCAATGCAAATAATCTAAATACAGTTTTATGATATCTGTAATTGATTGGTTGATTGATTTTAACGGCAACCGAACTGATCTAGGGCTATTTGATATCTGAAGTTTAGAGAAAAACGTTCATTTTACCATCATATTTACATTTCTTGTGTACTGATGTTTCTTAAGTCTTTCTTTTTGGTACAATGAAGGGATATTACATTCTCTACGGATCTACCGAAGTGGAGCCTCACTATCTGATGATATTTAGTTTCATACTTTGTGCCTTCCCTTTTTTCGAGGAGGTCTTACTCTTCTGCCGGGAACACAGATTGTAAGATATAACGCCTAGGAGATTGGGTTTAACTTAACCATTGTCAAACAAATTCATCTCACAGATATCCTTTAAGCAAAACCCAAAGATTGTTTTTAATTAGAAAACAGACTTTACCAAGTAAAGAAATGTGAGAATGTTCTCATGAGGAATTCCTGTTTGTAATATATCTACACCAGTTACGGTAAAATCTGTTTTGAGTGATTGATTGCTTGACTGATTGATTTTAATGACATGTCAACTTATCTAGTGTTGTTTTATGCCTAGATGTAAGAGAATTGCGTTCATTGTTGTTTCTTTTGAGATGTTTTTTGACTCATTTTTGTTTTTATTTGTTTAGATTTTTTCATATGATTATATTATATCAAGTATTCCTATCTAATACAAATCATTTGTACAAATTTGTATGGTTTTAAGCATTCTTATCAAATACTAAAAATTACGTTTTCGAGTAATTAATTTATTTTTATCATAGTCATTGGTTTATATTGTTTCAAGTACTGATAAAAATTCCTCGTAACTAATTAGAGCTTCAAGTAATTATTCTTGATACAAATCAGATACAGTTATACGATATCTATTTTCCAATCTGATAAAAACATTCTGCACACACTGGCACGGTTTCAAGTTTTCCTATCTTATACTAATTATTATATGATATCAAGAACTTATTTCTATTGAATAAAACTCACTTGTTCACACACAATTATATGGTTTCAAGTAATTAACGATCACCATCATGTCGTGCGCTAGCACGGATTTCCCTGACCCTCTCTCGCCACTTTTCCCTATCGTTCATCGCCTGTGGCAGGTCTTCAGGCCTACATCCCGTATCTTCACATAGTTGCTGTATGTATGTTCGTGCTGGTCGTCCTGCTTTTGCTCGGCCATATGTGGGGGTCCATAGGAGTACATCCCTAATGAGGTCGTCCTTGCTTCTCCAGCAGTGCCCTGCGTGTCTGGATAGTTTTCTTGGATAGTTTTCGTGGTGGGAGACAGGTGGCTGTATAGTTGGTGCTTTGTGGGGTGTTGCCGCCAGGACTTATTCAATATTGCTCGCAACATTCTTGTGTAATTGCCGTCTAGCTTCTTCTCGAGCCGTTTCGTTAGCGTCCAAGTAGTGCATCCATACAGCAGTATTGATAGAACCGCTGCCTGGAAGAAACTGCGTTTCATTTTATCGGTCAGGTTTGATTTTCATATGATCGATAGCTTATCGATAGCTGTCCATGCCTTCGTTAGCTGCGTGTCGATGTCTTTTTCGGTTGATGAGACACTGCTTCCTTGGTAGGTGAATTTGTCTACCAGTCTTCAAGTAAATATTCTTATTGCAAGTAGTTTACACTTATATGACATTGAATATGAATACGAAGTCTCAAGATCAGATAGTTTTGTATCATACATAGAACACCTTTTCGCAGGGTATCTTATCACCGTCCTGGGATCACAGTCAACCATTTTAAAATCCGATGACATGGTGATAAAATATATTTTGGAAATATCACCTGTTGTAACATGTCTATAGTGTATATTATTAATTTACTTAATTAACAGTTATTATTAATGCGCTTTGGTTGTGCCTCACGCAATGTAATTTTCAACAGGATGGATTAGTAGATCATCGGTGAGTTCGATTCGCACAGGGTAGCCCCCGTTTCAGGCATTATGCTACAGAAAAGTTAAGCTCTGTAAATAACGAGTAAGTTTTGGTTGGTCTGGTCTCAGTTCCCTTACAGTCCCTTCTATTATTAAATCATCAGCCAGATTAGAACTGGGTAGGCTCGACATTAACTTCGGGAGTCTAACGCCACCAGTGCTTTAGTGTGACTTGACGTGTTGATTACATTTACATGTGGACTAAAAAGGGATATATTAGATACGAGGAGTGATTGGTTGGCTGGTTGAGTGTTGGGTTTAGGGCATATCACCCTTTGTAGGTTATTTAACGCCAAATCCATTTTTATGTAAATAGTCTGTTCTGTTTAAAACATAGCATAAGTACACGGTTTGTCAAAACCATTTTTATTTTAAACTATTCAAGCAGTTATATGTAACATATTAAGTGTAAATACAGTTTTAATGTCGAAAAACAGTTCTATTTGAAATAATTCAGTTAAGCATAAGCACGAGTTTAAATGTAAGTACGGTTTAATTGTCAAAAACATTTATTTCAAGCTATTCAGTTTACTCAAACAATTCAGTTTAGCATAAGTATGCTGTTAGTTCTATTTAACCCATAGATATGGACCTATCAGGTACTACTATTCCAGACAGAGTGGACCTGGGAGTGATGGCAATAAAGAGGTACTCCATATTCCCCAAACTCCAGCACTGCTGGAACCTCACCATCAGATTGTTTAGTGTCATATCCAGGACACTCGTTGTGGGGGGTACCCCTCTGCAGAGGTGCAGTCGGTGTATTCTACAGCCCTAGCTGACGGGGCAAATGAGGAGTGATCATCTAACGCAATTATAAAATCTGCTAATCGGTGAGACTAAGAATAAGCTGACTGTATTCCTTGATGACGAGTATGAGCCCGACCAAAATGGCTAACTCGGACACGAGAATTAATTCCATTTGATTGTAAGGTTCTAGCTTCGGAGGTGTGTGAATTGCGAAGTATCTCTTTATTGCCATTACTCCTTGGTCCTTTGATCGGGAGTGTTAGCATCACTTACTGTCCCTTTTATATTTCAAATAGAAATGTTTAAAATTTATTTGATAGGGGTACTTGATCATATGATTGAAAATTATTTGTTTTAAGAATAGTTACTTTAGCTATAATTGTTTATTAAGAAATATTCTTCACAAGTATTGAAATAAGAGGAGTTTCTTCGTGGTGTCATGGTTAAAACACTGTACAGCGGAATCGCAGTAAGCGATTTCGAACTCAAAACGCGCTATTACGTTCACTTTCGGACAAATACCCTTGGGAAAGGTATGAACCCCTTCCTCCTCCCATAATAGCATCACTAAAATGATCGATTTGGCATTAAATAACCTACAAAGGCATATATGCCATTAAACAAATAAAAACAGAAACAAAACATTGAAATAAGAACTAAGGATTGAACTCACCACCTCTACGTGATATACTGTTTGGATATTTGATTTAATATCTAAAACCTCTCAGAAATATGTCCAGGGAAACAATTCAGACAACATTATGGTACTTATAAACCTGATGTCTCAATTGTCATTCTTATGTGTTTTTAGATCTTAATTGCTATTTCTATTTCCGGGTTATCTCCTCACTACTTAATTACATTGATCTTAAGACTGGGCCAACTAAAGAGGTATTTATAGCCTATCTGATGAATAGATTCCCCAACTTTCCTAATCTTGTTCCTCGTTATTCTGCCTTCAATCCAAAAGGGCAAGTGACCTCATTTTCCCTCCATATAGGACGAACTATGCTAGATGGTGTCGTCAACGCCAGGCTACGGCTTTTTGATATTCTTTCAACGTTACCTAAAAAAAGACAAGTTTCCCCTTCATATTCCTTGCAATAACTGTATGGGAGTTAAAGAGTTATGTTCGACAATCTCGGAACGTTAACGAATAAGACATAAGGCACTTGAGGATGGCCGAAAAGTACAGTAACCGAAAAGTTGTTTAGAAATCAAGAGGAATACAGCAATCCGCAAATTTAAAAAAATAATAAACATTCATGTTTGGAATACAAATTTACTGATGTCAAAACCCAATTTAAAAAAAAGCATCAATATTTAAGATCAGCACAATTAAAATCGACACAATATTTCGACAAATCCGAAAATTAACAACCGGAAATTATTATTTTGTTAGATGGACATTTGAAGGAGCGTATTTGAGCATGAGATCCCCAAAAAGGGATGACTGGAAAATAGGAGTACTTGGATAGTACTGAAACCCTGAAATGCATGTTTTTTTGTGTGTTTTGGTATTTTTCCAGTTTATTTTTTTATGAATTAACCAAATCCCTCTACGACGAAGAGAACGAGACCCTTGATCAGTTATACAACGGGGTACAACTGGTTTGACTTAAGAAATCTTCTTCCCCAAGGTCGGTAACTACGAGGTGCATACGATAGGTTTCCAGAATTTTTTCGTATGGGCACTTTTGTTGATAGTACACACATGGAACTCTAGTGCCCGTCGAAGTAATCTCCTCCGGCTGCAATGCACTTGTTGTACTGTTCCAACAACTTCTACAAGGTCCTATGGAGGTCCTCTTGTGTGAGCGTGTCAATGACCTATCCCACAGCCTCTTTCATCTCCTCAGTTGTCTCATAATGACCACCTCTGAGCTTAGGGAATAACCAAAAGTCACAGGTAGCGAGGTCTGGACTATAGGGAGGTTGAGGGACTGTCTTGATGCCATCTTGGTCAAGTAGTCTGTGACAAGGATAGAGTTGTGGACTGGTGCATTGTCCTGGTGGAAATGCCACATACCCGATTTGAAGAGTGCTGGCCTCTTCCGACGGAATCTCCTCCTGAACTCCCTTAAAACCTCAACATAGTAACCCTAGCCCAAACCCTATCCCTTTGGCAAATCAACTCAGGTGTTCCGACTTCCTTACTCCTCCCACACCTCTCATCATCCCTCACAGACTCCCTGCTTTCCTTGAATCTCATAAGATGTATTTTATGGCATATCAACCCTTTTGCGTTATTTAATGCCAAATCCTTTATATATATATATATATATATATATATATATATATATATATGAATTGTTAGGGAATAACTTGGAGGTATATCATTTTTAAATGAGTTGTTCAAACTCATTTGGTTCCACGCAGTTAAATAGTTTCAAGTATTCCGATCTAAAACTCATGATTTCATTTATCATTTATGATTTGTTCTTACACAAGAATTACATCAACCTGTATGGTTTCAGATAACTTATGATAAACATTAGCAAATGATTGAACAGTTCTGTTGACACATAGATCGGGCACTTACGAGTACCAGCACTTAAACTCCACCTTAAATTAATAGTAATGAAGTGGTATAAAACACTTCCCAAAACTCCAGCACTTTAGCCTCACCATCAGATGCAATTTAGTGTCATAACAAGGACAGTCATTTGGGGTAGTCTTACACCTCTGTAGAGGTGCAGTTTGCATACTCTAAGGCTCCAATCGATAGGGTACCAAGATCAATACCCAAATGTGTTGAACTGTGTATTGAATATATGGAATTGCACGTTCGTTTGATGTCATTATCTTGGATATATCAATGACTTTTAATGAGCTCCTTATACATATAAGTAATGATAATCATCATTACATTTTATCCGTGAATAGGTTTTTTGTGTATTTCTCAGTTTAGTAGGGGAGGGCGCTACTCCATTCCAATATTTGATACACTTTACTCTTGATCCTCACCTTACATTGCTGAGTGTTAAGCAAGGCGGCATCAAGTACCATCTTATGAATCATTGGCGAATACTCTACTCATTAGACCAATGGCCCGCTATAGTAAAGATCGCTACCTTAGTCAAGGGTTACCTGAAGGCTCCCTTTTCAATAGCTACCACGCCGAGGTGTAGGGGAGGTGCTACTCCATTTCCTGGATTGCTCCGATTTACCCTTGATCCTTACCTTATTTTGCTGAGTGTTAAGCCAGGCGGTATCTAGTACTATTTTTTTTAATTCTTTGGTATGACTGATCCAATGATTGAACCCCGGTCTCCCGTACCATTGATAAACACTGTACTCATTGGGCTAATTACTATGGTATAATGAGAGCATTGTGTGAATATATCGGCCCAAAATTTGGCATTATTTGATTAATTCAATAAGAAAATAAATAGAGTTATGATAAAGATTTTAAGTAAGAGCTTGTATCTTAAAAATTTGATCTGATTAAAAAAGATGAGTATGATTTTTTGATTTAGCGTTAAAAATGCCTTAAAATCAGCTATTACATATTCGACATATCGCAAGCCAATGTAATAGGTAAATGGTGAGGAGTTGGGAGTACGTTTTGAGAGTGTATCAAAGTGTTTACCAATCCTTAATTATTCCAAGCTATTTTTATCTCACTGGATATTGAAATATATAGAAAGTATGATCACTGTTTTATAGGATTTTTAAATAAATAGAGGTAATTATTTTCAGTTTGTATATGATGTAATATTGTTTGGAAAGGGGACTGTCTTCATCCTGAGAGATCCCATGAGGAGAAACTCTCCGCATGTCACGCTGACCATCTAATTATTTATATAAATAAGTCTCTATCTACAAGCTTTACAAAAGAACTATCATTATTCTTATTTACTTCTGTGAAAAATACATTTTGCAAGAGGGAAAATTCTAGCGTTTTATTACTTGTTTTGAACGTTCAGCCTAATATTGCGATCAAATGACAACTCTAGTCTCTTCAGCTCACTGATAAATCATTCGATTCGAAGGAAAGATAATAAAAATAATCAATGAATTACTCCTGTGCCGACACATTTTTTGTTGTTGTTATTTCTTTATTGAAGCAAATTGGTAAGAAGGCCGCCTGTCTCTCTTCTCACCAAAAGCGTCTCGTCGAGAGGGACCGGCGTAGACAAACGAATCGGCAAAAAGCCAGAGAATTAGTCAACCAATGAATATCTGTGGGTAGTTAGCGAGCGGTGACGCCCGTAACAGTCAATCATTGGCACGCACCCATTGCCATTAATCGAGGCTTTTCAAATCGACAAATTTCTTCTTCTTCTTCTTCTTCTTCTTCTTCTTCTTCTTCTTCTTCTTCTTCTTCTTCTTCTTCTTCTTCTTCTTCTTCTTCTTCTTCTTCTTCTTCTATTGATCCGTCTCCCAGTATTATATTACCTGATGAGACTAAGAGTCAATAGGAAGTTTAATCTCCCTTGAGCAATTCACCTCAGGCTCAATTCGGTGTGACTATTGCATACAATATTACACGATTCGCTACGTTAACCTAAGACTGTTTAATGTGCAATCTGGTAATTTTCACCAAAGCAAAACAGGAAACCTTAATCTTTATAGAGAGCATCGTAATCCCCAGGAAATAAGCAGAAAATAAAATGTAGCAGAATGAAACTGTATGCTGAATTCGCTTCTCATTAACATTTTTATTTACTGAAAACACTTATTACGGATAGAAGTACCTCCGAAAAACATACCTGGAGCCAAATTTAATTATTGACAATGACATAAACAAATATGAAAATTTCAACAAACTTGAACAAATCCGGAAAAACGGATTTTTTGAATTTTTAATTTTGCAGAAAATAATGTTTCTTCCAATTCAGTTTCAGTCCTAAATAGCTGAAAGGAAATTATAATCTGTCGAAATAGAATATCACTAGTTTCCAGAAAATAACTTCTTCTTTCTTTCTTTCTTTATTTCTTTCTTTCCTCAAGAAAAAGCTTTTTCCTCCAATCAGGAAAAATATTATTTTCTTTTTCTTAATTTTAATACAAGTACCAAGAACTGAAGAATGAATTGGTCGAAAAGTTTTGATACCAACATAAAAAAATCCGAAGAATGGTTTCACTTGTTATTTGTATCAATAAAGTTTAATGAATATTTTTTTCATCTTTTTAATTTCCGTTGGAAAATTTTATCCCCACGGTTCATATAGGAGACAATAATAAAAATTATTATCTCAGGAAGACTCCAATCCACGCATCGTTTCCCCTCGAGAAAATATAAGTTAGCCGTGCGAGCCGTTTACGACTTAACTAAAGGAACTGAGAAACAGTAAATCTATAAAATTATCCTTCATTTTATCTCTACGTTTTGGTATTGTCTCCAATCCAAGCTGAATAGACCAAATCCGTTTGCATCAAAGAAATAACAATTCAAGAGAATAGTGAAAAAAAAAACAACTGAAGGGAATAAAGAAAAAACTACTTAAAGTTTTTCTTAATAATACTTGAACAACGTTCCGTTAAAAAATTTCAAATAAAGGTGTTATTTTGTTAACAGAATTTGACAATCTCGACGGAATAGAAAATATAGACACAACTGGACATTTCCTTAAGAATTGCATGTGCATAGTTTTATATTGAAACATTAGAAATACGAACTAGATAAGAAAGTATTATCACCATTTGGTGAAAAGAACGTTTGCTGAACAAGTAGTAAATGTACTACCATCACTAGAATAATAAGAACAAGAACAAGAAATACAACAATTACTACTACGGCTATAAAAATAAAACGATGATAATACCAATATTACCTATTGTGATTGGTGTGCTCCTCAAAACGATCCCCAAAGGCTTTATAGAGGTACGGAAAGATTTAGAATTAGAATAAGAGTAAAGAACATTTAAACTACAGCATTGTTAAGATCACCAAATCACTAACATGAGTCCTGGAGGCTTGAGATTTGCTGACACTCAGACTCCAGTGGAAAACCATCAGCAAAAGCCGGTGTGAAAAACTCGGAAGAATTAAAATTATAATCATGATAATAATGATAGTAATTATAAAGACTGACCAGAATACTGAGAAGAGTCCGGGAGACTGTAGGAGACTTGCTGTCACTCAGTCTCCAATGAAAAACCATCAGATCCCGCAAGGATTAATAATAAAAGAGCAAAGAAAGACGAATACCAATCAACAACAGCAATATCAACAGAATAAGTTTAGGGAGAAGAAGTAAAACGACAAAAATATATTTGGAAATAGGAAGAAAGAGAAATGTGTTGATAAATCAAAGGACAACTTTAGGAAAGGCCTCATTAAATGATTTCGGAATGTTTTTGAAGAAAAAATCACGAAATAAAGACTGAATCTCTATTCAGAGCAACACAAAATAATGTAATCAGGAATAAATATATCAAATTAAAAAGTAAAGTTGGTGACCATAGTCGAGGGCAACCACAATGTTCCCTTTTCAATAGCTACTCAACTGAGGTGAAGAAAAGGGCGTTACTCCTTTCCCTTGATAATTCCACTTTACCCTTGATACTTACTTTATATTGCTGAGGATTAAGCAAGGTGGTATCAAGTACCATTTTTAAAGTCTTTGGTATGACGTGACCTGGCATTGAACCCAGGTCTCCCGTATCATTGGCGAACACTCTACCCACTAGACCAATGAGCCGTTGAATTCAATTTATGCAAAATCATCAAAATGGCTCAAAATTAATACACAACTAGGCATGATTGGGTAATAAAAAGTATCTGCTGGGAATTGTGCTAGAGGCAAAAATTTTAAGAAGCTGATATATGGAGTTCATGAAGGATCGTATGAATCTGCTCAATCAAGACATCTACGTTCATGAATTATAGAAGACAACGTTTCAAGCATTTTATATTTAATTTAAGATAATGGTGATTTTTTTTTTTGTGTTATGGCAGTGAAACTTGATCTTCCAAATTTTTAGTTCAAGGAATTGCCCACGAGAAGTTGGGATATCAGAAAGTATCTCCTCGCTGAGTCCAAACGGTTTGATTATAACTGCAAATGTTGATGAGCATACGTATTTTACACAGCAATTGTTTTAATGGAAAACGAGTCGTTTCCCTGGTGGAAAGTAGACCTCGTATCTTGGGATGAGAGATTGATTGATTGTAACGGCATATCAATCACACTCGGGATATTTAATGCCAAGAGGTTTAAGAATATCTTATACTGAACATGTACATTTGCATTTTTTGTGTAGTTATTTCTTAGATTTTTTTTTTCAGACGGTCCGATCAAATTAGAATAATTTTAAGTAGATCTATTCAATCCATCAATGAGACCCTATACGATAATATCACTCAGGTTTAGAGAGGCTTTCAATGAAGGAATACTCCACATTCCATATTGCCCAATCATTTGGGGCTGTAGAATACACTGACTGCTTCTCTGTAGAGGAGTAAGACCCCTCACTCAATACGTGTCTTAGATATGACAATAAACAATCTGATGGTGAGGTTCCGGTAATGCCGAAGCTTTGGGGAATGCGGAATACCCCTTCATTACCATTACTCCTAGGTCCACTCCGGCCCGGAGCGGTAGCACCTTATAAGGGTCCTATCAATGGGTCAAATGGCACTAAACCGTGGTTTCGACAGTTTACTGTTTTTGCATTTAAACTGAGTATTTATGTTAAACTGAATTGTTTGAAATAGAACTGTTTTGAAATTAAAACTGTTTACTAATGCTAAACTGAATTGTTTTAAATAGAACTGTTCTTGTCATTGAAACTGTACTTACGAAAAAATGAACAGTTTCAATTAGAACTGTTTGCCTACACTGAATAGCTTGAAATAGAAGTGTTTTTTTAAATTAAACTGTGTACTCATGCATATCTGAATTGTTTGAAATTGAACTGATTATTTGTATAAAAATGTATTTGGCATTAAATAACATACAAAGGTTGATATGCCATAAAACCCAAACAAACAGACAAACAATCCACATTCCATAGATCTCCAGAACTGGTACCTCATACCCAGGGAACCACTTTCTATGGAGCCTTTACCCCTCAGCAGGGCATAATCTAAGCTTCAACCACATGGCAGTTTTTCATCTTGAATTGTGCTTTAATAATAAATACGGGGTAGTTTTCGTGTCGTAATGGTTAAAATGCAGGACTGCGGCCTCGATGTAAGCGAGTTTGAATTCCAGACACGATGTTTTGTTTTTGTGCACTGTCGGACTAATACCTTTAAGAAGGGCATGAACCCTCTAATCTATTCAGGTATGGATTGAATAATTTCGCAGCTGTTCTTCTACAATGATTGATTCGGCATTAAATAAACCTTGAAGGTTGATATGCAGTAAAGAAATAAACCGAATCAAACTTCATAATACATAATTAACGTGAAGCCATATTGCTGCAAATTGTCTGGAAGTGTACAGAATTTAAATCTTTAACTTTAAAAGTAATTAAAATGCAAAAATGTATTCCTTTTTGTTTGATAATTGCACCAATTTATTTTTTTAGAAATTCAAATAATCTTAAATGTAGTTATTTAAGCTGGAAATTATAAATGCTTAGTTTTTTGCTTAGTTAAAAATAAAAACGCTGACAGAAAGTAAAAGTCTAATTTACACACACACACACACACACACACACACACACACTCACACACACACACACACACACACACACACAAATATATATATATATATATGGGGGGGGAAGTTGCGTTCAAAAAAGTTGAGATTAAACCTCTTAGTGAATACCTGAATATGCATTTGTGTGTATTTATGAATGTACCTAACCCCTCCACCAGGGACACGAAGTGAAATAAGGGGAATTTTTAAATAGCGTTAAGTTTATTCCTTTTCGAAGACTGTTTGACTAACCAAGGTTGAATAAACCAGTCTGCCCTATTATTTGCCTATAGCTAGGAGTAGAACAGATAGGCTCATGCTTTTTTTCGCGGGCATTAACGTAAAGTAAACATATCCATGATTCGATCTCTGATCTGCAGATTCGATTTTCTACTGCGATAACCGTTATGCTAAGTGTGCTTCCTATGTGTTTATATGTAGGTAGGATGTTGTGTATAGGTATACATATATGAAATTGTAATCATAGTAAATGCTTGGCTTACTTAAGATTCACTTATTTCGGAATAAAATCTGTTGATCAATCTGAACGTCTTACCCAGACGAACGTATGTGTTTTAGCCGATTATGTTGAAAGCTAATGTTTAACGTTAAAAAGCGCCCAAAGCCTTTCACGTCTTTGTCAATCTTAAATGCAATTTTTACCAGACGAATGTATGTCTTTTAACCGAATTTTTTCAGTGTTCTTGTTTAACGTCTTTATTATATATATATATATATATATATATATATATATATATATTAATAAAACATACTATTCATTTTTTCAGGTAGACATTGTAAATGCGATTTTGTTAATTTTGACAAGTCATTTCTTTTTTTATAATAAAAGTTTCTTATTTTTTCGTAATTTACAGCCTCATTAATCTGCACAATGCTATATATATATATATATATATATATATATATATATATATATATATATATATATATGAACAAAAGATGAATAAAAATATAACTTTCATTCTCATTTTTTGATTATTCTTAACTAGTTTCGCCCTGGTCATCGACAGGAGAAAAAGGTTTTGAAGACAAAACGTTTTTTATAAAGGTTTAAAGAGTTCTTATATATATAAATATATTCATCTTTTTAATATATATATATGTGTGTGTGTATGTGTGTGTGTGTGTTCTCTCTCTCTCTCTCTCTCTCTCTCTCTCTCTCTCTCTCTCTCTCTCTCTAGATGTTTGTGGTCGTCAAATTTTTTATTTCAAGGCCGGTTGATTAAGTTTCATATAAAATCCAAATGACACATATGTTTGCAGCCTTTTTTTCCATTTGTTTTCTTTTCATTATATATTTTGAATTTTTTCCAAGATTATATATATATATATATGTGTGTGTGTGTGTGTGTGTGTGTGTGTGTGTGTGTGTGTGTGTTATGACTAGAAAAATACACAAATGTTATCAGAGATGAATGATAATTGGAATAACTGTAACAGTAATATTATAATCACAAAGCCGTAACGGAAACAGACCAGTTAAGATGAATTAACAAATCAGAAATATAAGACGATAGAGCTGCGAAGATAAGCAAGCCCTACCCGAAATAACCTAAAAGCTTGACGAGCCTCCCGCACAACAATATATAAAAACTTGCCCACCCTGCCCTAAGACACTTGGTCTTACAGTATCAAGCACCGGTAACTCTATGTCTACACTATCCTAACATTAAAAATCTATAGGAACTATGAATGATATTATGGTCTCTTTATAAATGTCACAAATTCTATCATTAATATTCATCATGATTAAGTCGTTCTGATGACTTACCCTATCATCTATTTTTCTTAGCAGGTCCTTTAAGCTGTCTCCAGTGTTCATCCAGAGCTAATTTTTGTAACTTCCTGCTCGTTGGCACGCCCTGGTCTGTCTATGTATCAGAGTCTAAAAGAGACATCGCTCATGAGTTCGTCTTTACATACCCAGCAGTGTCCAGCATGCCTTCTTCATCTTAACTGGATTAACTGCATAGAACCCAAAATTGAGAAGATACCTTGGGAGAACCAAAATGGCTTTCGGAGAAATTGATCCACGACATTACAAATCTTGACTATCTGTCGAATTCTACGTGTACGTACAAAAAAACCTTGTGGCAACAATATTATTTGTCGATTTCTCCAAGGCCTTTGACTCTATAAACAGAGGAAAGATGGAGCAAATATTACTCGCCTACGGCCTACCCAAAGAAACCGTCGCAGCCATAATGATGATATAAAAACACAAAAGTAAAAGTCCGCTCCTTGGATGGACAAACAGACAACTTTGACAACATTAGGTGTGCTGCAAGGGGACACATTAACCCCATACCTCTTTATCATATGCCAAGACTACGTGATTAGAACATCTATTGGTAAAATGAAGAATAGCGATTTCAAGCTGACAAAGGAAAAAAACAGAAGTTACCCAGCATAAACAATTACGGACGTGGACTGCACTGATGACATAACGCTTCTGGCAAATACACTTGCCCCAGCCGAAATCCTGCTACACAATCTGGAACGAGCGCTGCTGCCATAGGTCTCACTGTCAATGCAGATAAGACGGAATACATGAGCTTTAATAAAAAAAAGGCGACATCTCCACACTAAATGATAATTCTCTAAAACTATTGGACAAGTTCACCTAACTAGAAAGCTGTGTCTTATCTACCGAGACAGATATCAATACGCAACTAGTAAAGGTATGGACAGCTATCGATAGACTATCGGTCTATGCCGATATAGGATGTAACCTTGAAGACCTACAGGGAGCGATGGATGATAGAGATAGGTAAGGGAGATCCGTGCTGGCTGCGCATGATGATATATATATATATATATATATATTGCACAAAAAATATTTCTCAAATAATAAATAGTCATAATAATGAATTAATTAATAAATTTCGTAACCGAGTAAATAATAATAATAATAATAATAATAATAATAGTAAAAAAATAGAATGTAACTGTAAATCTCGAAGTGATTGTCCAATGAATGGTTTGTGTAATTCAGATAACGTAGTATATCAAGCTATTATTTATCCAAAAGAGAACATAAATGATAAGAAATATTATATTGCCATTTCATCTACTAATTTTAAAATTAGGTATGGAAATCATAAATTCTCCTTCTCCCACGAGCATCATAAACATCAAACTGCTCTATCTAAACATTATTGGGGATTAAAAGTTAAAGGGTTAACCCCGGAAATACAATGGTCCATATTGAAAAGATCTAGTACCCCAAAATCTTTCGATAGTAGGTGCAACCTGTGTCTTGAAGAAAAAATCCACATTTTGCTTTTTCCTGACCTAAAAAAATTAATAAATAAGAGAAATGAACTAATAGCTAGGTGTAGACATAGGGCTAAATTTAAACTATAAATAATTAACAAAATTTTTCTATAACAACATAGAGCTAATTTTGAGAATAAATAAAATAGATTGTTAGGTAGAAAATTGTGGAAAAGAATATAATACATACGTACTACGCATAAAAAGTGGAACGAATTAATGCTTTCTAAATAATTTTGAAATGTTAAAATATAGTAAATAAATTAAATATTTGCTTTAATTTTAATATATCTAACACTGTACCTTTACTTGAATTTTTTATTTAAAGTTTAAATCTTAGTCAATAAAAAACTTGTAAGTTGGGTCTAAATATAAATTTTTAAAAAACCTTTTAAAAAAACAATATTTACTACACTGCTAACCGAAAGTTAAATTTAAAACGGAAGTGGGCTTAATGAAGAGGTAACTCCTCACCCCTCTTCGACTCCCTCCCACCTTTTCAACTCCCTCATACTATCCCCTCCCACTACCATGTGTCTATTCAATTTTTTTATCCAAAATGATCTGAAGAAGTCTGTTACTTTTTCGTGTTTTTGAAAACCTCAAAAACGCGTAACAGGATTGAAATAAATGTATAATCCTATGTGACCGGTTTCGTTTTTTTTCTTAAAGAATATATATATATATATATATATATATATATATATATACCTACGGAGAGAGAAGTATTCTATCATGGTTTCACTTACCCGGATCCTCAGGACAAGTCAAAGTTGTCCTGATCATCCGATTAGGTGAATTCTAGGTAGATTACATCTGGCTTTGCAGGTTTTCATATTTCGCTCCACTTAGTGTATTTAGCACTCTTACGTTTCTCCTTTAGGAATTCTGTCAGCGTTTTCCTTTTGAATAGGCATTGCGATAATGATTGATTAATTTCAAGCAGTAAAAATTGATTTTTTTTCTTTTTTTACGGAATTTTTCCCCAGATATTAGTTTGTGTTATATGATATTATTTACAAATTGTATCATGTTTTTTTCACAACGTCAGGAATCTAGGATTGGTATAAATGTAAAAAGAATATATATATATATATATATATATTATTCTAAATTTTTACATTGGTTCTACATTGACTACAGAATATTCTTTTGTTTTAGCAGTAAGAAGTTGAGAGTTACAAAATGAAACAGGAGAAATAAGAATCAAGGAAAAGTTGAAATAATCCCGATCTATGAAATCTAAGCACCGGATACCAGTTTATTACAGTGCTACCGGCTTAAAATATTCAATATATCTGTACATATACAATAAAGTTATGTACTATTTAACGGCTTTCTTATCATTCATTACTCTTAATAGCGATGTAGAAATAATATTGTTAAACATAATACTGTTAAATAAATGATAATAGAAAGAAATATTCATGTTGATTTTATCAAAAGAGATGTATAAATAGGGCCTTCTTTCCTCGTCAGAAGTCAGTTCAAACGAATATATGTACATCTGGATTGAGGTACAAGTATCAGTTGTGCAGGTTCTACGATTAGATACAATGATTTTTTAGCCTATAATATGGAACTGAATATTAATCAGTGAATAAAAACAAGTTTTTGCATTATTTTTGCAATTATTAACCCTCTTTTAATTTTTCTTCTTTTATGCAAAATGGGATATTTTAATCGGGACGTTTCTTCAAGAGTTCAGTGTATCACGTATCAGAAACATGAAGGATAAACTCTTGATAAGACTTCAGTTCATCTTTTTTTTATCGGAGATGCTTTATTATCAGTATAGACGACTTCATAAATATTGCTACAAGAGACATTGGTATCAGAAAAAATCTAAATCACACCTATACAATATTCCCAACTATTTCTCAGATCTTTCAAATGTATGTATAATGCAGAAAATGGAAGAATTTGCATTAAAAAAAAAGAGCTAAGTCCAGTTATGGCAAAGCAGGTATATTCCCCAGTCGGCTGGGGCAGTAAAATACACTGACGGCACCCCTCCAGGGGGGTTAAGACCCACCAATGAGTGTCCTGTATATGACACTAAACACTCAGTAATGCTGGGGCTTTGGGGAATATAGAGCAGCCCTTCATTGCCATTGCTCCCAGGTCGACTCTGTCCCGGCGTGGTAACACCTGATAGGGACCTATCTATGGGTTAAATTGAACTAACGGTATACTTATGCTAAACTGAATTGTTTGAATAAACTGAATTGTTTGAAATAGAAATTTTTTGACAATTAAACCGCATTTACATTTAAACTACGTGCTTATGCTAAATTGAATTATTTGAAATAGAACTGTTTTTGATATTGAAACTGTATTTACACTAAACTAAATTGTTTAACATAGAACATTTCTGACAATTAACTGTGTGTAATCAAAATATGTACTTATACTAAACTGAATTAACTCTGCTTGATTAAACTGAATAGCTTGAAATAGAAATGTTTTCCACCATTAAACTATACTTACATTTAAACTGCGTACTTATGCTAAACTGAATTGTTTGAAATTGAACTGTTTTTGACATTGAAACTGTACTTATACTAAACTGAATTGTTATATCTAAGTGCTTGAATAGTTTGAAATAGAAATGTTTTTGACAATTAAACTGTGTACTCATCCTAAACTGAATTGTTTTAAATAGAACTGATTATTTACATAAAAATGGATTTGGCGTTAAATAACCAACAAAGGTTGATACGCCATAAAACCCAACCAACCAACCAACCAACCCAAAGCACGTATATATCACTTAAAAATATTAAAATTATAAATTCTAAGAGTCTCTTTGATCATCACACAGTTATCACACTGAAACACAAGAAAAGTAACTGAATCATCGCCTTCATGTTGCGTGGTATAGTCATGTGATATAATGTTGGTAAATGCGATACTCACAGGAAGAAAAAAATCACAGAATTTAGGGTAGCCCATATACAGGAGAATAAATTATGAAATCACTCAGGTTGTAAATGACACAAAAGAAATATATTAACATGTTTACACTTAGATATTGAGTCGCCTGTTCTTTTATTTAGCTGTTTGTTTTCTGTATTTTTCAGGAGGCATGATGTATTTTTCAGACATTATCACATTGTGTATAAGCATATGGTTTTTCACAATATTTCTAATCTATATTTGGGAATTATTTGTTTCATTTCTTATTCGGCAGATGCAAGTAGTTGATGTAGTGTTGGAGTATATTTCTGAGGCTAAATCGGATGTTACGATTATACGATCGATTTTTCAAATTCAGGAGACGTTAAGTTCATTTTTAGATGAAACTTCAAATAACTGACTTTAGGAATTCATAAGTATATATATATATATATATATAATAAACAGTGTCAATCATTAATGCTATTAATTTTATGATGTATTTTCTTCAATTTAATTTTAGTAGCCTTTTCATCGCAACTCACAAACCGAAAATAGAAATTAGAGAAAATACTCGTCATAATTTACAATGATGGATAATTCTCACAATATATATATATATATATATATATAGACATTTTGAATTTATATTTTATCATACAACTTTTGAGAACACGTGTAATACCCAATACTCCTAATCCACTAACCAGAGTTGTTGCCACAGTTTCAGTTGCTAAGGTGGTACTGTCATCCCTCGCTCTTCCCGAAGCTTTTGCCATAGGACAGGGCATGAAGACAAACACAGCGAAAGTTCCTCTTTTTAGCTTAAGCTTTTAATGATGTTAAATGCCTTAGCTTTCAGATATGTTCGTAAAAATCATTAACGACCATATATATAACTTATGTAGTCAGCTATATATAAATAAAGAGCTATTCAGAGAGATGATAGAGTATTTGTATCTACTAATAATCGCAAAGAATAGTAACTGAGAGTCAACAGAGTGGAAAAATCGCCGTAAAATAGTGGTTAAAGTGCTGAATTGCCAAATAATAATTAGAAAGTTCGAATAACATTGAGTGGTGCAATTACATTCATTTTCGGATTATTACTGTAGGGAAACGTATGAACTCGATTATCCACAAGGTATGGATCAAATAGTACCAATACTGTTCTTCTACAAGAATGATTTGGCATAAGATAATCAATGAGGGTTGATGTGCCTTTAAATAAAGAAGCAAAACTAGGAACCAAATTGTTAACTTGTGGAGGTGCCCGTGGTGTAATGGTTATCGTCATAGGAAATGGACACGGCGACACGAGTTCAAATCTTAGACGAGATTGCACTTCACATAGCACTAATACCCGTGGGAAAGGTATGAATCCAATTATTCTCCCTTCGGCTATTGGTAAAAAGTAGGGCAGACTGAGTTCTTCAGCCTTGGTGAGATAACTAGTCTAGGAGAAGGAAAACTCTGAATTCAAACCTGTTAAACTCTGCTTAAAAATTGACCTTATGCCATAACCTGCCCGAGTGGAGGGGCTGGTAAATATGATATTATATATATATATATATATATATATATATATATATATATATATATATCTTCTATGAAAGAATTATTGATATATACTTAGCTTAATTCTATCCATAGAAGATGTGGCACTTGCATAACCTTGTTTTTCACGTATCATTTTTGATCAAACGTATCTAGACTGCTGCTAAAAAGTATCAAGAATTGCCTCTGAATCGATCTTGCCCAATATTGTGTCTCTAGAAAATTTCGTTCAAAATGGATCTAAACTAACCTCATAATTTGAAATCAGTTTTTTACTGACCTGCCTCAAGGAAGTGTAAACGTTTCAGTAAACCACGACTAAGGAGTTAAGCCGTGTAAGCCTACATTCTAATTTTCAAGTTTGAAAACTTTAGATACATCCCATTTTAGAGCCTATTATGGATAGAATAGCCATCCTAAAAGACAGTTTGATGTACAGCTAGAAAACTGGGATGAGTTACTATGCGCAATGGAAAAATATTATTGTAAAATTGATATTTCCTGAAATTTTGATTCTTTGTGTTTTTAAATTTACATGCATAATCATTATTCTTGTCAGCCTTAAAAACCTATTTCAGAATTTAATGATTGAAACTTCAAAGTAAGATGTCATTGAGCTCAGTGTTTTTTGAATTATCTTTTTCTTATTTTTTATGGATATTTTTTAATCTATGCATTAAATTCAGTTTTCTTTTTTTTTCGATTGTTGTCAAGTTGCTCCTTTTTATGCATCAAAAATATTTTCTTACATATTTTTCGCTTAAAAGCAAAATGTTTTTCTAATGTTCTGTTAAATGCTACTTTTTGAAGATTTACCCAACCTATATTCTAAGTAGCAGACGTGAGTCAGTATACACTTGCAGATATAAACACAAGGAAACACACACACACACACACACACACACACACATATATATATATATGTATCCGTTTTGTCATAACATGAATGAATAGAAACGTGTATTTTTGAGAGTCAGGATGTACATACAAATATATCAAGCAGTGTATATGTTTGATGAAAGTCATTGTCGTTCACACACACACACACACACACACACACACACACACACACACACACACACATATATATATATATATATATATATATATATATATATATATATATATATCTTCTTAAAATCTAAACCCACCCATCAACGGACATACTTATATACATATACTGAAAACAATGAGTTTATATACATACATAAACATATTCCTATATATATATATATATATATATATATATGTGTGTGTGTGTGCGTGTGTGTGTATAATTTTTATGCAGTATCATTTATAGATATAAGTAAGAGCATATATATATATATATATATATATATATATATGTGTGTGTGTGTGTGTGTGTGTGTCTTTGAGCGTGTACACAGACACGAATATATTACATTTCATATATTTGCTGCTATCAAACTATCTACGAATACATACATACATACATACATACATACATACATACATTATTTACGTTATTGCACGATTTCTGCCGGGTTTTTTGTTTCGTCTTGGTGACCCAACTCACAGTATTTTGGTTGCTGTACTCTCCGGCCTTCTTCAGATTCTTTTGTTTTGTTTTGCCTTAGTCAGTAATCTCGCAAGAATTTCGAAGTAAACTCTTTTATTCTGCGAAGGTAGACGGCAAGCAAAATGTTGTTTATAACCACCAAATTGTCGGCAATAATCCGAATCATGTAAAATAATGTACGTATTAACAAGAGCCCATCTCAGAAATTTAGACACATGTTCTCATTCTCTTATATTCAGAGACACAAACAGAGACACACGCATGTATTAGCAAAAATAGGAATATATATATATATATATATATATATATATATATATATATATATATATATATATACGCATTTATCGTTTTGTTGATAAGAAAAAATTGTTATAGTATTGACAAATATCATAACTATGCACACGCCCAAAAAGATATACACAGACAAATACGTACATATATATATATATATATATATATTATATATATATATATGTGTGTGTGTGTGTGTGTGTGTGTGTGTAAATGATGTGTATGGGGATATTGTGTAACTTAATGTGTATGAAATGCTAACTTTTCTGTTGGTTTTATATTCAAAATATGCCGATGTGCCTATCTTATATATATGTATATATATATATTTACACTAATATAAAACAAAACGCTGGTGGCATATATCCATTATGTATATACACATGGCATAAACATGGAAAGATAGGCATACATTGTACCGATGCATACATTTCGTATAATACATATATATATATATATATATATATATATATATATATATATATATATATATATATAGTACAAATATGTATTTATGTATGAATATATAGGTATGTTTGTGTATATATATATATATATATATATATATATATATATATATATATATATATATATATATGTACTGAAGTCTACGCTTGTGTTTTAACTTGTATTCACTTAAGTGCATGTGTGATGTTATGTGTTTGCCTTCCAAGTGTAAATTGTTTTGTTATTCCATCCCAAGCCAATCCTTCCCAATGATTAACGGTAATTTGATGCAAAATTCCACTTTCTTCATATTCCTTTATACATTCCACTCCTATTCTCCAAGCTTTCGTAGACTTCCATTATCTCTTTGCCGCTGTTGGCTTTTGTTTTTTCTATTGATTTGCTCGAGAAAAAAAACAAAAAACAAAAAAAAAAAAACGAAAACTTTTTTGCTCCGAGCATAATCAGTATTGTCTATTGTTCGATTCGACTGCCTACTGCTGCTTTTGGTATTATTTCTATATTATGCTAATGAGGTATTCTGTCACCAACGTTTCACTCCTCTTTCTAATGTTGAACCCTGTGCTCTCAGCACTTATTTTTCGTCTGAGAATCTGAAAATGTGTTGTCGTTAATACTTTCCGGTAATTTCTTGTCTTTAACACAAGGTTCCATTTTTCCAATAAGGCTCTCTCTAGCTCTCTGTCACTGTCTCTGGCTCTGTCTCTCTCAGTATATATATATATATATATATATATATATATATATTTCCAGTATAAAATAGGATAATAATAAAGCAGTATGAAAACTCATGACTCAGATTTGCAAGTTGTGAATCCTCGAGTGAGCCCGTATTTGTGAAACACAGACACACACACACACACACACACACACATATATATATATATATATATACATATGATATATATATATATATATTAGATATATATGTTTAATTCATGGAATTTAGACTGTGACCTATGGGTTTCATGAAGTTCTTTTGCAAAACAACAATCATCATGCTTTATTTATTTTATTATTATTATTATTATATAATTACTTTATCCTAGATATTGAGCACTCTCCATATCATATTGCCCTTGGTCTGACACAAACCCACAAAGTCATTTAGTGACAACCAACACTGTTATAATGTATATATATATATATATATATATATATATACATATATTCGAAGCGTGCTGACAACACTGTTTCTTAACACACCATATCATAAATTCTCTCTCTCTCTCTCTCTCTCTCTCTCTCTCTCTCTCTCTCTCTCTCTCTCTCTCTCTCTCCGTATCGGACATTGCACATAGTAGGTCCTCTAGCTGACACTAAATCTCTGCAAATATCTAATGAATGTAAATATTTGCAGTGGGACAAAACTGATGTGTCCATGCACAGGAGTCTGTAGGAGAACGTTGCTTATAAGTCCATCCTTCTTTATTCAGCTTTACCCATCATGCCTTGTTTGTCTTTCTAGAATTTTTTTTTGCAAGATAGGAGGTAAAGGCCAGTCAATTACTGCTCAAAGAATTTTTTTCGAAGCAGTACGCACTATCATCGTGTAGTTCCCCGTCAATAATTTTCTCCAGGCATTTCTTTAAAGTCCAAGTGCTGCAACCATACTTCAATACTTATACGAGAACAATTTCAAACAGGATAACTTTCAAAATAGATAAATATTTCTATGCTGTATGAATCCTCCAATTTTCATAAAAGAGAATAAATTTTATTGCATATGGCTTACTTGCCAGCTATTTCGTGCTGACTAACCATGTACATTCATAAATAAATGTATAAAAATCATTTCTACACAAGAGTCCCCATATTTTATTATCAACCTCTCTACACGGGATGAATTTCACTCAGTGTCAATTTTTAATGTGAGTTAATAGGCTCTAATTGAGAGTTCTCCTTCTTTTAAACTAAAGATAAAGAGATCAGTTCCCCGTATTTCTTTCCTAACACGAAAACCATTAAACTATAAGTATTTTCCAAATCATCTGTACGTGAGTAAACCCTTATATATATATATATATATATATATATATATATATATATATATATATATATATATATATATATATGTATGTATATATATATATATATATATATATATATATATATGTTAGAAATAAGTGGAAAATGGAAAAAATAAACACTTATAACAGGTTTAATGGTAATATTTAACAGAAGAACTTCATGAAACTAAATATTTTTTGAGTTTTTCAACATTTTAGCGAATGTGGAAAAAACATAAACCAAAGGAGAATATAAAAAGGTTAAAAGAGAAGGAAAGAATCTAAAAACTAAAATTAGATAAGGGGAAGAACAAGGAGGGTATGTTTTTTCCTCATTTGCTAAAATACAGAAAAACTAAAAAAAAAAGTGAGGTTCTTATATTAATAAAGAACGAAATATTACCACAAAATCCGTTGTGTTTTCTTTCTTCACTTTTCCACTTATTTTTGTCTTCTTGTCAGATTAACCAACATCTACTATTTCTCCATATATATATATATATATATATATGGCTGATCTTTCTATGATTCATTGGGAAATGTAATTCTTTTTTCCAGAAAGGTTGCCTGTGTGAAACCTCCGAATAAGTATGTGTATATGTTCCTTTGTACCAAACCTCATACCAAGCAATCTACTAACTGAAATATATTCATATATATATACATTTATTTATATCTATCTACATTCTATTCTTCAATTTTTTGCAGTGAAATTTTTTGCACAGGCAGTATTTTTCTGACCAGTTGATGCTAATAATTACGTTACTTATAGAGCACAATAATCTTGAGTATAAACTCACTGAAACGTCTTTTGTAAAGTATGACGGTAGAAATCAGCTAACAGTCTGTACTGGTGGACCTTTCTCGCTCCCGCTGCCTGGGTCTAAATCATGTGACTATTTCCCGTCGCTAAAAAGTAAAACATGTGGTCTTCATTTTAGAACTGCTGAAAAACATGCAAAAGAGCGACATGGTGTGAGGAAACAATTAAAGTCAAGAAGCATTTTAATTCTGTTTTATAGGAGTGGAAACAATGTTTTCGTCGCTGTGTGGCTTCCCAACTATTTTCAAAATGATAAAGTTGATCTGGAAATAAAATGATAACATGTTTTAACAAAATCCGTCTCATTATTTGATAGACTAACCTTATACTCCAAAAACATCATTTTAATCTTTCTTTTTTTTTTCAACACTTTATATTTTATTTTAACAATTTCCCATTTTGAATCCCATTTGGATACATTGTTGTTGAAATAATTTTTTTCCTTTAGGATGGTGGATTTACTTGTGCACAGGTTGAAAATTCACGAACACAGACCTTGCAGGAGAATATTGCACCCATAAGGAGTATCTGGTGAAAGACCTTAAACTTCTTCTGATTGTGAGGCTCCAGTTCAGAAGATCTGTGTAGTGTGGAATACCCATCTATGTATCAAATTGATATGATTATGAATCATTCGTATAACACAGAAAAAGTGAGAAAAAAGCAACATCGGAAAAATGTAATTATGAATTTAAAATGAATGTCATTCTCTAACCCAAAAGCATAAAATAACCCTAGATGGGTTGACATACTCATAAGGTCAACCACTCAATCTATTTGGTTTAATTTCAAGAAGTATAGTATATACCATATATCCTAATGTACTTTGCATTAGTGGTTTTAATGACGCATCAACTTTCTTGGGTTATTTAATGTTGAATCCATCCTTGGCGAAAGACAATAAGAATTCTGTTTAACCCATAGCTCGGAGGAATAAGTGCACTCATACTTTTCCCCAGACTAATAGCCTGAAAGTGAACGTAAGAAAGAAATTGGAGTTCCAACTGACTTCCTACAATATTGCTATCCAGGATCATCACCAAGGTACCACGGTCTCCTCCCATACCATGGTATAGACACACACACACTGTCACGTGGAAAGAAATAAGGAATTTCCCCTACCCCTCTGTGTTTGAATTAACAGGCCGCCAAAGACTGACCGTTAAAAGAGGAATAGGAATGTAGGTCAATTCCTCGCAGCCGAAGTAACAAATCCAGGTCAGAATAAAAGCCAACAGATTTTTGCACTCTGTGACCGGATGGATAAAGAAGGACATATAGTAGCCCTGAATGAATCGCCTGACAGGGTGAAGGAAGAAGAAAGAGGCCGAATTATTGGCCAGTATTCTAAAGCGGAAGTAGCACCCTTTTCGTCAGCGGAAATAGGGATAAGGAAATCAGTTTTCAGGACGGAGATCACCAGGAACAGATGGGCGAATCTCATGCAAAACTCCGGGCGAAGAAGCAGAACCGGGGTTTTCAGGACAGTAGTTGATGTGATAAGATGTATTGAAACTGCTGCCGAAATTCCCGGGGAAAAGCGAAAAGAATCTTGGACAAGAATATAACAGACGCCTTCAAGCCAATCTATATATAAAACCCCGCAAGCCCGTAAAAGAGAAAATACTCTCAGAAGGAACCCGTCAAAAGCTAAGTAAACCTTAAAACTGTTTCTCCCTGCACCCTTCCTAAGTACGGCAATTACATACTTTCTCTCTCTCTCTCAATTTAGAGAAGGAAGAAAGAAAAGAATAAGGAAGAAAGACATTTTTATATTTGATATTATCCGTTGATAATATAGCCGACACGTTAAATATGTGTGTCCGCATGAATTAAAAATCTTGTTATATATTTTATATCTCTCCTCGTGTCGAAATTTATTCATTGTGTTGTCTGCCTATCAAGTTGTCTCTTGCATGTTCTTTTTCAGCTTCATTCGCTTCATGTTATTCTCGCTAAATGTCTAATTCGCCTGTAAAAATATTACACGGGAAATTGGAATTGTCGACTACGATAAATAATAATATTATATCTAAACCTAGGGGCCCATATCTTCCATTATCCTTGAGATAGGAAGAAATAGTGGTCTGGGGGGGTGGGGGTGTAACGTGAAAAATAGAAACCCCTTGCCAGCGGCGGTCAGTCTAGCCCCAAATTAACCCCCACATAATCAGCCAGTTCCTATATGCCCGAGAAAGGACTCTTAACTAGGACTTATTCTGCGAGGGATCAAGTGCCTGGCTGCCCCGTCTTCACACGTGCGAAAAATAAACTCCCGAGGTGGGATAAATATTTAATGCCACCAGTTCCCATACGCTTTTGAATGGAGGCTCGTCATCGGAATTATTATTATAAATAATAATATTTATTTCCTGTAGTCGTGTGACGATTCCTGCTGTCAAAATCTGCGCTGGGAGACCGAAAGGAATATTGTCGGAACAGTCCTAATTACCCGTTGTTATAATTGTTTGGGAAAATTTAAAAAGAATGGACATAATAGAAAACTTCTCAGAAGAACCCTCCATGGAAAAGTTGGAGAGGCTAAGAAAAAGCGAGATAATAAAAATTGGCGAGAAGCTTGAGTTAAATGTTCAAAATTCTATGAGGAAACATGAACTCGTTAGAAAAATAACCGAGCACATGGTGGACGAGAATGTGTTCGAAGAAACTGCATTAGAAGAACTACCGAGGGAAGTAGAAAAATGACACCAGAACAAATTGAACTGGAGAAAGTTCGAATACAAGCCCGAATGGAACTAGAGAGAAACGGGATAGAGCTGGAGATAGCTAAAATTCAGCAAGAAACAAGGTTGCGAGAGGTCGACTTGGCGAGAAGAGGACGCGAAGGAAGCCATGACAGCTTCGAAATGACGAAGCAAGCGAGGCTAGTCCCAAAATTTGAAGAAGCCAACGTCGACGAATACTTCGCTCATTTTGAGCGAACTGCACTAAACCTATACTCAAAAGCTTCTAGTTGGTTCTAGAAGCTTATAGACAGATTCAGAACGCAGAGAAAGAAAGAAAACCAGTCTTATGTGGAATTTCTGCGGGAAAAGGAAAATGCGCTGGATAAATGGTGTGACTCTAAGAGGATAGGAGGAGACGTTGAAAAACTCCGGCAGCTAATATTATCTGAAGAATTTTTAAACTGTGTGCCAGAAGAAGTCAGGGTTCACCTGAGTGAAAGGAAAACTGACATGAGCTATAAAATGGCTGCACTAGCAGATGAATACACCCTCACCAACCGAAAAACAAAGGAAAGAATCTACATGGGTAGCCAAGGAAGCAGAATGGAGTTTAAAGCAGAGTTAAGCCCAGAAGAAAAACTTAAGGAAGAGAATAGAAGAACATTCAAAAGTAACAGCAGAACAGTGATCTGCTATAAATGTGGAAAGGCTGGACATATAGCCGTAAGGTGTCAGCTAGTGAAAAGTCCGCAAATAAACCGAACCCAATCAGGAAAACCACAAGGAGCTGTAACGACAGCTAGCAGGAACCAATCTTATCGACCCTGGACAAAAATAGGAGTCATAACAGGCCCAAATGGAGGACCAGTAGAAGTTTCAATTTTGAGAGACACAGGAGCATCTCAGTCGTTACTTCTACGAAATAAAGTACCTAAAGGGGTTATGGAAGCAGCACGTGAGACTGTGCAGATATAAGGGATCGGCGGAAGGAGGTTGAAAATACCGCTATGTACGATAACCCTAAAGTCCCTGTGGAAAAATGGACCAATTCAAGTTGGAGTTGTCGATAAGCTACCCATGAAAGGAATTTTCCTCATATTGGGGAAATAAAGTAAAAACAAAAAAGTGTCAACCAAGTAAAATGGCGAAAATGAGCGCCAAAAATGATGAAAGCAAGATGGCGAAGGTGAACGCCAAACATGAAGAGACAAGATGGCGGCAGAGCCACATGCGAGGTATAAACTACATAGTCGCTCGCAGAGTGAGAAGGAGTGAAGGAGTGAAGCTTCCACATCTCAAGAAGCCAAGAGACAAAGGGCCCGGTCTTCAGAGAAAAGATGAGAGTCCCAAGAATAATGGGAATAAATTCTCTAACACTTATCGAGAGGATAAGAGAAAGATATAAGGACCCCCACAAATGGCTAAGAAAGAATTTCAAAAGGGCGATGAGGTACTCCTACAATCCCCAAATAAAGGACTACACTGTGGTGGAAGATATATAGGTCCTTATGTAGTATCATAGAGAATAGACAAGAGGACATATAGAATCGATACCTCGAGGAAAAGTTAAGCCATTTATCGGTTTCAGAGCGAAAGGACTTAAAAAAGTTAATGAACAAGAACCCAAGCCTATTCTCTCTGATGTCGCACGAAAATGTAGTAGCCGAATGGTCTTTCACAGTGTTGAGGGAAAGAAAGGAAAGAGAAACCGATGAAAAGGGAATTTTCCCCCTCAATATTTAAGAAAGACTGTAAACTCGTCAAAAATATGGAAGAGAAATAGAAGGGGGAAAAAAGGAATTCTCTTCCCCAATGTTGAAATATAAGAGGAACGAGAGAGAAGTTCGTCAACACATGACGAAGAGGGGAAAAGAGAGAAAAGAAAAAAGAATTTTTCTCCTCAGAGTTTGATAGTTAAGAAAGACTATAAAGTCGTCAAAACATGACGAAGAAAGAGGGGAAAAAAAGGGAAAAGGAATTTGCTTCCCCAAGGTTGAAACATGAGACGGGCAAAATGCGAAGAGGAAAAAGAAGGAACGGAAGACAAGATTAAAGAAAAAAAAAATCCCGTCTTGGGATAAATATTTAATGGCACCGTCACAACACTCACACAGACAATCATATCATCATCATCATCAACATGTCATGCCGCTAGCACGGATATCACTTACTCCCTCTCGCAACTTCTCCCTATCGTTCATCGTCTCCGGCAGGTCTTCAGGTCACATCCCATATCCTCACATAGCTGCTGTATGTATGTTCGAGCTGGTCGTCCTGCTTTTGCTCGGCCATATGTGGGGGTCCATAGGAGTACGTCACTTTTGAGCTCGTCCCTGCTTCTCCAGCAGGGTCCTGCATGTCTGGTTCATCTAACTTGGATAGTTTTCGTAATGGGAGGCAGGTGGCCGTGCCCCTGGACAGATATATAAAGCCACTCTCAAAAATGAAGAAAAAATATTGTTTACGATTTTTAAATTTTGAAAATCAGACATATGAAATATAAGACTTAAAGACAATAAAATTTAAAATATGAAGAAACTTCATTTCATTTTTGTATGTATATTAGCGTTTTGCTTAATTTGAAAATTTTTGTTTTGACATAAATATGAGACCAATGAGCAGAATTGTAGAATATAAAAGCAATCTTTTTAATTTAATTTCTTGTAGATCAGCCGTTAGCTTTAATAATATCAAAAATTTGGTTCGGTATAGTATCAACTAGTTTCTGAAGTTGAACCAAAGGTATTTTTTCACATGCGTCTAAGACTGCGTTTTTGAGTACTGTTGACCTCCTTCATAAACTTTTGCTGCAATGATGCCCTACAAGTTTTCTCTTGGATTGAGGTCTGGAGAGTACGTTGGGTGGTGAAGAAGTCTTTTTTTTTCTTCTTCAAGCAAGTACTTCTTTGTTATTGATGCATTGTGAATAGCAGCATTATCTTGCTGAAAAATCCATTCTTCTCCACATCGACGACGACCTTCTTGAGCGAGAGGTAAATCATTTAGCAGCTTCACATAATCTCCTACTTTTTGTCGACCCCAGACAAATTGTAGTTTAAGTTTTACTGAAGATTAGAAGCACCCCAACATCATAAGAGTTCCTCATCCTTTATGCCTTGTTGAGTAATTCTCTCCTGGAAACTTTTTTCACGTGCCAGTACTTCCGAAAGCTATCTGGACCCTGTTAATTGAATTGAATAAGTTTTCGCCATTTATTAGCACACGTGGTTTGATATTGGTAAGCATATTCCAGTCGTTTCTCTTTGTACTACACAGTTAACCTTAGATAATGAATCATCTTCCTATGATTATTTTTATCGTTTGAATGCCTTCAAATTTTTCTTATACTGCAAGGAGCATCCACTAGAGATTGAAATAATTTTGATGTTGAAGAAGTTTTGTTTTTTTACTTCCCGAACAATTCTTCCCTTGAATTGCAGTCGTTGTTCTTGTTCCATACATATTTGGGCTTTTTAAGTAATTGCAGATAACGGTTTTACTGCATCCGAAGGCCTTCGAAATTTCTCTTGGAAATTTTCCGACTCTTTTTAGAGTAATATCGCTTTTCTCAAATTCAGATAATTTATTTCCTTTAGCCATTTGTTTTTAGTATTTTAAGTATTACAGTTTTAATAATTTTTTATATTACGTAAACTATAAATGAAAAATTTTTCAGTTAAATGAAGTCCTTTCTTTTTTAGTTTTTATTGGTGATCTTATCGTATTATCAGAAATGAATTTTAAAATTTAGCTCATATACAAAAAATAATTAATTCAAATTTCGTTTTATTTTAAATTTGAATGTCTCTTTCATATATCCGATTTTGATAATTTAAAAATTGTAAACAATTTGTATTTTCTTTTTTTTGAGATTGGTCTTATATTTTCATCCAGTGGTGTATATTAATTGTCTTCCAAAGATAGCCTGTTTCGTTGTATCACAACTCTTCAGTTTAGCTAAATACACGATAACTTCAAACTGGGATCGAAATCCGGCTAACTTTATGTCCTGAACTCCCTTAAAACCTCAACATAGTAACCCTAAGCCTAACCCTAACCCTTTGGCCAATCAACTCTGGTGTTCTGACTTCCTTACTCCTTCCACACCTCTCATCATCCCTCACAGACTCCCTGCCTTCCTTGAATCTCTTATGCCACTCAAAAATTGATGCTCGATTCATGCAAGATGGTCGAAAATCAGTCTGAAGCATTCCATACATTTCTGTTGCTTTTTTTTTCTAAGTTTAAAACAGAAATTTATTGAATATCGTTCTTCTAAAGTGTCCTCACTTCCATATTGCATTTTTGAAATTTACAAGCTGTGACAATCAGGCTTTAGTAGGTTGTATTCCAATTGCTGTTATAGCGGTTCATTTGAAGCTAAAGTCATAAAAAATTGGTTAGTCATCTCATAAGATGTACCGCAATAACATACTCAATTTTCAAGAGTCTACAACAATTTTAAATGCCTGTACAAAAAAAGTCTGGAACCTTATTGAATGCACCACATATATGACATTAAATATTTCAATTTGATAATTTTCCATAAGACCCATTAGAAGACCCTAAAGTTTTAACTAAATTATCATCATAATAATAATCCTTAGTAAATTATTGAACTGTTTTGTTTGGCCCATACATGAGAACCCACGGATAGGAGAAGACCTGGGAGTAATAGCAATAATGGTGTACTCGACGTTTCCCAGAATTGCGATGTCACCATCAGGTGCAGTTTAATGTCGTGCACAAGATAACCCTTTTTTGTGGACAGTATGTGAATAGATTTTTATTTATCAATCGTTCTTCAAACAATTGTTTATTATCATCACTTTATTTTATATAGTGACTGTTACTTCTTTGGAAAATAAGGACATCTATTTCATTCATTGTGAATACTTTTGAGTGCGCGTGTGACCGCAGTATATTACGGTAAGCCCTATTGCATGTGAGAAAATCAGTTCGCTGACTTTTCAATTGACATTGCATCCTCATAAGACTTTAAACCTGCCGCAGACCCACAGTGTCACAGAGTTGATTCGATTTCCCTGTAGGTTGCTGCTGAAAGACTTTTGTAAAGTTAGTCTTCGAGAGTTTGCTGTCTTGAAATCTCATCTGACTAGTAAATCCGGCTTTGGAAAAAAGGGTCACGATGAAGGAACTCATGCAGCTTTTGTAATCAGATAAAAAAATGTCTAACCTTTCAGTCGTTGTGGTTTACTCAGTTTACTTTAGTTTGACAAAAGACCGGAATTTTGTGTTACCCACTAGAATAAAAGTCACCAAGCAAGACACCAGGCAATACCCTATATGATATAGCATTAAAAAGTATAAGGGAAAAAGAAAAGAAAAAATGGTTTGGTTTCTAGCAAAAACTGTCTATCCTCAAAGCAATAGAAGTTAGAGTGCCCGTGACGAAATAACTAACTTGCTGGATTACGACATCGTTGTGAGCGAGTTCGAACTCCGATCGCACAATTACCTTCACTTTGGGACTAATGAGGTTATACTCTTACTCTTTTTAAACGTGATTGTATTTGGCATTAAATAACCCAGGAAAATTGATATGCCATTAAAATTGTAATTCCGGTAACTACCTCGATTCTCACTAATCTCAGATCGGCTTGTTGTGTAAAATTTACTGCAACCTAGAATATCATAAAAGATTTACATATATATATAGATATATATAGTTAGGTGAAATGAATATTCATACATATGAAAATTTTTATTTTTTATCTTTGAAACATAGCCTGAAAAAAACTACAGGAAGAGATTAGTGTCTGTTGAAGTAAATAAAGGGTATTCTGCAAAGCATTAAATGAAGATAAAGCGTTATTTTTTGTATAGTACGATTACTTTTTTCACTTATGAAGATGAATAAACGGTATTTATTTCATTGAAATTAATCGTAACCTAAGTTTATAAACATATATTAGTCAAATATATCCTTATACAAATTTTTTTTAAAAAATTGTTCAGGCTATGTTTGAAGGATGAAAAAATAAATTTTTCATATGTAGCACTATTTATTTCACCCGACTGTATATCTATATATGTTATCAGTCACAAAGACTGTTTCGTTGTATCACAACTCTTCAATGTGGCTAGACACACAAGATAGGTCATGATGGGATCAAAACCCGGCTGACTTTTCATCATTTGGATATCTTACGCAAGAAATATTGTCATTCTCTGCGTAAGCAAATGAATTTTTACACACACACACACACGTATATATATATAGATATATATACGTATATATATATATATATCGCAGATTAATAAAGTTAAAACCTATAATTTTGCGCAACATTTATTTTTTCTCAATATAACGTTATTTCAATACTAATACTCTCGCAATAAGGTGTAACTGTACAGACCAAACATTTAAATATGTTATATCAAAAAATAAAACAAACAAGAACAAATCACGTCTTTGTTTTTATTGCTGTTTTCCACTTTCAGGTTCAGGTTAATTCTTTGAATTCAGTGTATTAATTTTTAGAAAAGAAATGGTATAACATGATATAATAACATTACAGATAATGATATATTATGTTGTAATTGTATAACTGATTATGACATATGATATAATAATGCTACTTGTGATATGATGATACTATTGTTATACTATTCCTGATAATTATATGTGATATGATACAACAATATAACTGAAAACGTTGGTTGGTTGTGTTTTACATCGTGTCAACTCTTGTAGTTTATTTAATACAAAATCCTGGTAAACTGTTCTATTTGACACATAGTTAAGACACGAGCTGTTAATATCACTCCCGGTTAGAGTAGACCTGGGAGTAATGGTTATGAAGAGGAAAATCAAATTCCTCAAAGCCCTATTTCTGGTGCCCTACTACCAGATGGTTTACTGTTATATTAAAGACACACGTTGTAGGGAATCCCCCTCCTCTACAAGCAGTCGGTGTGCTCTCCTGCACCAATTGACTAGGCTGTACTGCAAACGATATATAATGTGATATTTTTATGATATTACTGATAATCATATATGGGATGGTATTAAAAAACAACTGATAATGATATTTGGGAGGATATTATAATACTTTTCGAAAAGAAATGCTTTATTTTCTCCGTGGATTTAACTAATCAGCATGCAAATATTTAGATTACAAAGAACGAATTCAGAGGCATCAAAAATTGGCGTTGTTAATAATGTAAAACATAATTCTATATTCATTATTTACTTTTTTCGGACTATTGTCCTCATCTTTGTTGCCATGTTTATCACGTTTCGTCCATTGTACGTTCTGGCCTTCTTCAGGTGATTGGAACGTCGAACTTAACCCTTTATTTCGCTTACCGAGACGGACTGTTCTAGTTCCACGAGCCATGTTTAATTGAACAGTGAATAAAGGCATTGGTTAGATCCATTGACATACCCAAAGATCGTGAGTTCAGTACCTGGTGAAGGCAGTGGAGAACTTTTGGAGGGGACATTAACAGGAGATAACTGATAACTGACATCCATTAAATATGGCTCGGGGAAATAGAACAGTCTACCTCGGTAAGCGAAATAAACGGGTAAGTTCGACATTCCGACCACCAGAAGAAAGCCTAAGCGTACAACGGCAGAAACCTTGTGATAAACATGGCGACAAAGATGAGGACAATAGTCCGAAAAATGTAAATAATGTACATAATGCCTCATCACAGAAACATAGACAGATGATTCTATCTACTCTAACAAAGTATTTATTCGTATAGCCTTTAAGAATAACCAATTAATAAATATCGAATGTGATGTCTGAATAAATACCTGTATTCAGTTGTCTTTAAGTACTTGTGTGCGTCCAAAATCTAGCAAATTATTTACTATATTCTTCAGTTTAGGAAAAGAGCAGCATAATGTTCAAAGTAGAGTCTATCATGTTGAACCATTTCAAACGAACGTTCGGCTTGTTCTTTGATACCTCGCGAATGCCAGTTATTGTCATCTGAGATGAAGGACTCCTTTGATGGAGCTTCTTCCTCCTTTTGATTGTGGACTCGTCGCAATCGGAGGAAATGAACCGTAAATTGGAACAAGTAATTTTTCCGTGCGAGTTAGGTCCAAATAATTTGCTTGGTGAAGCTACTTATTGTCATCCCACACTGATGCCAGTTTTTGTATTACGATTCAAAGAACTTCTTCACTGAAGCTTCCAACACCTCTTGGTCTTTGAAGAGTTGCTAGGGCAGGAAATAAAGCATCGATTAGAACAAGTTATACTCCGAAGAACTGATGATATGCTGAATGTGGCATCAGCTCGGTTCCCTCAAGTTCCTAAATTAATTAAGGAAACTAGCACATATGCAAATATTGAAACATTTTTGACTCACTCAAGTAAATTTTAAAAATATGAGTGTATTTATCACTGAAGTTTTTTTTTAATTTAATTTTATTTTTATTTCATTTATTTTATTTTATTTTTTTTTTGCAAATTAAACATTTCAAAACACTCAGGTTATTTATATTGGAAGAAAATTAATTTCATATCAGATTTTGCAAACCTTCATATTTGTACTGATATAATTTTTGCAAAATATGATTAGACCACTCTTTGTAAATGATTTAATTTTTGCTAGTGGGAGTTGATTATCAGACAAGTGATTGGCAATTATATGTTTGAGTTGGTATTTTGTAAATATATATATATATATATATATATATATATATACAGTTGTGTATGTGTGTGTGTGTGTGTGGTCAAAACTAAAAAAATACTTAAATTAATAATATAAATGCACTAAACACACACAAACACACACACACACACACACACACACACACACACACACACACACACACACACACATATATATATATATATATATATATATATATATATATATATATATATATATATAATGTTCGAGCCAAAATTAGGAGAGTAAAATTCCGTAAACGTTATTCTTTGCTATCCACCTACATTTTGCTCACTCTGTATCTTTAGAGTCAGACACGCAAACACAAATAGAGAAAATAGATAGAGAAAGGGTATTTCTGGATTTATATGCATATGTGTATATGTGTGTGCGTGTGTATGTCTAGATTCCTTGGAACTTTCCATACCTATGAAAGATTGTTGCTTTGGTACATAATTATGCTAACCAAATAGAAAGATGTTGACGCTTTAAGGTGTGATTGAACAGTTTCGGCATCGTCCTTTTGTTACTTGTGATGTCTTGTTGTTAAAGTAGAATGTCTGCAGTTACAGAGAAATCCATCTAGTAGGGATGTCATCGAGATTATTTCTTCTTCAAAAAATAAAGCGTCGAGTTTGTCGGGAAAATCTTGTTGTCCACAGTAGCTACGTAGAAAAAGGACTGGATGAAAAACGCTGTTAATCGCAGACGTATTCCTTTTCATATAACCCTAAGGGGAAGAGAACGTAATAACGGTGTGAAGAAAATAAAATATTTGTCACTAATTCTATGACAGTAAACTACACCGACTGTATATCAGCATAGGGGTAAGACTGTAGAACGGGTGTCCTGTATATGACTCTATACAATCTGATAGTGAGGCTCCAGTAATACCGGACCGTTAGGAAAACATAGTGCCATCCCTCCCATGTCTGCTCTGCCACGGAGGGATAGCACCTATCTATCGTTTTGTTGGTTGGGTTTTATGGCATATCAACTTTTGTAGGTTATTTAACGCCAAATCCATTTTTATGTAAATAATCAGCTCTATTTCAAACAACTCAGTTTATCATGAGTATACTGTTAAATTGTGAAAAACATTTCTATTTCAAGCTATTCGGTTTATTTAAGCCTCTCTAATTCAGTTTAGTATAAGTACAGATTTTGTTTACACACAGTTAAATGTCAAAACAGTTCTATGATAAACAATTCAGTTTAGTGTATATACAGTTTCAATGTCAAAAACAGTTTTATTTCAAATAATTCAGTTTAGCATAAGCACGCAATTTAAATATAAGTACGGTTTCAGTTTAGCATAAGTATGTCGTTAGGTCAATCTAACCCATAGATAGGACCTTATCAGGTGCTACCACGTCGGGCCAGAGTGGACCAGGGAGTAATGGCAAAGAAGGAGTGATCCGTATTCCCCGAAGCCCCAGCATTATTGGAACCTCACCATCAGTTTTTTTAGTGTCATATTCTGGACACTCATTGGTGGGGGTCTTACTCCGCAGTCTGTGTATTCTACAGCCGACTGGGCACGCCAATCTATAACTGTTTGGTATTTAAGCAATGCAAAAAAATGACTGATGTTTAATTGAATTGTTAGTGATATATTATATTTAACTCTTTGCAAATGATTGAGCAATGTTGAATAGAATAATTGATATTAAATAACAGTATTTGTAACCACTTCAGTGTATGCTAACAAATGTTTGATATTGAATAGAACTATTAGTGTGATATAGCAATAATTGAAACTTTTAACTATGTAAAAACAATATCATCATTAGAACGCAAAAAAATTCGTTCTAACACATATTAGAATGATAATTCCGATAAACTAATGTCTTACTTATCATCTATATCTATTTAGTTTGCAACCATAGTCGAGGGTGACCCGAAGGCTCCCTTTTCGATAGCTACTACACCAAGGTGTAGGGGAGGGCGCTACTCCATTCCCTGGATTGCTCCACTTTACCCTTGAACCGTACCTTATAATGCTGAGTGTTAAGCAAGGTGGTATCAAGTTCCATTTTTAAAGTTTTTGGTATGACTCGACCTGGGATTGAACCCAGGTCTCCCGGGCCATTTACATATCTATTTAAATAGGTGCAAACAAATGGCAAATATTAATGGCTGTAACATTGAAAACAGTGTCTACTTAAATACAATAATCAACGCTGTTTGAAAGACAACCATTGCAAATAAAAAGAAAAAGTATAAATCGGTTAAAGGTTTTCGATGAGTATTTGTTTTAAAGTTTCAAGTTTTTATTATAAGATACAATATATATGCACTACTAAAAATGTTCATGCGCAAACAATACGGAATTCAAGAAGTGATAAACAATATACGTAAATGAATTTAACGGATACAGTCAAAATATAAAAAAGAAATCTTTATTTCCTTTGAAAATAAAATCTTCTGCACTCTTATGACTCAAGAACATCCATGAAACCTGTCAATCTGATTATTTTAAATGATTTTTACCTTCTTGATGACTTTGATTTCATTCAAAACTTTTCTTAATAAACAATAGCACAAACACATGCACAAATGCACACCCATACCCAAAAGACACACTAAGACATACGAATGTTTGCACACATATAGACATGCGTTTATATATGTGCCAGTGTGAGTGCGCGTATGTAGCATTACGCATAAGTCACTAAAGTTTGTAACGAAACTATTTCACCGGCAAAAAATACGCACACACACACACACACACACACACACATATATATATATATATATATATATATATATATATATATATATATATATATATATATATATATCAGAGCCAGGGACAGTTTTGGTAAATTATTCTGTTTCTGTTGATAGCGTTCTGGGTTTTTTTAATACATCACTATTTCAGTTTTATCCACCTCTGCGTTTACGTAATTTTGTTATGTTACAAAAACTTAAAAACCTTCAAAAAGCACTCTTTTTACATGCAAGCAACCCCTAATGATGGACTACGAAAGGTCCGAAAGCGCTCGAGACAGATTATGTAAATTATTCTATTTCCGTTGATAGCGTCCCCTTTTATATATATATATATATATATATATATATATATATATATATATATATATATATATATATAAAGTTTTATTTTTGTTTAAGAGTTCGAATGCAGTAAATTCTACTAACAAATAATGGCTTATGGTTTCCGCTTTAATTGTGGAATATTCCGCGAGAAAATAAAAAACCGATACCGCAGGTTTTTCAGAAAATTAATTTTTTTCTTAAAAGGATTGAGATTGGTGTATCTATATATTAGCGATTATCTCTCTTCGCGCCTCCATCTCCCTCCATTCCTACCCTCCCTCCCTCTCTCACTCTTTCTCTCTCCATATATATATATATATATATATATATATATATATATATATATTTATGAGTCAGTGTGTCTACGTTTCTGAGTGTGTGTGTATGTGTGTGTACTTATGAATAAGTAAATACTGCCACTTGTTTATTCTTTTTCATGATTATATGTGTAATTATGACTCTTCAAAATGACTTACTTTATATTCAAACGATATATACCAAAGAGACTGTTCATTCGTCAGATGTCAGTATTCTTCAGGTGTTACCACTTTTAGAACCGTCTAATCACCTGAAAGAAAATATAATCGAATAATGCACAATCGATGGAACCGCTTACATCCTTGCATCCATAATCAAAACTTGACGTGTATTTTTTTACACAAACGTTCATAAGAAGCACAGAAGATGCAGTTCATGTTGTCTGTCATCTATAATGTTAAAATTGTATGTATGTATGTATGTATGTATGTATGTATGTATGTATGTGTATGTGTGGGTATGTATGTAGCTCAGTATCTATGTAGCGTAGCATGTATGTAGCAACGTATACGTAAGTGTATGTATGTATGTATGTAGCTAGGCATGTATGTATGTTGGTAGTTACGTATATATGCATGTAGCTATGTATGTATGTATGTATTATGTAGATAACGGTGTATGTATTTTAGGTTGGTAGATGATTTAAATTCTATTTTTACTCAAATACAAAACTTTTCACTTGAACTAATTAACAAATCGAAAAAATCTGACGAAGAAGCTTAATGAAATGAAATTACTTGGATGTTCTGTAATATAGTTATATTGTAGTATGGAACTTTTTTCTGTTGATCAGGTTTAACTTTGTTCGGCAGAAAGGTATATCGAAAGCGAAGTGATTGCAATGTATTTGTGTACGTAGATATAATATCAAAATGACTGGTAGATGTATCATCCGCAGATTTTCCAGAGTATCCTTCTCACCATGTTTCATCAGTTTGATATCAGAATACTTGAATTTTTCAGCCATATTATCAATGAATCACTTCTAAGGAAATATACCGTACCTTATTCTTTCCGCGTGATAATTTCTCTAAACATTTCTTTTTTTGGACAGTGAGAATCATGAGCATGGGTAAAAAGATAATTTTGAATCAGAAGTGGTCGACTCGTCAAATTGTTAAGCATGCTATATTTCAACCTGCGCACCGAAAGCAAGATGAAAACGCAGTATCTATCAACTTGCAAAATTGTACCATGTGTGGGTGTTTCGTTTTGACAATAGCAAGCTTCAACAGATGCAAAAAATAGCAGTTCATGAGAAAGTGTTAGAACCACGTCTGCCGAGATACACGGGTAGGATGAAATTTTCATTGTCTGAAAAGTTCATCTGATTGGTTTTGTTAGGTTTCCAGGCACATCAATCATTGAATGTCAAATCAATTCTTTTAAATATAAACAGTTCAGTTTCAAACTATTCAGTTCGGCCCAAGTACAGAGTTTAGCTCTATTTGACCCAGAGATAGGGCCCAATCAAATGCTACTACTCCGGGCCAGAGTTGATCTGGAAGCAATGGCAACAAAGAGGTACTCCACATTCCCAAAAGCTCCAAATTTACGTGAACCTTGCCATCAGATTATTTTGTGTCATATCCAGGACGCTCATTAGGAGAGTCTTAACCCGTTGTAGAGATGCAGTCGGTGCATGATGCAGCTCCAGCTGACTGGGCCAAAATTCACTTGATGACGTTATATCTGCTTTTGATAACTTTTTTAACCTTAGGATCCAAGCACGACAACACCAACGAAATAGGTGTGTCAACCGCAAGGAAGAATGCTTTGAAAAATAAACCTCAGTTGATCACATTCTATGTCTTGTTTAGCCTGTGAACTTTTCGGCTGACCCTCACACACTTGTCCTACGTTTGTCTGGGTTTTTAATTCACCTGGCGGCAGCCCAGATGGCTAGGACAGCAGAATACATCGACTGCATATCTGCAGAGGGGCAAGTGAGTGTCCTGAAAATGACATTAAACAATCTGATGATGGGACTCCAGTAATGCTGGAGCTTAGGGGAATGTGGAGTACTCCTTCGTTGCCGTTGCTCCCAGGTCCGCTATGGCCCAGAGTGGGAGCAATTCATAGGGTCCTGTCTATGGGCCAAATAGAACATAGGACTTATGATAAATTTAATTATTCAAAACATAACTGATTGATTATTTAACTCGGTGTGAATAAATGATTAATGTTTAATTAGATTGTTAATGATACATAGCAAAACATGGAAGCATTTAACTTAGTTGACTAAATTGAATTGCTAAATTTAATTGTTAGAAATAGAACTTTTTATCATTTAAGTGTATGTATCTACGAAATGTGTTCACAAATCGTATCTTTAATTTATATTTAAAAATAGTATTTGGCATTAGATAACAAAAAATTGGTTAATATGCCGTAAAACCAAGTCAAACCAAATCAAAGCAATTAACTGGCGTTCGGGATAGAGATTCTAAAATACACAGAAATGTTTGTAATCGTTACTTTTAAAGAATGGAAAGTTCATATCAACTTAGCGTACATTCCTATTGGTTAAAAGCGAGATTGAAAAGTCACCTGCGTACATATAGTAGTGCAGTGATCAGAGAGATGGTTACCTACAAATACGAATGCGCAATCATGTGGAATTACACAAGCGTGTCTTGTTAGCGTTTGCTCACCTAAAGGACCGAAATATTGACGGGGAGTCACCATGGCGTAGTTAGAAATGTACTTCCTGTGACATGATTGTAAGTGAGTTCGAACTCCACTCGAACTCGCTTACAATGATGTATTTACTTTGTAAAAATTATTGCCTACAAATATGACCCTTGCCCAGTCAGCTAGGACTGTGGAATACACTGACTGCACCTCTGCCAAGGGGTAAGCCCCCCTAAGGAGTATCCAAGATATGACACTAAACAATCTGATGGTGAGGTTCCAGCAGTTCTGGAGCTTTGGGGAATGCGGGGTACCCCTTCATTGCCATCGCTCCCAGGTCCACTCTGGCCCGCAGTGGTAGCACCTGATACGGCCCTATCTATGGGTTAAATAGAACTAACAGAATACTTATGCTAAACTGAATTGTTTGAGTAAACTGAATAGCTTTAAACAAAAATATTTTTGACAATTAAACCGTACTTACATTTAAACTGCGTGCTCATGCTTAACTGAATTATTTGAAATAGAACTCTTTTTCAACATTAAAACTGTATTTACACTTAACAGAATTGTAACATATGACTACTTAGATAGTTTGAAATGGAAATATTTTTGACAATTGAACTCTGTTTTAAAAAGAACAGACTATTTACATAAAAATGGATTTGGCGTTAAATAACCTACAAAGGTTGATATGCCATAAAACCCATCAAACTAAACCAAACTAAATAAGACCCTTGGAAATTCCAAATTCAAGAGAATTTATTTAAGTGAGAAAGGAGGATTTGCTTGGTTTGGTTTGGTTTTATGGCATATCAACTCTTTTAGGTTAAGTAATGCCAAATCTATTTTTATACATATAAAGAGTACTATTTCAAACAATTCAGTTTTGCATAAGTACACAGTTTAAATATCAAAAACATTTCTATTTCAAGCTATTCAGTTTAGTCAACAGAGTTGATTTCTCCAAGTATTGCCATGTATAACAAACAATTCAATTAAACATCGGTCGTTTATTTACGTAGTTAAATGTCAAAGCAGATTTATTTCAAACAATCCAGTTTAGCATAAGTATGCTGTTTACATGTCAAAACAGTTGTATTTCAAACAGTTTAGTTTGGCTTAAATACAGAGTTTAACTCTATTTAGCCTAAATACGTACTTTAGTTCTATTTGACCCAAAGATAGGACCCTATTTGTTGTTACCATTCTGTGCTAGAATGGACCTGGGGAGTGATGGCAATGAAAGAGTACTTCGCATTACAAAAGCTCCAGCATCAGATAATTTAGTGTCATATCCAGGACACTTTTTGGGGAGTCTTATCTATCTGCAGAGATGTCGTCCGTGTATTCTACAGACCCAGCTGACTGGGCCAGAGGATTTGCTTCAGTTCAAACATTGTCTTCAACTGTGCTGGAATTGCCCTCTGCTAACTTCATCTACCCTAAGAAGCATAATAAACTTAGATTAGTACATATTGGTTAGCTGAAATCTAACTGCTCTGAGAATCCGATGATATTTGAAGCCTGATAAAGCTTCACACTCTGTTGTCGGAGCCTGTAAAGAAAAAAAATGTAGAGCTCAGTAGATATAATCATCAGTAAAAGAGAATAGGCAACTGTATGTTGATCGTGTTTCGGTAGAATTAAAAACTATAATATGTATATCAAATAACATATAAATTGTTATTGTATATTTGTGTATTACTCATAGCAAAGGCAACAATAAGATTTATAACAAATAAAATTTGAAAACATCCTTTCCAGCTTAAATTGCTTTCTTGACGTTTTCGTTCGAAGCTTCCATGGTTCATGCTGGTAGAAATAATTACCGTATATATTCTGGAATAATGAACATCATCGCGTAATAAATAACCCTATCTCTCGCCATTTCTGTCTTTTTATCGACAAGGTTTAGGCCTGCAGAGAAAAAAAATAATAAACCTCGGTGTTTGTCCCAAATGACTGAGAAGCAGAGAGAAAGAATATTGCTCTTGGCTGAAGAGAAATTATGTGATTAAACCGGACGGGCTGACGGGGTGTCCTCGTGGTGTAATGGTTAAAGCGATGGACTGTGAAATCGTAGTTAGCGAGTTCGTACTCAAGTCGGGCTATTACGTTTACTTACGGCCAAATACCCATAGGAAAGGTATGATCCCCTTTATCCTATCAACTATGGGTTGAATAGTACCACTGATGTTCTTTTAGGAGAATGGCTTTGACATTAAATAACTTACAAAGGTCGATATACCATTAAAGTAAACCAAACAAAACCTAACGTGCTGACAAACGAAGCATTAGCAGTATTATGATATATATATATACCAACCCCTCCGCTCGGGCAGGATATGACACAAGGTCAATTATTTAGCGGAGTTTAACAGGTTTGAATTCAGAGTTTTCCTTCTCCTAGACTAGTTACCTCACCAAAGCTGAATAACCTAGTCTGTCATACTATTTACCCATAGCTGGAGGGAGAATAATTGGATTCATACCTTTCCCAAGTGTATTAGTGCTATGTGAAATTCAATCAGTTTCGTCCAGGATTTGAACTCGTTTCACCGTGTCCATTTCCTACGACGATAACCATTATACTACGGGCACATCCTCTATTACACCACGGGCACCACGGGCACCACGGGCAGCATTATGATATAAAGAGAATATATCGAGGAGTGGCTAACGGACTAGACTGCGACATAGTAGTAGGATAATTCGAATTCCAGTTGAACATTTACGTTCAAGTTCGGGCTAATACTCTTGGAAAAGGTATGGCATACCTTATTACCCTCCCTTTTAGTTAAGTAGTATTACCAAAGATTGATATGCTATCAAACAATGAACCCAATCAAACCAATCAATAATTCTTATTAAGATTAAACAAAAATAAATCGTCGTTATATTTGGGAGAACAGAAACGTATTTTTGTTTCATCACACTCCTGGTTTTGTGCTTTTTTTTTACATTTCTTTTTCTTTCATTACTCCATTGGGTAAATGACTCTACATTTGTCACCCTCTCTACTCCTTTTTGTAATTTATATTCTTTTTTTTTTCTTTCTTTTCATCAATTCATCTTTCTACGTTGTGTCGTGTTGCCATCTCTGTGTAGTAAACACGTTCATATCAGAACGCCCCTTAGTCACGAGAGATCACTGGAAAGATTGATGACGGAGGTATTTTGCGCAAGAGGTGGCACTAGACATCTTCCTTCCCATATCATTGATGATAATATCTTTCCTGGGTTTGACACTTTCAAAACACTCCTATCTCCCTTTCTTGGTCTATCTGCCTGTCTATATGTGTCTCTCTGTCCCTCTGCCTCCCTCTATCTTTGTCTTTCTCACCCACGGATAAAAAATTAGAAACTTCCGTTTATGTCTAATGTAGCCATTTTTGTTACATAGCCTCAACATTCTGAATTTGACTTTGACGTTTCTTTTTAAATATCAGCCTTGTATGCTAAGCTTAAAATCGCCGACTATATTTCCAGAGGACAGCTAAGACCCCGTCCTCTAAAAAAAGGTTTGGCTTCTTTGTTTAATGGCATATCAACTCTTTTTAGGTTATTTAATGGCAAAGCCATTTTCCTAGAAGAACAGTAGTGGTACTATTTAACCCATAGCTGGGAGGATAAGGGGGTTCATACCTTTCCCAAGGGTATTTGCCCGAAAGTGAACGTAATAGCGCAACTGGAGTACGAACTCGCGTACTACGATTCCGCAGTCCATCGCTTTAACCATTACACCACGAGGAGACCCCTCTCTAAAAAGAGGTGTCCCGGGTATGACACCAAACCGTATCTGATGTTATGGAAATGTGGAGGAGTATGGAGAACTCCTTCATTGCCATTACTCAGAAGTCCACTCGAACCCTTATTGATAGGATTTTTAGGATCCTATCTATGGGTCAAATAAATGTGAAAAGTATTTGTATAATATAGCAATATTTGATTTCCTATAACTACATGTGTATGAAAACTATATACTATAAGCTATAATGCTTTCCTGAGGATTTTTTTTTGTTACTTGAAACATATATTTTATGAAAATAAAAAGAGCTTGATTTCAGCTTTAAATAATCAAGATATGACATGCCGTAAATCGAATCAACCAAATAACTAATCTACGTTTCATAAATAACGACAGTGAGTAAGCTGTACAAATTACTGACTTATTATAAGGGAGAATCGCTGAAAAGCAATGGCTAAAGAGCTGGACTATGATACCGTAGGAAGCGAGTTCAAACTTCAGTCACGCTATTATGTTTACTTTCAGACAATACCATTCGGAAAGGTGTGGACCCTCTGATCATCGTAGCAATGGATTAAATCGTATCACTGCTGTTCTTTTACAGGAATAGCTTTAGCTTTCAATAACACTGGAACGTTGATATTCTCTTTAAATAGTAAGCAATGACTCATTATCACATAACATCTATTTTTCTGAGCAAGGGAGATGACCAGTGGTTTACTTCTTTGGTAAATTCATCAAAGCAGACTATAATGGAGTTGGGATGTAAAATTCTTCGACAATACAATGTGCCCCATACGGATGTATTTTGTAACTTCAGGCGATCCTTCATTTTGCACTTTCCAAATTTCATAATCTAAGCATTGGCTGATGCAAATTCAAATATATTTCGGAATTCAGCGATCTCTATCCCGAAACATTTTTGTTGGGGCTGAAATAGAAAATGTTGTAGAAAGAGGCGTGGAATTGTAGATTAGGTAAGATAATTTGGTTTGATGGCATATCAACCCTTTTTTGTTATTTAATGCCCAACGCAAGATAGATAGATAGGTGTGTGTGTGTGTGTGTGTGTGTGTGTGTGTGTGTGTGTGTGTGTGTGTGTGTGTGTGTGTGTGTAGGTGGGTGTGATTTGTAAGCAATTAATTTGTTGGTAACATCATTTTAAAACTGGTTAGAGCTTATTGGTTTGTACGAGTTAAGGTGATTCAAGTATTGTTATGAAACAAATAATTCAAATAAACATTTATTATTCGTTTAAGTACAATTAAACGGCTCCATTTATAGTAAATGATTAAACAGTTCTATTTGAGCCAGAGACAGGTACTAACAGATACTACTATTGGGGATCAGTGTGGATCTTGGAATAATGTTAATGAACAGGTACTACACTTTACTCAAAACTAAAGCAATGGAAACTCTATCTGATGGTTAAGTGTCATATCCATTAAACTTTTTTGTCTTTCCTTTCAGAGGTGCAGTCTGTATATTCTACAACACCAGCCAACTGGGCGAAGAATTGAAGAAGTCGATAGAAAATACATTGATGACAGAATAAAAATGTGATTCATTTTTATGAATAAAAGATTTTCTCAAAAAAAACGCTACAGGCATTTGCATCAACCTAATAAGATGAAACGCAAAATTTCACAAAAACGTAGAATACAATCATAGACTAGTAAGTAAAATAGTAATTCCATTGAGGAATAATGATGTTATTAAACTATATGAATAAAACATTTCCCAAAAATTGTTAATACCTTTACGAAATCGTAGTATGTATACACACACATACATATATACACATGGCTTTTGAAAGTGACTGTCAATGTCATACCTTATTAATTTGTTCATTGAATTTCTCTTACTTTTTCCCGAGGGAACATGTGTGGATCAAAGTCATGTAAGACTTCCCCGTAGTTTTTGGAAGAAGGAGGAATTTACGTTGTTTCAACCATTCTTTGTTCGTCATCAAGAACAAGATATAGAAAGGCACATTGGTGGCACTATCACCGGGTAATTTTATGAGCTTTACTTATTTAGTTGTCTAAATCTCTAAGACGAAGGGTTTCCGACTATTGTCTTCATCTTTATAGTTATTTCCACAACGTTTCGGCCGATATGTCCTCCGGTCTTCTTCAGGTGTTTGTCGAACTCGGAAAGCTACACAGAACTTCGAACTACGTCCTTTATTGAATCCACGGGGGTCGACCATTCTCATTCCGTTAGCCATAACCAGGTATAAGGGTTAAGTATCCCTGTATTGTTACTTGCCTGTAGTCAGGATTGAACCTGCAACCGCCAGATGATTGTCTCGTTAGAAGCTTAGGGAACCAACACCTATAAACGTTACGCTAGGTGTCATACTGAATAGTTCTGAGTGAATTTTTGGGACTTATAATCTTAATGTTCTTTACTTCACTAGGATTACTACTAAAATGTATGATTTTTTTTACTTGTGCTCATATTCAGATTTTTTTCTATCTAACCTTTTTTAATTGTCGGTTCCCATATTGTATCATCTCTATACTTGGTCTACTCAGCTGGTCATTGTGGTCCAACATTTGTGCTGATTCCTTAAGGCGTCTAATCCTCCAATGTTCAATTATTTCACCTTCATCCTATCAGGGCAAATGGTTTCCCTTTCCTTTCCATATATGGTCCGCCAAACCTGACTTTTCAATCTAACCACGTTCTGATGTTCTTCTAGCCTTACTTTTAGTGATTCAATTCTGACTGCAGGCGAGTAACAATGGAGGTTTCGATCCCAGCTTCAAGCGTCCTACGCGTCAAGCCACACTGAAGAGTTTTAATGCAACGAAACAGTCTGTCTATGGATGACAATATATGTGTGTGTGGGAGTGTGTATGTATGTCTGTGTATGTGCCTCCGTCTAGGAGTGTGTATATATGTCTGTATGTGCCTGTGTGTGTGTACGTCAATGTTGGAGTGTGTATGTTTGTGTGGGAATGTGTATGTATGTCTGTATGTGTGTGTCTTTGTGTGAGCAAACCATGAAAAATTAGTTAGACAATTTCCATTTTATCTTAATAGTATGTGAAACTTAAAAGAATTAAGGTGTACGTTTAATTATCTTAATAAACAAATCAGTTAAAACTGAGGTTTGACTCTCATCCTAATAAGTTACCTCATACTTGTGTCATCGAGCCCAAATCCAAGCTATGCTTATTCTTAAAGGAATGCCTTATGTTATGTATTGAACTTTTCTTCTTCGTGTAATTCAATAAATAAGACGAGTCTATCTATCTATCTATCTATCTATCTCTGAGTATCATTCAAAAATCGTTAAGATTATATTAAAAATATTTCTTTTTTTTTTTTAGAAAAGTTTCCTTAAATGTAAACTCACCATTATTTTTAGCCTATCAAATTATTTATCATGAAACTTTTCCCAATGGCAGCAAATTAAACAGAGCGTAACAGGCTTGAACAGAGGTCCGCCATATGATAAAAGCTTCTCTGTACACCTTACAGATTTTTCTGAATATTCACATGGTTTATGCTTCTCAGTAAACAACCCCCCACCAAAAAAAAAAAAAAAAACAACTGAGGACAGACCCATTGTTCCAAACTAAAGCATTTTGATTTGTCCCATTTTGAATAGCATCAAAATAAATATATTTTTCAAGATTAAAATACGTTTTGCTATAAACCAATTTCAAACAATACGGAGTTTACCTTTATGTAAAAATATATAAAAAAAATTATTTTACTAATTTGAAAAAAAAATCACCGTATTTATTTAATAACCCTCCTACATGCTCCAAGTAGTGAAATGTTTAGGGAAGTAGGTTTGTAGATCACTGTTAGTAAGGTCGATTCTCACTGAGTGAATTGACGAATTAAGTTAGTCAAAGGATACAGTGAATTAGAAACTGAAAAAATATTAATTGTTTATAAGCAATATAGCGGCTCAATGCCTAGTGGGTAAAGTGTTCGCCAAAGGTCCGGGAGACCTGGGTTTAATCCCATGTTACGCCAACAACTTTAAATATGGTACTTGATTCCTCTTTGCTTAACACTCAGCAATATAATGTACATATCAAGGGTAAAATGGGGCAATCTAGGGAAAGGAGTAGGGCCCTCTCCTACACCTCGGTATAGTAGCTATTGAAAAAGAGAGCCTTCTGGTCGCTCTCGTCTACAGTCGCCAACTTTTATTTTATAAGCAATATTTTCACCGAAAAAAGTAATTATGGACGATATAAATACATTGTTTAACATCATTTCAGTACGAGAAGATATTCTATAGATTTTAGTTCTTTTATATCGACTCTTACACGAAATAGTTCGGTTGACCTAAGCATAATGTTGCGTGGATGTATCCGCCTTGAGCAGACACAAGCAAAACAGAATGGAGATGAGATTTTCATCGATTTTTTTAACTTTAATAATTTTTATCCACACATGCAATATTTTGTCTGCAGGTGTGTTCTCTTTCTTTCAAGTCGTCGATAAAAATTCTCTAGTATTATGTAGAGTTATGAATTTCTGTATGGAAGAATGTTTTGTTTGGCTTTCTTTTTTTCTTTTTTTTTTTTTTCTTTTGTGACATCAATAGATCTGAGAAAACATTTTTCCGTAGGTGCACGCAGATATATCTCGACGCAATACACATGCACATGTAAAAAGATATAATTTGTTTTTGGTAGTTTAATATGGACAAGCCTGTATCAAATCTGACTAACTTATGCGACACTTGTGTTATCAAAATAAATACATACGCCATAATTTCAAGAGAACAAGGAACTGATTTTAAGCGTATTACTAGTTTGCGATGCTTCCCTTTCGACGGTGCCTAAAACAAGCTTAGGAGGAAGACACGCAACATGAAGCTTTCATTGGGTATAAGACTAAAATGCATCGGATACCATCATCATCATCATCATGTCGTGCCGCTCGCACGGATTGCACTGATCCTCTCTCGCCACTTCTCCCTATCGTTCATCGCCTCTGGCAGGTCTTCAGGGCTACATCCCGTATCCTCACATAGCTGCTGAATGTATGTTCGAGCTGGTCGTCCTGCTTTTGCCCGGCCATATGTGGGGGTCCATAGGAGTACATCACTTATGAGCTCGTCCCTGCTTCTCCAGCAGTGTCCTGCGTGTCTGGTTCGTCTAACTTAGTTTTCGTAATGGAAGGCAGGTGGCCGTATAGTTGGTGCCTTGTGGGGTGTTGCCGCCAGCACTTGTTCAATATGGCTCGCAGCATTCTTGTGTAATTGCTTTCTAGCTTTTTTTCCAGCCGTTCAGATAGCGTCCAAGTAGTGCATCCATACCGCAGTATCGATACGACCGCTGCCAGTAAGAAACTGAGACGCTTCTGATATAAAGCCCCAATTATGGAGCATTGGGGAGTGTGGAGTACCCATTCATTGCCATTAGTCTCAGATTCATTTTGACCAGAAGAGTTCTATCAATAGTTAAACAAAACTGACTAAAGAACTTATGAAGAATTACAATAATTAGTTGTTTGAAAGCAGACAAATGTGTGCAAATTATCTGCATTAAATATGATTTCGAGATACTACATAATCGAATGTAAAAATACCAATGAAGAAACAGCAAGAAAACATATTTACAATAAAGGAGATGCTCTAACTAGACATAAAATAATTGTATCAGGAAAACGCGCAGTTAATCATCTTTTATGGTAGTTTAAACTTAATTAAAAAATGTCAATGATACTCTATTTCGTGAATTCAAAACAGCAAACTATTGTGGAGTTAGAACGTAAAATTCTTCCATACGCAGAGTATCCCCAGATTTGATATTTTTAGACTCTCCTTGGTTTGTGCCATCTTACGATTCTCACTAAAGCTTCGGATGAAGCAAATTCAAAAATCTTAATGAATTCATCTAAAAGTAATTAATAGTATTATCTTACCCTCAACAGAAATATGTTTATATGATTGGTTGGTTGGTTGATTGATTGATTGATTGATTTTAACGGTGTCCACTCCTTTTGGGCTCTTATGCCACAGGTTTGAGAAGTTCGTACATTGTACATTTATGAGTACTTTTTTCTTTAGATTTCTGCACACGAATATAGGAAGTAACGTCTCATCAACCGAAAAAGACATCGACACACGACTAACGAAAGCATAGACAGCTATCGATAGGCTCTCGATAATATGGAAATCAGACCTGACCGATAAAATGAAGCGCAGTTTCATCCAGGCAGCGGTTGTATCGATACTGCTATATGGATGCACTACATGGACGCTAACTAAACGGCTGGAGAAGAAACTAGACGGCAATTACACGAGAATGCTGAGAGCAATATTGACCAAGTCCTGGCGACAACACCCAACAAGACACCAACTATACGGCTACTTGCCTCCCATCATGAAAACTATACGAGTTAGACGAACCAGAGACACAGGACACTGCTGGAGAAGCAAGGACGAGCTCATAAGTGATGTACTCCTATGGACCCCCACATATGGCCAAGCGAAGGCGGGACGACAAGCTCGAACTTACATACAGCTGCTATGTGAGGACACGGGATGTAACCCTGAAGACCTGCCAGAGGCGATTAATAATAGGGAGAAGTGGCAAGAGAGGGTCAGGGATATCCGTGCTGGCGGCACGACATGATGATGATGATGATGATGATGATATCAAGCACAAGTAATTTTCAAATTGATTCGTTTGGCCCCTGGATGGGACCTTTATAGGTACTAACAGTCCGGCTCAGAATTAAAGCCTCACTATCAGATGAAATGTAATGTCATAAGCAAGAAGACGTTTTCTGGTGGATCGTACCCTCTGGGGGTATATATTCAACTTATTTTAAGTCTTGTCGACAGGGTAAATATCTATTTGAGGGAAATGAATTATGTGATTGGTTCTGTGGTGATAGATTCAGTAGATAGTTATGAACAAAGATTGAAATATGAATTTAGAACAACAAAACTCAGCCATATCTAATATAATGAGGTCTTCACTAGTGCAAAAAACTTATGGAAACCATGATACATTTTTCTTTGTTCAGGAATAAGTAATTTTCCTTTTATAAAATCATAAAATAGGCTTTTTGACTTAAAATGTCAGTGAGGGACGAGTCCTAACTGAATTTTCAAATTGTCAAACAAAAAACTAAACAGATTTAGTGTTTTCATTGCATGACATCTAGAACCATGACATCTAGAACTAATTGTTGGGGTTAAAAGGTCAAGTCTTTTGATGGATATTTTCAGGTCTTTGATTTTTGTTTTGGTTACTGAGAAAAGTTATACTCCACCACAAGGCATGAGCCCAGACCCTTAATTAACCAAGCCTCTCTATTGTAATTGATTGAATGACCAATCCAATTCGGATACGGGGAAAAGGGATACTCTTCCCACAGACGTACATTTGCGCATTTGATTAGATGACCGGTAAAATAATAGTAAATAATACGTAATGATCTGTGATTGTTTAGCCTATTGGGAATGTTTTTCCGTGGGAAATCCCTTATAAAAATGGATGTTTTTTGGGTAACAAGAGAGAAAATATACGATGTCCCTACTGAAGACAGGAGAATAAGAAAAAAATATTTTCAAAACTAAAGCCTCACCAGCAAAAATTTCATTTTCTGAAAAATTGTGTAACACAGAAAGATTGCACCAGCCAGATAAGTCAGTTGCCTGTCTCTCAAATGCTAGAAAACACGACACAATTTCCATAAGTATTTATATAATATATATTTTTGTTACAACATTGTGTTTCAATATATAGTTGTCAATTGTTGACGGAGAGTTTTTCTTGTTCCAACGAACCTCCCAAACCATCACGAGAAGTTCCTGATAGATTGTGTCATCTCCTATCAGTGGATCTTTCAAACAAACGTAGGCACAGAGAGAGTGGATAAATCAACAAGCCGGAAACGCATGTGGTACTCACAGAACTAAGGCTACAATCAAGCCACATGACAAGTATAAGACCGCGCAGCATTAAAATAGACTTTTGCTTATTCTTATTTTCTTATTTATTTACTGTTTTATTAATTTGTCTAGACATAATTTTCTGCAATTATTCACGGCATATACTTTTTCTTTATTATTGTTAACCCAACGCCTCACATACGGGCAGGATGTGACACATAGTCATCATTTTTGCGATTGACAGCTGGCTTAAATTCAATGTTTTCCTTCTCCTGGATTGTTTGTCTTAACAAGTTTAAATAGCACAATTCTGCCAAACAATTTCTACATAGCTGGGAGTAGAATAAATTGATTCATACCGTTCCCAAGTACATTAGAATGAATAGAAACGCAACCAGCATTGTTCAGGGTTTGAACATGTGTTGCAAATTCCATTTTCTTCTACAATAAGAATAACGATATGTTTGCCCCCGTATGATCTCTAGTTATCAAATACAGAGACTGGAATTGTGTAAGGCTAACCACAAAACGCATATGGAAACCAGGTTGTATGCAATGGTCAATGGGAAAGCTATAAATAACCCGGAAAATTTCAGTCGTTTTGCGTCTTCATTTCGTTGTTGTGCTGCATTGCTCGAAGTAAACAACTTTTTTTCTGACGTCTCGTAAAAAAATGTCAGCACAAAAATAGAACAACGCTTTAATTTAAAGTATTTGATAAAATTGAATAAGATGGCAAGTGAATCATTTCAAATGCTAATGACTGCCGATAATTTAGAACGAATTGGTCAGTTTCTGTTTCTTTTCCTTTTTTTTCTTTTTCAAAAATCTCGCAAGATATTGATGTGCAAGGATGTTCATTATCTTCGACATCTTGTCGGTATTTAGTGAATCTCTTGTGCCACTTGAATGCACATGCACGAAGCATGCAGTCTTCTTCATAAACTTTAGCCAGCATATGAATATGTTATAATACACAGAATGACGCAACATGCTTAAAAAACATTTTAAGAAAGAAAGTGCAAATTTCGGGCTTAATTATCATTTTTCCCATAATCAGAAATATGTTTATTTGAATAAAATAAATCGAGTAATTAGTTATGTGGCGGCAAATTCGGCAGACAGTGAATAGAAAAACTGACCATTGTACAAAATTCAGCCAGGGTTAAAATAAAGCATTGATCTTTTTTTATTCATTAATTTATTAATGTATTTAGAGATAGTGGAAATTCTGGAAGAAAAGAAAAGAAACATTCTACAAAGATTTAGTTGTATGCATTGTCTCTGCAGCGCTTCTTTAAGAATATCTAGTAATAACCAAATTGAGTGAATGGAAAAGATGGTTGACATAAGCCTTGTCAATGAAGTAAGACTTATTTTGTATTCCACATGACAGTAGTTTGAAAGAAGATAACTTTTGGGCGTTTGTTGGTAGGTTGGTTTTTAGGCATATGAGCGCTTAGTTTATTTTATGCTAAAGACAATCTCTTTTTTTCAGTAACTGATTTGCAAGAAATTTCAGCGTCTAGTAATTACTTTTAATATGAATAAACTAGACTCTGCTTTATGGTTTTCAAATGTTATAAACCAATTTTGATAATTTGTATAGGATTATAAAGTTTCAAGCATTTAAATAAATTTCATCGTTTCAAGTAATTACTAATAATCTCTTGCAAGCAAATATAACTTTAATTAACTAGTTTTAACACAAGAATCTGCTCATAGTCATATGGTTTCAAGAATATGTATCTTAAAATGAATACTATATTTTATCAATAGAATAAGTAATACTTTGAAATATATCTTTTTACTAATATATGGGACCGAAACAGGCCCAATCACTCTTAGTCAGATTTGACCAGGGAGCAATGGAAATAAACGGGAGCGGAGTTACACTCCTTACTGTATCAGAACAGAAGTCTAACCAGCTGATGCAATTTCCTGCCATACCCAAAATATTATTTTGTATGGGTACGGTCAGCTTTATTCTACACCTACATGGCATTCGATGTTTCGAAAATACTGAAATGAGAGAATATCGTGCGTATATTATCATATAAAACATACAGCAACAACTGTACGTGAAAACAATGCGCTTTGATAAATGTTTCAAAGTATTGGTTTGTTTTTGTTTACCTAATTCAACTTCATTAACTATTGTAGGTAAAATCTACTACTTTGTGGAAGAGTATCATTGCATTTACTCCATGTGCTTTTTAAAATCTTACTTTTCACTGATCTAGTTTCTGTTCATGAACCAAATCAGCGATTAGTTGGTGTTGTATTGCATATTTACTCTAGCTGGTTAATTAAAGCCAACTTATATATATATATATATATATATATATATATATATATATATTATGTGTCTCCCATGGAATTCTATATTTGGCTCTTGGTTAGGTTGGTATACATTCTACGTGGGCATTGACAAAACGTTCACATTCTTCATTTGGAATATGTTTCAGATATCTCCTGAAGAGTATCAAATTTGTTTCTCACAGTTACCGTATATTCATTGCATATGTCTCTTAATAAGTGCGGATCAGTCATTGCTTGTACTTTTGACTGTTTCTGTCTTATTTCTGTGTATCCTCAGGCGAATCTTTGCTGTGGCAACTCTGTAATCCGATGACACCGCTTCAACATGAAATGTGCCTCACAGTTCCAAGCGATGTTTATCCCCTTCTTGTTTATAAGTATATTATCGATCATTTGCACACAGCTATATGGTTTTAAGTAAGAATTAATAATCGATAGTAAATCATTAAACTATCCTATGTGACACAAAAGTTGGACCCTATTAGGTACTACTACTAAGAGCCAAAGTGGACTTGAGAGGAATGGTAAAGAAGAGGAAATCCACATTCCCTTTTGTTCCGGGACTGAAGTCTTACCATCAGATAAAGTTTACTGTTATACCTAGAAATCCAGATTAGGGAGTAGAAAGGCAACTATTTAACTGGTTATTGCAGTTTTATTTTTCTCTCTAACGATAAACATTTAGCGTGTTATCTTATCGTAGTTTGTTTTCTGATAATTGTCAACAATAGATAGCAAAAATAGTAAAATTTAGAGATATTTTAACCACCCTTTAACGTTAAAATGATTGGAGAGATAAAATAAAGAACTTTCTTATCCACAAAGCCATTAAGTCGTAATAACTTCAGTTCTGCGTTCGCTCGGAACATTAAAAGTTTTCTTATCTAATTACAATTAAATGTCAATTAAAAAGTTCATTTGTTTAACTATTTATTTTCTGGTAATCATATCAGGAAGTCTCTAGATGTGTTATAATTCAAAATCAATAACCACGAGTGAAGGCATATTGGCTAAAGTGCAAGACTGTATTGAAGTAAGCAAATTCGAACTCGAACTCCAGTTTACTCGGGAAAAGGCAGGAATTGCCAAATCCCTCCAACTATGGGTTAAACCTTATCACAGCTGCTCTTCCATAAGGATAGCTTTAGCATTAAATAATCAACGAAGTTTGAAGTGGCATAAAAGAAAGAAAGAAAGATTAATTGCCTCAAAAGTATTCCTTAAGTGAAAATGTACGTAACTCTGAGATCCACTCTAAACCGGCGGAGCCTGTTTATTGGTTAGTAAAACTGCGCAATAATTTTCAAAGGATTACAGTTATTAGTTGCTTAAAGTCATACAACTTTATTAATATTAATCATTATTGTTATCTCATAGCCGTGAAAAATAAGGCTTCTTAATAAAAAAAACTACATTAAAATGTAAAATTGAATGTACAATAAACTTGATTATCAAGAATCATGTCATAAAATAAAAATAGATGACCCAACCCAATATTTCCATTTTAATACAAGATCTACTCTCAGAGAGAATACAGTGATTACAGTGAATGCAAGTTTTGATATTTTTTAATAAACGTTGCCTGTCATATTACAGTATTTATGAAAAGCTAATTCATATTGTTTGACTATATTTTTTTTTAGTAAAAGATATAAATTTTATACTGAGTCCAGATGAAGGATATGCTTATTTAAAATTGCCACTGTACAGACGCTAGAGATATTCAATAGGTTTTTGCTATATCTTCGAGCAGCATTTCAACTGCCCTTAAGAACATCAATTAAAGTTCAGAGACAAAATTTACCAAGGCGCCTCATTTCATTCAGTGTACACATCCTATGTCGTGCTTGATCACCAGATGTGTCCAGTTGTGATAACTACCTCTGTGAATACTTGAAACTCAAAAATTTAAACGTAGGTTGTTAACAATTGACGTGCAGAAATATTTTATACCACATGATGTGCAGTAGAACGTCACAATGAGACTTGTAAAGTGGATAGTCACTGAGGGTAAACATTTGAAAAATGTAATCTTTAAAACAAAAAGATGACAATAAAAAAAGCACAAATATTGTTCTTTCTTATATAGAATTGATTCTGGAATCAAATCTACCCTGCCTTCTTCCATTTATGTTTCAAACCCGATAGATCAAATGTGCTTAACCCCTACTCTGCAGTATGGGTTTATATAAAATCAATCAAGCACAATCAGTATCTTGACTATTATTATCAGAATACAAAGATATAAATTCCGAACCCATTCACTGAAAGAGGCTAAAATTCAAAATGAAATGTCCGCATCGTATAGATATATCAATACTCTTTAACCTACTTTGTTAAAAATAACTCGATATCCATGTAAGTATGAACTCTTTTCCTGAAGATCCGCTTTCACGACAGTACATCCCCATTTCAATTCAAGGTTTAGTCTAAGAGGTAATTTCCTAATACCTATCCAATACGCCGATGATAAAGGAGAATGTTGCCTCGATGAAAACGTTTAAAAAATCAGCTCTAAACTTCAGCTTATCCACGTGAGAATATTCGATCAACTTTTATTAATAAATAAGAATTTGTATGAACGTTATTAATGTCATGTATTGCTTAAGAGATAATTTGCGCTTGGCAACCTAAATAAAGGTTTGATGTCAGACTGGGTTCTACAGCATCGGGTTCTAAAACAGGTTCCGGTTACTTTCTCGATTCCCCAGCCATTCTTTGGGAACCTGTCTCCATATTGCATGAGACTCTGCTATAGTGTTTCACCTTAGGACCAGTCAAATAGCTAGGTGGAATCCAGCAAAACATTTTATTAAATAGGTTACAGTTTTCTTTTGATTTCCCTGCCGTTCTTTGTGAGCTTGTTCCAGTAATGCTTGCGATGGCATTGAAGTCTTTTACCGAACTCCCTTGGTCAGTTTATTTTTTGGAGTGTGCACAAGAGGGACATGGAGATGGGTTTTTCACCAAAACAGGGTTTATGGAAACATAAGTATTATACTGCATTTGTCTCATAATGCTTGTTACACTTAGTTTAAACAGTTGATCTGCAAATGTAGAAAATATTATGGGACAGAGGTAGTTATAAATAATACCATAATAAAAGCTACAGAAATTGTTTGTTGTCTGCTTGGCGCATTGTTTAAACTGATGGATATTTTTGCTTTTAAGTTTATTTGATTTTTATATACCTTGCTTGTCTTATCACTTGTAATATTTTTTCAAAAGAACGTGACAATATCGATTCTTCCTTAATGTAATTAACTACTTTTGTCTGTCTTTTTCTTCATCTTTTATATTTGGATATTTTTGCTTGTTAACGTAGGCTATAAATAAAGCACTGTGATTATCAGCTTCTTTGTAAAAATATCTTTCGCTCTTATCACTACTTTTATTGAAAATTGAAATTAATATCTTCTGCTTGTATCAGTAAATTTTACTTTGCATTTTTTTACATTATGTATTTCCATAATTTCCTTTCGATAATGATTCATGATAAAAAAGAAATTCAGTGAAATGCGTTTCACAATGATTTCTTTTTGAAGCAAATATGAAAGCAAATAATCACTGCATAAATTAAAAGAATGGCTGATTTTATCTTTTGTAAATACTTTTCCTACTATCTTAGTTTTAAAAAAAAGACAAGAGATCTATATTTCCCGGAGATCCGATTTCCAGACAGTATATCCCCATTTTAATACGGGATGTCGTGTCAGAGAGAGTATCCTGATGCAATATGCCGATGGAAAAGAAGAACGGCGCTCCTACCCACATGCAAACGTTTAAAATCAGCCCAAAATCGCATCTTGTCCGCGTGGGAAGATGATTGAATACCATTAATCTTAAGTATCCAACTTAATGTATGATTACCGGCGGTACCCAGAATCTATTCTGAGGATTTAGCCTGGAAGGACATAGAGTAATGGATATAACGCAAGTTATTAAAAGATAATACTTTATTAAACGGAAAAGCAGTAACCAGTGAGAAACGATTGTGTTCAAAATACTCTAAAACTGGTAAACGATTATGTAAAAGTCGAATAAATAATTCTTAAAGTGATATATTTTCTATTTAGGCAGTTGTTAATGCTCATGCGCATTTCACACAAATGTGTACACATACATGTTAAATACATAGCTATCAAAGTAAATATATATATATATATATGTATATATATATATATGTATATATATATATATATATATATATGGATGTATATATATATATATATATAAATATATATGTATATATATATATATATATATATATATATATATATATACTTATATATATATAGTGGAATACTTATGAAAAATGAGCGGCTAATATCGGTCGTTGACATAGAATCAAAAGTGTTTGCTGATTTTTTTCCTCGCAGTTGTGATTATCGAACATGGGCGAGAAACTAACAGTCACTAAGCACATATGACTCTTTGTTTACCCTATCGTAACTAACACACACACACACACACACATATATATATATATGTATATATAGCTTAGACCAAATGCATGCCAACTATCAATTTATACCCAATGCGTTTATCACTGACCCAATGAACGCATTGCTGAGGATTGCACAGTTGCCAAGCACTGTTGATTCTTTATATACTCTATCCTAACAAGCGTAGATCCAAAGTCGAAAGTGTTTGACAACTGTGCATTTCTCACAAATAAGTTCCTCAGGCTTATGATGAATGCAGAGAAAAGAAACTGACTATTGTTAACCACAGTTGACTCAGTGTCTATATTATCCTAACTAAAATTTAGGAGGTGCCCGTGGTTATCGTCACAGGAAATGAACACGGTGACTCGAGTTCAAGTCCTGGACGAGACGGATTGCATTTCACATAGCACTAATACCCTTGGGAAAGGTATGAATCCAAGTATTCTCCCTCCAGCTATGGGTAAATAGTAGGAC
>OY757904.1:118404592-118417092 GCA_963585895.1 Sepioteuthis lessoniana | reverse complement strand
TTGCAACATGTGTTCGTGTGCACACGAATAACTATAAATGACAATATACACACACGCATAATCTGTTGGCATTTATACGTATTCAATCGTTTCCACCATTTTTTTTAAACGAACATCCTTCGAGGAATGTGTAGGAATTGAATCTAAAAATCAATTGTTATTTGGGCAAAAATCGAAGATTAACCAACATGAAATTCTCTGTTGCCTTCGCAGCTATAAAAAATTTGTATTCGACGGTCTTAATAAATGTGTATTTATAGGATTTCTCATCGAAAATGGTTTGATTTCATTTGCAAACTTCAACTCACGAGTTTTAACAGTCTCAAACAAGTAAATAATTTCTGACATAAAGCAAGATATTCTTTTCCCTCATATTTTAACCTTCACTTTTCGTGATCGTTTTATCTTCAAATAGTGAAAAGCATCATACGATGAAAATATTTCTATTACGCTTAGATCTAATTTTATTACTCAATCGCCGTGTCTGCTGGGCTAAGAGTATGCTGACTGAATCCCGTGGGGAGGGACAAAACTGACTCCAAAAAGTGGCTCGACTTGATATGGCTCAAAACAGTATGTGATGGAGAGGCTCCTGTTCAGAAGATCAGGAAGTGTGGAATATCCCTTCATAGACATTGTTCCCAGGTGCACATGGAGGTCCCATCTCTGGTTTAAATAGAACTGTCCAATCATTTATTGAGAATTAATAATAGTAGCGACTTGAAACTATACAACTGGGTGCTATTTTTTTTTAATCGGAATATTTGATATCACATAATTATGAGCAAAAGAACACCTGAAGAAACTACATAAAATGTAAATATGAGCGTACAAGGAACTAGATTCCATAACCTCTAGGCATAAATAACCCTGAACGGGTTGACATTACGTGTAAAACAAATAGTCAACCTTATTGCTCCAGATGTACAGACGTGCTGGGGTTGATCTGCTTATCAGTACGGAAAATGGAAAAAGCAAACAGCTCAAATATGGGGTCGTTGGCTTCATCATAATACCACAGAAGAAGCAGTCACTCTTAGCTCTGGGTAGAATAGTAATCAGGATTACGTCTCTAGCAATTTAGGGGCGGCAGGTATCAGAGAAACACATCTGTAAGATAAAAACGAGGAGCTGAAAGACGTGAGGTAGATCAGTGACCTCTTTACCTTGCATCTTGCAACACTTGTGGTGAATTTGGTGACCTGCAGTGGAACAAACAAAGGAGAGTAAACCTCTGCGAGAGAGTCGCACGACGGATGGGAAATTTTGAAAAGGGTCAGTAAGTTATTTTCTATCAGAGTACAAAAACTTCTTGAAGTTATGGGGCCAGTACCACTGCCTTCCATTGGGAGTGAATTACAATTCACCAATTCCTTCATCGGATATATTATCCAGTTGGCTGGGGCTGCAGAATACACCAACAGCTTCTCTGCAGAGGTGTACGATCGCCCTTCCCCAACGAGTGTTCCGTTTGTGACATTAAACAATCTGATGGTTGGATTCCAGTAATACCGGAGCTTTAAGGAATGTGAAGTACCCCTTCATTTCTATCGCTCCTAGGTCCACACTGTCCCACCGTGGTAGCACCTGTAAGGGTCTTATCTATGGGTCAAATAGAACAAAAATGCAGTTTGGATATTCTGGTTCATCCTCAGATTTACAACTCTCTCGGCCCTCTTTATAAGATTTAGGTGCTCATTCCAAGCACGCTAATTACAGCTTTTCTCGTTCTCTGGAGAGACCCTAGTACCCTTTTCTGTCAACTTTTTCTTTGATTTTCACTTTTTAAATGTAATAATACATTTTTGGGTTAAAATGTTTACAACGGGTTATACATTTATGAAATCAAAAGAAAAAGATTACTCACCAAACGTACGTGCATGATATCTACATATTTCTCAAAAATGGAGAAAAAGAGAAGGTCCTCTATATAGGGTTTGGTAGGTTATCAGAATTGGCACAAACAGGGTAGGATTTGAAACTAAACTCCAGAAGCAGTGTTATTAGAGCGTTCTATCTTGCGCATGTAGGCAGGTCCTTTCCCTGGGTGGGGATCGGCTGCTGGTCTTTGCTTGGAGGTATTTCTACATAAATATTAGCTGCAATTTAGTATTGTTGCAGTAAATTTATTGTATTTTTGACTTTCAGTTCTGGACCACTGGGCGGGGACACATTTTGGCCGGCCGTGTTTACTGGTACGCAAATCAGGTCGGGTGTGTCTTGGTTTCGGTGGCAGTCGGTCTAGGTCGTTTGACGTGGATTCCGTAAAGTCAACATTCATGTCAGAAATAAAAGAGAACTTGCTGAATTGTGGGCTCTGCCATTCCAGCAGACCACATACTAAAATTGAAGGAAAACGAAAAGAGATATAAATACCTGGGCCTTGCTTGGGAAATGAAAACTATGGCACATGAAAGTGATGGTGATACCAACTGTAATCGCTGCGCTTGGTACGGTAACCAAAGGTTTGGTAAAGTGACTGGAAAACTTGGAAATAAGAAGACAAGTGGGGACCATCAAGACGAGAGCACTTTTTAGATCGGCCAGAATACTAAGAAGAATCCTAGACACTTGAATACCCTTGCTGTCACTCAAACTCCTGTAGAAAACCATCAGCTGATGCTGGTGTGAAAAAATCTCATAGGAGAAAATAAAAATAATAATAATAATAATAATAATAATAATAATAATAATAATAATAATAAACTTGGCGGACGGGTAAAGACTATTCAAATGACAGCATTACTGAGAACGACCAGAATACTGAGAAGAGTCCTGGAGACTTGAGGAGAATTGCTGTCACTCAAACTCCAGTGAAAAAACATCAGCTAATACTGATGGGAAAAACTGTAAAGCATTAAATAATAATAATAATAATAATAATAATAATAATAATAATAATAATAATATGACACATATAAACTCCTATGGGACTTTAACGTACAGACGGATCACCTAATCTAGGCCAGAAGAACACACCTTATAATAATCAACAACAAAAAAGAGAATTTGCAAAACTGTCGACTTTGCTGTCCCGGCTGACCCCTGCGTAAAACTGAAAGAATGGGAAAAGCAGGATAAGTACCTCGACTTTGCTAGAAAATTGAAAAAATTATGGAACATAAAGGTGACAATTATACTAATTTTGATTGATGCTTTTGACCCAATAACTAAAGGATTATTGAAGGGACTAGAGGACTTGGAAGTTGGCGGACGAGTGGAGACCATGATGTGAAAAAATCTAAAAGAGTAAATAGACTTAATAATAATCAACAACAAAAAATGAGAACTTGCAAAATAGTCGACTTTGCTGTCCCGGCTGACCACAGAGTAAAACTGAAAGAATGTGAAAAGAAGGAGAAGTATCTCGACCTTGCTAGGGAATTGAAAAAACTGTGGAACATGCAGGTGACAATGATACCAATTGTAATTGGTGTGTTTTGAAAAATAACTAAAGGATTACTAAAGGGACTAGAGGACTTGGAAATTGGCGGACAGGTGGAGGCCATCCAAACGACAACATTATTGAGAACGACCAGAATACTGAGAAGAGTCCTGGAGACTTGAGGAAACTTGCTGTCACTCAGACTCCAGTGAAAAACCATCGGCTAATGCTGATGTGGAAAGCTCTAATGAGTGAATAATAATAATAATAATAATAATAATAATAATAATAATAATAATAATAATAATAATAATAAAAACTTCGGTACATTAACTAAAGGACTATTAAAGGGAGTATATGACTTGGGAATTGGAGGAGGAGAGGAGATCATCCAAACTACGGCATTATTTAGAACGGCTAGAATACCGAGAACAGTCCTGGAGACTTGGGGAGACTTGTCACTCAAACTTTAGTGAAAGACCATCAGCTAATGCTGATGTGTAAAACTCTGAAGGAGTAATAATAATGATAATAATCTCATGTGACCCTCTGATGCTAGTGATATGCAATAAGATAATCGATACAAAAATCTATATCTATTACTTATAGCGCATGCTGTCAAACAGTAATGTCAGACAGTTTGGGAAAACTATCTTTCTTAGTTGTCTAATTTTTTTTAGATGAAGCTTGACGGTCTTTGAACGATTTTCTTCATCTTTATTGTTTTATTCACAACATTTCGGCCGACATATCCTCCGAATTTCTTTCGGTGTTTCTTGTTGAATTCAGGAGCTTAGGAAACCAACGCCTATAACTATTACGCCATATGTTCAGCCATACCGTTAAGAGTGAATTTTGGGGACTTATAAACTTAATGTTCTTACATCATGATTAATTATTACAGTTATGTATGATTTTTGCCTGAGCTAATATGACGATTTTTTATCAAACCATTAACAGAAATGGAATTCTTAACACTTGCGCCCGGATATGGTTAACGAAATCAGATCAATCGACCCCCGTGAATTAAATAAAGGACGCAGTTCGAAGTTCCGTGTAGGCTCAAGAATTCGACAAAAAACGCCTAAGTAATAATAAAAATGAAGACAATAGTCTGAAAGCACTAAATGATAAAAATATCTCTTTTTTATTCAACAAATTATTCTGATCACTATCTTCATATTTTTTGTTTGTTTTTATCTCAATATATCAGTTGATCTATTTTTATTCAACATCTTGTAATTCTTGCGAGTCGACCAAGATGTTTTGCTTCCTTGATAGGAACATCAGTATTGATTAACAAATGTAGCCTGGACATTTTCGTATGCACGCAAGAAAAATCGACTCGAATAAAATAAAACTGCAACACATAACACAAATCGTAAACATTTTGTTAATATTTGATATGGAAAGCCTTAAGGATGAAATATTGCCTTTCATATCAACAGTCCCCTCTGGGAGCCTAATTTCATATGACAAAATTGCTTTTAACAAACTTGTTTTGACGTTACTCTCGCAGGAATTAAATAAAACATTGTACAGAACAGAATTGAGAATTCTAATCCAAAAAATCCCTTTGGTATTTTATTAAAAAACAGTCTTTGTTAAAATTCTTCAATTATTCTTTTATCGTTAACAATTTCTTTTCTCTTTTATCTGTATCAAGGTCGGGAAACTTTTCAACCTGAAAAGCGAATAGTATCTAAAATAACTTGTAAAATTGCAGACTTTGTTGTCCCTGCTGACCACAGAATAAAACTGAAAGAAAATGAAAAGAAGTATCAGTACCCTGACCTTGCTAGGGAATTGAAAATTGGAACATGAGAGCGACAATAATACCAATTGCAATTGGTGCTTTCGGTATAGTCACCAAAGGATTATTTAAGGGACTGGAGGACTTTGAAATAAGAAGACGAGTGGAGACCATCCAAAGTATTTATAGTACTTAAATTCAGGAGAATCGTTTGTTTGTTTTTTTATTTAATCAATAATACTTCACGGAGCTGATTTTTTGTCGTTTTTAAAGTAATTCATAATACTTAAAATTAAGGAACGATTTCTTTTATTTTTTTAAACTAATTTATAATATTTAAAATATATTTAGTTTTTTTTTTAATTGAATACTCAAGTTGATGTAGGATAGTTTGCTTTTATTCAATAAATTTGTTTTAATTTATTTATTAAATCCTAATTTATATTGGATAGATTTTTTTTTTAACATTTCCAAGCAAAGTTCATATTTTTTAATGGGAAAAATTTCCTAAGAAATAGCTACTTGGTCTACTGTAAAGAGACATACGCTCTCTAGAATCACAAGTTACCGATCCCTGATCAACAGTTATAATAATTTTAACATTTATTTTGTACTTCTGTTATGCTGGTTGTTATCAGCCCTGTTGGGTATGGCAGAAGAATACGTGAATTAACCTCTGCCAACGAACGAGAGATATGAGTATGACAATATACAACCTGACGGTGAAGCTCCAGTCCGGGAGTTGTAGAGAATGTTCAGTACCCCATCATTGACTTTACTTCTAGCTCCACTCTGACTCTATTAAGGTCTCATCTAAGGCCCAAATAGAACTAATCAATGATTTACTATATTTGAAATCATTTAACTGTATGCCAACATACGATTAATATTATATAAAGTAATTAGGAATAATTAATGTTAAATAGCAATACATGATTTCATTTAACTGTATGCAAATAATTGATTAATATTAAATTGAAAAATTACTATTTATTAGCAATACTTGAAACCGTTTAACTGAATGCAAAACCAAAAGATAATGTTGAAAAGACCTGGCAATACTTCAAATTATTTAGTGTCCTGGGTATATTATTAAACTGAATCTGATAGTGATGTTTCAGTCTTGGAATTTGGAGAATCTGGAGTACAACTCGGTCCTTAGGGATAGTACCTTTTAGGGTTCCATCAATGGGTCAATTAGGAATACACAATGTTATGCTAGGGATTATTGTTATTAGTTCTTTAAAACCATACAGCTACGTACAAGTTGTTCGTATTACAAATACTTGTTGAATAGAATTACTTATATTAAATAGCAATACTTGAAAGGATTTAACTGTGTGAAACAAAACGAACTCCTTCTCCTTTAAAAATAAAGTCACCAATAAACTATTCGCTTACAAATCATGTATATGTATATGTATTAACAGGATTTTGCACCAAGTAACCACCAAAGGGTTATATACCTTGAAATACAAACAACAAAACCAAGCCGGTTTTTATAGATTGTTTCATTTTCTCTATTGGATAAAAATTCTACATTTTATTTATTTTCCATTATATTTTACAAGTTATTTAATAACAATATGGTGGTATGCATGAACTTAAAAGCAATAATTTCTTTTGTCGCCAAACTCTCGTACACAACATAGCAATATCAGATGAGCTGAAATTTTGTTTAAAATTCAGACGCAAAGAGGGTAATCGTTTTAACTTCCATAATATCATAAAATAAAAGCTTTTTCATAATTTATTTTCATGGTTTCCATTTCATCGTATATTTTGTCAGAATGCCCAAATTGGTTTACAATCTATGATCGTTAATAAGCAGCTTGGATCTCAGAAAAAGACAACATTTTTTCAATATAAGTATTCTATAAAGGAAAGCTAATAAATATTGTTATAAAAAGTTCCAATAAATGAAAGAAAATCAAGTCAAAAATTATCCTTTAAAAAACTAGGGAATACAAGGAAGTTCTAAATATTTCTTAACCAACTAAGGGCGGAAATACTTGATTTGAAACTTGTGATTTTTTTTTTAAGTTGGCGTTTACCAAATTTCTGCATGAATTACCGACCAACACACTAGGATGTTTTCTCTCACTCTCAAAGTCACTCCTCTTCTCAGAGAATCATTCCATTATATTGGAATGAAGTGAGACACAAACATTTGAACAGCGATGGCCAGTAAACGGAAATGGCAAACATCCAGATAGTGTAAATAGAAGTACCGTGATATTAAAGTGGACACAAGTCGTTGAGAGGTGAACAGTCGTCAGTAAACTTCTGCGTGAGAAAGACAATTGTAATAGTTAGACCGGCGCACTCTTTGTTCAGAGCGATTTGCTTATTGTTCTTGTAAAAGATAAATGGAAAAACGTGCTCGTGTGTGCCTGGCATGCAAAGGCAAAAATAGCCGCCCTAAAGTCGTGTTTTAAGAACTCACGATCTCGGAATCTGACGTAACTGACAAGACTTGACAAGGACGTGTGCAAAGCTCTAAGCCAAAAAAAAAAAAAAAGAGTCCGGGCGACAGACGGCGAGTGTTCGTAGCAAACTTAAGCGTTGGCGTTGGCAAGATACGTTATTTCAAGATGATTTGGAAGAAACATTCCAAAAGGAACTTTTTCTAAGCAAGAGACGTTTGTGCTGGACGGTGATACACGAAAAATGTCCTGGATTAAGCTTTTTGACTGTGAAGCGAACCCTAATTACTACAGTTCCAGGCAAGTCAGTAGTGCTACGTTTGTCTTTTCCTAATTTCGTTTAGTTTTGTCAATTATTTCTTCTTTTATACACTTGTGAGCGCTACAAAAGATACTGAACACTTTTCTAACGATTTACCAATATAAGATAATTAAGGATGATAATTGATTATATTAGTTGATCTTTTTATTTATGGTGAAAATTTGCAGATCGTCTAAACTCTTCGAGTTGAAGTTGAGGTCGTACGAGTGTATATACCACGACCAGGCGTCAGCTCATGTAAAAATACGATTTGTTTGAAATTGGGGTTGTAAACTGGATGTTTAAAAGTAAACAAATTAATGTAATGTCCACCGACTAAAAATAAGATGACGTAACACTATAACCAACTACTACTGAAGTCCTAAATTCTTCTGCTTATATAATATATTGATTATTCTACTAAACTCATGATGGTAAGAACACGTCATTAACTTTTTTTTTCATCATACAACGTGTGAAAGCACGTGCGATACCCTAGCCTCATCAGCCGCCAATCACCCTGGTTGGCGGCTGATGAGGCTAGGGTATCGCACGTGCTTTCACACGTTGTATGATGGAAAAAAAAAACGAAAAAAAAAAGTTAATGACGTGTTCTTACCATCATGAGTTTAGTAGAATAATCAATATATTATATAAGCAGAGGAATTTGGGACTTCAGAGTAGTTGGTTGATGAATTAGTTCGGACAATTTCGAGCGGCCTTCTTGAGTGTGAGGCACCGATCAGAGGAGAAAAGCGAAGTCAGTATTTTGTTTTGTCTACAACCCACAAATCTCACTGCGTTTCTATGGGAAACAAGTATATATTTCAGTCTATCTTTCTCTCACGTTTCGATGACAGCTGGTATGAAATATTACATTGAATAAATAAGTTTCCTTATCAAATGAAACCACGGGTCCTTTTTGTATTTGATTTGGTTTCTTTGGTTTCTTTATTTAATGGCATATCAACTCTTTTTAGGTTATTTAATCCCAAAGCCATTCTCCTAGAAGAGCACTAGTGGTACTATTTAACCCATAGCTGGGAGGATAAAGGGGTTCATACCTTTCCCAAGGGTATTTGCCCGAAAGTGAACGTAATAGCGCGACTGGAGTACGAACTCGCGGACTACGATTCCGCAGTCCATCGCTTTAACCATTACAACACGAGGACACCCCGTTTTTGTATTTGAGAAATGTTATGTATTTGTATTCATGATCCCGTAACGTTACACCTCATGTCATTATTTGTTGATGGATCGGCTTCAATTTTCTTGTTTGAAAAATGATAGTAACTTCTACACATCTAAAATCATGTATTAATATTTTTCCAGCAGTGATAACAGGTGATTTTCTTACAAACTGAAATCCGGGACTTATAAGCTACTCACCTATCACCGCTAGAGTGTATACGGTAGCTACACTGTCAGTCTGTTGATTTTAACGTTATCAAATATCACAACATCGAATTTTATTCTTCCCTTATCAGTACTTCCCTGATGGTAATATGTACATTTTCTCATTGATTCTTCAAGCCTCTAAGCGTTCTATTGTGAAATAATTTTAGTCACCATCTGTAAATTATAAAACACTCTAATGAGTGGCACGGATCTGTTTCAGAAACACTGTGTCAGAAAAATCTTGTGATTTACACATACAATGCAAGATGAATATGTAAAAAGTATGAATCTTTCATGGCTCGAGGCCATTATGTTCTTGATTATGCTTCGAATAAAAACAAAAAAAAGGAATAGTATTTATTCTAATTCATTATATCATTAATTCAGTTCTTAAAATATACTGAAAACCCATCTCTGTTGCCGTAGTTCCTATTAAAATACCCCGGGAAAATATTTTGCGTTGCCATTAGTGCGACAGAAAAATAACTTGCCTAATTATTTCAAACTTCCTCTGCATTAACAATTACATGGAAAAACAGGTCAAAGTTAGGGAGAATTAATCATTTTACTGATCTAAAAAGACAAATATTACAACAGTAAGTGTTCTCAAACACACACACACACACACACACTCTCTCTCTCTCTCTCTCTCTATATATATATATATATATATATATATATATAAACTTATGTCCAAAACTATTCCGATTCTGGGACTGTAGAATATACCGGTTGAATCTATGTATAGAGGTAAACTTCACCCCTCAACGAGTATACTAATTTTGACATCAAACAATTCGATGGGTTATCTCCCGTCTTGAATATTTGAAGAATGCGAAGTACCCCTTCATTGTCATTGCTTCTAAGTCCGCTTTGGCCAGGACTCGTAGCCCCGGATAGGGTCCTATCTAAAGGTCAAACAGAACCATTTAATTCTGTGCAAACAAACGAATTGTGTTGAATAGACTTATTAGTGTTTAATAACAATACTTAAAAACTCTTTAACGGTGTGCCAAAAGTAAAATATTGGTATAACATAGTTCTACCATTTGACTGTGTGCAAATGAATGAATCGTGTTCCATAGAATTAGTGTTAAATTGCAATATTTGTAACAACTTGAATTTGTACAAAAATAGATTAATAATATAGAGGATTATTCGCAATATATAGATATATTGGACACTATCCAACTGTGTTATGTTTTGACCTTCGACCCGGCCCCCAAAAAATGCTATTCCAAGGTGATACACCGGAAGGAAGTGACACATTCCAATGGCCAGTAATTGAAAGAGATCACGTGGGCGGATTAAGGCTTATAATATGGGACAAGGTGAAGGTCCCATTGTGCCAATTCAGACTGATGCACCGGAGGAGAGTGGCCTCTTAACTGCATGACAGTTATTTCCGCTTGATGACGATTAAACATTCGATTTCAAAGATCCAGTGGGCGATCATGTGGGCGTTGAATTATTATTTAACTCAGTTGAGTTCGTGTCCAAGAAGCAGTTGCCAGTAGAATTCCAGACAGCTAGAGACCAGATGTGGTAGGGAAGGCCACACCCGACCGAGGGGGCCCTCGAGAACCCCGATGGAGTTGACCCCAGCACCAGGAGAACAAGAAAGACACAACGTGGCGGTCATAACAGTGGGGTCAAGATATTACAGTTTATATTCGATCTCCAGCTCCCTCTCACATGCAACCCTTGAACAACCCTTTCGAACCCTTGCAATAAAGTGAGAGGTAAATATTTTATAAAGAAGTCTTCCTGCGTCATCCTTCCTGCGTCGTTTATTTCTACGTGCGTCCTTATTTATTGCGTCAGTATGTATCCAGCATATATATGTATATGTGTGTATAAGCATATGTATGTAGATGAGTATACAACAACTGTATGCAAATCAATTAGCGCAGGTTAATTTTAAAAAGTGTTATCTTGAAAATGTTAATAAATCATTTATATTCAATATATATGTATAAACAGGATTTGGCATCAAATAATATATACTGGTTGATATGCCATAAAACCAAACCAAGCTATTTTAAATAATTAAGCTGTAGCCCTCGGTGTAAAATAAGGCAGAGCAACATCACGATATTTCAACGTTGAAATAAAATAAAAAAAGGGAAATGTAATGTCATTGAGATTTATGAGGCCAATCTTCAGCTGAGTTTGTATCAATACGTTTAAAGTTCGTTGAATCAATGTAATTGAATAAATATCTGTTCTCAATACAATATTTAAGTAATGTGACAAATACATGGATAACTTACTTAGTTATGCAGTTCAGTTACTTAATTAAAAGTAAATATTTAATTAATTAAAAGTAAATATTTGCTCCCCAGTTCCACTCATCTATAGAAAAGAACTACAAATAAGATATGTTTTGCATTGTTATATATATATATATATATATATATATATATATATATATAATGTAATCCGAGAATCTATCGAGAAAATTGATAAGAAGATAATCCAAGTAGAAAGAACTTCCTTGATTTTTATATTTTGTACTTTAAACATCCACAGTTTATTTAACATCCCTAATATCATCCCTCACAGTACTGATGATGGTTCTTTAGAACCGAAACGCTATAGTGTCAACTTCCCTTCTCATTATATCTCTCCTTTTACTTGGATTACCTTGTTATCAATTTATATCAGAAGTGTGGAAGACCAGACAATAAGACGACATACTGCCCCGACAATGCAACGCAGTCTATATTCAAAATCCGATAGACAGGTGGATGAAGGGATGCATCCTCCCCTTCCCTAAAAAGGGTGACCTCGGATTAGCCAAAAACACTTACATCCATAACAGCCAAAATCTACAATGCCCTACTACGAAACCGCATAGAACCCAAAATCGACAACATCCTTAGGAATAACCAAAATGGCTTCCGAAGAAATAGATCCACGACCTCACAAATATTGACCATCCGTAGAATCCTTGAAGGCGTACGGGCAAAAAACCTACAGGCGACATTATTATTTGTCGACTTTACCAAGGCCTTCGATTCAATACACCGAGGGAAGTTGGAATAAAACCTACTAGCATACAGCCTTCCAGAAGAAACCGTAGCATCAATAACAATACTCTACAGAAACACCAAAGTGAAAGTACGTTCACCGGATGGAGACACAGAATACTTCGATATTGTAGCAGGAGTATTTCAAGGGGACACACTAGCACCATACCTCTTTATCATCTGTCTAGACTACGTGCTTAGAACT
>OY757904.1:118397092-118399592 GCA_963585895.1 Sepioteuthis lessoniana | reverse complement strand
AAAGAGAATTTACGATCTCTGATAAAATCATGGTTTGTTAGGCAGACGTTTTGTTCAACCGTTTGTAATTTATTGTGATTCATAGATCTAATTCGGTAACTAAAGTGATTTATTCTTGAAACTAAAGGGTCTTTCAGATTTTCTAATATATATTAGAAGCAACGTCTACATTCTATGAAAGTGATATTTTTCCACTACAATTTCATTAGTCAAAGATTATAAAACTCATATTGTTTAAAGAACACGGAAATGAATGTGTGTATTTGACGAGTTTGTAGATTCTGTTCATATCAAACGTTCTGTTTATTCTTCATAGGATTGGTTATATTTATTTCTTTGTTTAATGGCATATTAACCTTCTTGAGTTATTTAATGTCAAATCTATCCATGTAGAAGTACAATAGTAGTAATATTTAACTAATAATAGGAAGGATAAGAGGGTTCATACCCTTTCCACAAGTATTAGTCTGAAAGTGAGACTAATAGCTCGACTGGGGTTCGAAGTTGCTTACGACGATGTTGCAGTTAGTACGTTAGCCCCTTTGCCGTGGAGACACCATTTTATGTAACTGGCAAAATGTTATTATTTCAAACAAAGATTTGTATTTAACGTCATAGTTTTTAAAAGGTTTTGTTTCTACATTTCGTATCTTTAACAAATATACGTCTACGAAATGCAATAGTTCGGACTCCAGTCGCGCTATTAAGTTCACTTTCAGATTAATAACCTTGGGAAAGGCATGAATTCACTTATCTACCACTCCATAGCTACGGATAAATTAAGACCACAAGTGTTCTCCTTCAAGGATCACTTCGCCATTAAATAACCCTTGAAAGTGATATGTAATTAAAGAAACCTAACCAAACCTATGATATGAAAGCGTATCTGGGGTTTTTATTCTAAAAATGTTCGATTATTCTTAGTAAGTCTCGCTAGTTTGATGAGAATACTGTTAAATTTTATTACGAATGTAAAATAGTTTCCTTTAGATTTTTCTGCCTGGGAATACATTTCCTAAATCGGTGATGGTATTATAAATTTAATTTCGATGTAATTTTGGTAGCTTCAACGTGCTTTTGTATATCGTTTCAATTTATATGGATATATTTGAATAAATCATATTTTTTCGTATATACTCTTTTAATTCTCAAAATTCGTAAATACATAAGATTTTCCTTGAATGCCTGGCATGAAAGGGTTTAAAGTGTTCCTGATATATATATATATATATATATATATGTGTGTGTGTGTGTGCGCGCGCGCGCGTGTGTGTGTGTGTGTGTGTGTTTAGTTCATTGAACTTAAACTGCGACCCCTGGGTTTCATGGATTTTTTTGCAAAACAACAATCATCAGGCAGATTAAGAAAAGGAAATGAATGGAAAATAGAAAAATACAGTCAAAAATGAATTAAATATATACATCTAATATATATTTATCATTATTATAAGTAAGTAAAGTTAGCGACCATAGTCGAGGGTGACCCGAAGGCTCCCTTTTCGATAGCTACTACACCAAGGTGTAGGGGAGGGCGCTACTCCATTCCAGGATTGCTCCACTTTACCCTTGAACCGTACCTTATAATGCTGAGTGATACAATAGCAGATATTGAGCACTCTCCATATTATATTGCGCTTGGTTCGACACAAACCCACAAAGTTATTTAGTGAAAACCAACACTATTATAATATATATATATATATATATATATATATATATATATATATATATGTGTGTGTGTGTGTGTGTGTGTGTGTGTGTGTGTGTGTGTGTGTGTTCATATATATATATATATATATATAATTAAGCATCATTAAGCTTATAGCACAGAGTTCACGGATTCTTTCTGACTAGCCGTTCCTATAGTCCATCGCACCTGGCTGCAGATGAGATATGGATGATAGAACAGGTGAACTCGTCAAAGGCTTGTCACTTAAAGGGGAGTTATATCCTCCTTGTTTAAAGAGCATGAATTCTGTTTTACGTGTGTTCATACAGAAGGCAAAGCCTCCTGATTTTTACTCCAGTCTATGGAACTTGGAGCTGACTTAGGTAGGTGTATTCGCGAGAATGTGAAACCCTTTCCCATTATTAGCTCTATTGACGCATGAAATAAGTAATCAAAGTACCTTCTAGACATATATGGGGCTAAACTATATCCTTGCAAGACTCCAGTGACAATGTCGAAGAATTGGTGTCACCAGCTGTCAACCAAATTAATTCTTTGCAGATTTATCAAGCATTCAGGAGACTTCGGTTCAATCCCATGTCAAGTCATATTAAAGACTCAAAAATGGTACTTGATGCTACCTTGCTTAACACTCACCATTATAAGGCATGTATCGAGGGTAAAGTGGAGCAATCCAGAGAGAGGAGTAGATCCCTCCCCTATACCTCAGTATTGTAGCTATTGAAAAGGGAGCCTTCAGGTCGCCCTCGACTACAGTCGCCAACTTAGAATATCACAGTGGCAGTTTCTTTAGAGAGACCATATCCTCAT
>OY757904.1:118357092-118394592 GCA_963585895.1 Sepioteuthis lessoniana | reverse complement strand
CATAAGTCATTTGTTTGCTCACATTTTAAATGCCAAACAGTTCTATTTGTCCCATAGATAGGACCGTTTCAGGTGCTACCACTCCGGTCAGAGTAGACCTTAGAGGGCTATTCTGCATTCCCCAAAGCTCCCGTATTACTGGAATTTCAACATTAGATTTTTAGCGTCATAAATCAGGACACTCGCAAGGGGAGTCGTACACCTTTGCACAGATACAATGTGTATTCAGTAGCATCAGTCGATTGGGCTCCTTTCGAAGATAGACTCAATCGATCTTCAAGTGAGTATTGTCAGCCTCATCCGTTTCTCTCTCTCTCTCTCTCTCTCTAACTCACAATATATATATATATCTATATACACATCTGCATATATATATATATATATATATATAGAGAGAGAGAGACTGAAAGAAACAGACAGAGAGACAGAGCGAGGGAAATTTTGCTGGAGATATAGTTAACGATGTCTGAGATCTCTAACTCCACCGAATGTACACAAAAAGTAGGCTTATAATTATATCGGAGTTGAAGATTTTCACTTAGACGTTTTTATTGCGATTGGTCAACAAAAAGGTTTGTTGATAATATAAAGAAAGAATAATTACTATTTTCATATGTCTAAATTATATTTTCTATCCATCTCTAAATTCATGATAGTTGAAACAAAATAACACCTCAGAAGTTAGACCTGTTATTAATATTGTTTTTTCTTTCTTTTTTTCTGCAGAAAAAAAAACGTTTTTTTTTTATTATCTCTTACGTATTTTCTTTCGATTTTTTTTTCTTTTCACAAATAATCAGTAAAAAACAACTGTTCTGATATGTTTTCTATTTCTAAAAACTCTCTGTTGACTTATATTTTGATTTTTATTCAACCGAGGAAATAAAGCCATTTTGGCTTTTATAAATGTTCTCCATAAGAACGTTTTAAATCCATGCATAGTTACTTAAACACATGTAGAAACAAAGCAATGTTACTAATTAAATCCCGTAATCTGGTTAAGTCGTAATTCATGTAACATGTCATGAATAGAAATAGCATGATGGGGCCCATTTTTTCTCTTTATTTTGTATTCAGAATTTCCATTCTCCTAAAAGGGGTTGCTATATAAAGGTTAGAGAGATAGTCTGACCAACTACATACCTCTAGCTGAAAACAGAACAGGTTACATTAGATTCTGTTTATATTAAAGTATATCTTGTTCTTATAAAAGATTCTGTTTAATCTGTACATGATTGGTTTGGTTTGGTTTCTTTGTTTAATAGCATATCAACAATCATCGGCCATTTAATGCCAAAGCTATCCTGGAAGAAGTATACTAGTAGAAATATTTAACCAATAGTATGAAGAAGAAAGGGAATTCAAACCATTTCCAAAAGTATGAATAGAAAGTGAACGCTATATCATGACTGGATTTCCAACTTGCTTACAACGATGACACAGTCCAGCACATTAGCCACTCTCCCTTGATGTATTTCTAAAGTCCTTTCGATATTTTAAATCTGCTTGTGTTTTCTTTGTTAGCACATCAGGATCATCTATATACTCTCACCACAGCTAAATGAGATATTTTGAATCATCAACGTTTACCTTGTTTCTATGCTTCATTTAGTCTATAAAAATATAGAAATGACTAGAAATTAGGGGTTATTCGTCATACGAATTCGTTCATTACTCTAGAACATATGATAGATATTTTTACTTGCAGTACACCTGAAATTTCTATGGCCGAAGAAAAATCCAGAGCTATTTATGCCAGAAAGGATAATTAACAATTTTATCACATACAAATCCAAGTGTTGTCTTTGCTGTAAATAATGCAAAAACATACCCTAACAATTTATAAGTTACATAATACACATATCATTTATTAATATTTCATTTTTCTGAAACAACGAGATTAATATGAAGTCACGTATTCACTTTTGTGGATAACGGTATTGTTGGTACCGAGGAAGATTTAGAGCTATTTTTTCTTTATCCTTTTCAGTATTCGATAGCATGATGTTGAAGCTTAGAACTTCAAAGATCATCGGATCTTCAGCAAACCAATATACACAAACATATGTTTATTATGCTTCTAAGTGAGGATAGATAACGTTTGAACACAGTAATTCCATCAGAGTTAAACACAGAGTTGGATCTGAAGCAAATTACCCTTTCTCACTTAAATAGCTCCTCTTGAATATGGAATTTCAACGGGTTTTGCTAGTAGGCAATTTATTTTTACAAAATCTAAAACAAGCCTTCCTCAGGCAGCTCCCGACATTCTATTCCATTCGGCAGGTCTCTTTTCAAGCAAACGTATTGTTGAATGGGTTCTTTCATCTTCGTTAGAGTTATTGCACTCCAGCTTATTTCAACTGGTTTTATTCTATCCATTATTTCCACGTAAGTCAGTTGATTTGAATAAAACCTGAGATTTATTAAATCCTGTTTAATAATCTTCGCTTTAACTTAACCGGCTCATTGGCCTAGTAAATATAGTGCTCGCCAGACTAGGTTCTTCAGCCTTGGTGAGGCAACTAGTCTAGGAAAAGGAAAACTCTGAATTCAAACCTGTTAAAGCACTAATACCCTTGGGAAAGGTATGAATCCAATTATTCCCCCTCCAGCTATGGGTAAATAGTAGGACAGACTAGGTTCTTCAGCCTTGGTGAGGCAACTAGTCTAGGAGAAGGAAAACTCTGAATTCAAACCTGTTAAACTCCGCTTAAAAATTGACCTTGTGTCGTGTCCTGCCCGAGCGGAGCGGTTGGTAAATATGGATAGAGTGCTCGCCAATGGTCCGGGAGACATAGATTCAATCCCAGGTCGCGTCATACCAAAGACTTTAAAAATGGTACTTGATACCTCCTTGCTTAGCACTCAGATATACAAGGTATTATCGTTGGTAAAGTGGAGCAAACCAGGGAAACGAGTAGTTCCCTCCCCTAAACCTCGGTGTAGTAGCAATTGAAAAGGGAGCCTTCTGTTCGCCCTCGACTACAGTCACCAAATTTACAACAACTTATCAAGTAATCGACTGGAATATATTGTATATGTATTCAGAGAGATCAGATTTACAAATTATCGATTACCTATGAATTGCAGTTCATGCCTTCCCTATGTATATATTGACATCTTTTGGAAATTGGATCAAAATTCTTCTACGCTGTTGCTGTGCCAGTACTAATGTTTAGGTGCACCTCACGGACTCTAACAAAAAACTGAAGAAAATACCTGATAGGAACTACATATGGATGTTGCGTGTTTTTTACAATAAATCTGGAAGCAGCATCCTACAAAACAGTGAATGTACGGCTACTTGCCTTCCATCACACAAACCATCCAAGTAAAACCAAAAAGACGTTGTTCAAAGCTGAGAATGAAAAAACGAAATCATAAGCGACATTTACCTGCGGACTCCTTCATAGTCACTCACCAGTGGTGACCGACAAGCAAAGATTTATATCCAAAAGTTTTGTGCAGACGCTGGATACAGTTGAGAGCACCTGCCGAGAGCGATGGCCAGTAGGGAAGGATGATGAGAGAGAGAGTCTATATGTTCTATATGTTCTATATGAATGACGATATATTCTGCAACTTTTAGATATATTGCGTCATGTGGTACTGTGGATTTTAGAAACGAGTAATGAGTACCTTTCTACGTGCTAGTGTAGTGGGCTGCGATCTCAAATTAAGAGAGTTCAAACTCTAGTCGCGCTATTACGTCCAATTTAGAAGTAATAAAATTGAGCTAAGTCATCATCATCATCATCATGTCACGCTATCAGCACGGATATGTCAGACTCTTTCTCGACAACCTTCTCTATCGACCATTGCTTCCAGTAGGTCTTCAGGGTTACACCTTGTACTGGCACAGAGCTGCTGTATGTTGGTTCTAGCTAGTTGTCCTGCCTTTGCTCGTACATGTGATGGGGTCCACAGGAGTACGTCACTTATGAGTTCGTCTCTACTTCTCTAGCAGTGTCCCATATGTCTGCTTCGTCTAACTTAGATAGTTTTCGTGATGGGTAATAAGTGGCCGCACAGCTGCTGTTTTGTGGGGTGCTGCCTCCAGGACTTGTTCAATATTGCTCGCAGTACCCACTACTTATACCCCAGTTATTTTTTTTAAATACCATTTTTATTCTTCTATAATCATGGCTTTTGTATTAAACATCTAACGAAGGTTGGTATGCCATTAAACATAGAAACCAAAGTAAATTACTGACGTAAGAATAGAATGTCTCAGTGATCAGTTTGGAATTTGAAATCAATATTATGAATAGCGTGGCCATGATGTAAAGATTTTAGATTTAGAGGCTAAAGACAAAAACTAGTTTTCGACTTTTATACTTTAAAGCAAAACGGCTGAGATCTTGGTGATATGCAGGTTTCACTGAAAAATAACGTTTTCGAGAAAGAAATTTTAATTATTTAGTAGTATGTCAGGCAAAGTGTCCTTGTGGCTGAGATAAAAAAATAACTAAAAATTTTAGCTGTGGCACAGATATAAGCCGGTAGAGAACCAGAGTAAAACTCTAATTTACGATGCGTAAGCTCGTACCTCTGGTTTACATAATCCACGAATTCAAATCCTTAGATGAGTAGAATTTCAATCTGCAGGAAAACGGAGCATTTATTCAGTAAAAAAGCAGAAAAAAAAACTCAAAGATCAAGATAAACACGGTGGTTTCGACTGTGGAATAAAAATGAACCCGGAGAGAACATAGACACGAGATGACAGTTCCTCCCTATTGGTTACGTAAGCAAAGCTCGAATTTCACTAATTCAAATTTGTCGACAAGCGGCACTTCAGTTTTCCGAAAGACAAGTGAACGTTCAAAAACTAGTACACCGGAGAATCGTCTACTCACTGAATATCTTTACCCAATCTCTTCATCACGGGCAGGATGTGATAAAAGGTCAATGTTTAAGAGGGAAAATGCTAGTTTGAATTCAGAATTTCCCTTCTCCCATACTAGTTACCACACTAAGTTTAAAGTAACCAATCAACCCTACGATTTACCCTTTTCTGGGAGGAGATTTATTGTATTCATGACTTTCCTTGGGGCTTTAGAGCGAAGTGAAACACATTCGGTTCAGGATTTAAACTCGATTTTATTTTAACGAAGATAACCATTTCACAAGAGGCGCCTCTTTAAGGTATCTTCAACATATCACCGTCCCTATGCATTTAAGGAAACATCCATCAGTTTATACACAAACATTCTGATATAACTCCAATTAATCTGTCCGTTTATTTAGATGACATGAACTCTGTGATAAACTAACCCTATTTATCAACCCCTCCGCTCGTGCAGGATATGACACAAGGTCAATTTTTAAGCGGAGTTTAACAGGTTTGAATTCAGAGTTTTACTTCTAGACTAGTTTCCTCAGCAAGGCTGAAGAACCTAGTCTGTCCTACTATTTACCCATAGCTGGAGGGAGAATAATTGGATTCATATCTTTTCCAAGGGTATTAGTACTATGTGAAATGCAATCAGCCTCGTCCTGGATTTGAGCTCGAGTCGCCGTGTCCATTTCCTATGACGATAACCATTACACCACGGGCACATTAACCTAACAAATATCTTGTTTAAGAATAAACACAGTAACATGGTTAATTAAACAATTTGTATTCAGTTCAAGTGACGTCTTTCCTGTTCACTGGCTGTGACAGCTTTCACTTAGTTTTTTTTAAGATCTAATTCTTCTATATTTTATTGTAGCTAACTAAACTTGACGATGTTTCTTTTTTTTTTCATTTTTTCATTTACTAATACACAATTGTCTTTGTTTTCTGGCAATATCATGATTGTGGTTTCAATCTGCAATGATTATCACAGCAAATCTTTCCTCTTTTGGAATATTTACTTTGGAGCGTAAAATGTTTTCCAATATTTTCGACGCGAAAACACATGACCAAAATAACTCAAACCGTAAAAGGTACCTACTGTTGGTTGCATCATAGAAGTGTAGCATATTGACCCTCGACCGAGCCGTCAATCAAGAGATGCACCTGTGTAAATAAGCAGAAAAACAGTCAAACTGGTGCATCTGGTCGAAGATATCTGAATATCACCTTGACCTGTGGACGTGGTAAAATTCGGTGCAGATGCGTACGCCCACATAAAGCAGGTGGTCGTCAAACAATTATATAACCAGGTGCCTCAGACGGCTTGGGTCAGTCAGTTCAATTCCAGTCGCAGTCGGAGTGAGTTGGGGACAAGATGCCGAATTGAGAGCTGGCAGCAGACAGAGGGCTTGAGCCCTCAATGGCCCACGGTTGAGCAGCTACTATGGTCAGAAGAACTTTGGGTCAATATACCAGTCTGTCCCCGTCTCCAACTCACCTCTCACATATAACCAACATCAACCTTTTCGCAACCCTTTCGAGAATAAAGTGTGAGAGGTATATTTTTTATAAAGAAGTGTGTTCGTTCGTTCGTTCGTGGAAGTCGTCAGTATGTTTGATTATGTTGTGAGTATAAAACAGAAGATGGTGCAGTTATGCATTGTGCATTATTTCATTTGATATCCGTAACGAGAAACGTGCAATATAGTAAAATTCGAGTAATTATTTTTTATGAGTTCGATCTCGACCATAACACCATGAAAGTAACCAAACAGATTTTGTAAAAGGTTAAGAAGATACAGTTGACCACAGTACAATGATCAGATGGTCTAAGAAATTTCCTTCGATTTGCAAGATCCTTGATGATCATGCAATCAAATAGGCATAAAACTGTGTATTCAGAGGCTGTACTCAAAGTCATAGAGGCAAATATAGCAAGTAGCACTAGGAGAGTATCAGAAAAGCTCGACACCTCAGAGTTCAGTATTTTTAGCCCCCGTCATAATATCGACAAAAAGAAAAAGAGCTGCAGAATTGCGCCACACATTACCAAAATATAGAAAAACTTTTGACTCACCAGAGTAGTTTAGTTGGTCTGATTTTTCATAGTGCCTGTATTATTATCTCAATCTCTCAATTTGTATCTAAAGGAATTTTTTTACTGGCTGTCACTTCAGTTGGAGCTACCACACCTCAGTATAGAATCATTGTTTCCTTAAAAACGTTTAATTAGTATTAATTCCATACTACTTTTACAGTCTCAATATAGGGTGTCTCAATATACATGGGACCTATGTGACTGCAAATAATTCTACTAACAATAATGATGCTGTTTTTTTTTTTTCAGATTTTAAAATTGTATACTAATCTCGATCATAATGCTTTGTACAAGAGAGGGAAAATATTTTGCCTCACAACTTATTTAGAGATAAAATAATACAAAATTGTCTCAAAATTGATGCAACCCATTAATTTGATTATGATTTATTTCAGAGACAAGAAACCTTCCCTCCAAAATTGCAGGTTCTTGGGACTGATGTAATAACAATTTTAAAAATGTGTTTTTATGTCTCTAGCTCAAAGGAAGTATTTTTACAGGACGTGTTCCAGATGACCACCATTGCACTTGTCCCAGTAATAAATTGTAACCATATTAACGAGTTGCATCTATTTTGAGACACAATGTACATAGCATTCTACGACAACCATATTATGAGAGCTTAGAATATGCTGACGGTGCTCCTCTAAAGAATGAAGAACCCTAGTTACCCTGAGTATTAAGATAGACTGCATCATTTCGAAATCTGAGCGGTTTGGAGTTCCTCTTTATTGCCATCATTTACAGGTTAACTCTGTTCAGGAAAGGTAGTATCTGATAGTGTCCAATCTACACGTCAAAAAGATCTGCTTAAAAATATACGTCTTTGATAGGAGTGTACAAAAAAAAAACTTTTATGAAACAGTTATCCAAAAATAAAAATATGAATTTACACTGAATGTGATTCCCTAACCACTAGGCATGAAATTACCTAAAACGACATGTCATTTCAATCAAATTGAGTGACAAATATGAATTGAATTATTTCATGTCTAAGACGAGCATTGATCAGCGGATTTTCAGTGATGGATGTCAACCTGAAAAAATAAAGAAATAATTTTTTTTTTACTTTTATACAGACTTTGTATTATCTTTTTTTACCGTCCTCTGTTATGTTTCTGTTTTACTCTCTCTCTCTCTCTCTCACACACACACACACACACACACACACACACATATATATATATATATATATATATATATATATATATATATATATATATATGCAATCCAATATGTATATATTGAGTTAACTGCATCACAGTTTTCGATGCTGTTTTACAGATATTTGTACCAAGCATTCTTATAGAAAGAATCCAGAATGGCATCTCAAATCATTTAGTATAATTTAGCAAACCGAATGCATCTATTTGCGTACAGAGGAGTGGGCATATGTGACATTGTACGAAACAATTTTAATGAAAATTTTAATGGTGGGAATGACTTTTACAGGATATGGAAATAGTGATGAATCGGAAACGGATATAAAATGTGGTGCCCGGAAGTAAAACCAAAAATTTGTAGAGGCAAAGATAAAATTATAAATGGAACGAGAGAACAAAACGAAAAGTATAGGATTTAAATCAAATCTGGGTCAATTTTGCTGTTATATACTTCATATGGCGCACAGCAGTTCATAAATGTTTACTCGGCCAGACCATCACTTCTTAACTTCGGTGATCAAGCGAGCGTCGTAAGATTGCAAGTGATCTGAGTAGCATTTGTTACATAGTATAACCTTTGCTCTGAGCGCTGCCCGCTGATCTAAAATAGTTACCAATCTAAGTACTGAACAGACTTATTGTAATTAATTTGTGTCATCTACGTGAGCTGACTTACTGTTGATTTACATGGAAACTCTGATGAAATGTAAATGATATTCAATCCTTTAGAAAGCAAAATTCTGTAATTTGTTCCTGGAAAATTAATCTGGTTAGAATAAGGGGACCCGGGAGACATGGGTTCAATCCCGGGTCGAGTCATACCATTTTAAAAATGGTACTTTATGCTACCTGGCTTAACACTCAGAGATATAAGGTAAGGATCAAGGGTAAAGTAGAGCAATCTAGGGAAAAAGTAGCGCCCTCCTCTACACCTTGGTGTAGTAGCTACCGAAAAGGGAGACTTCGGGTAACCTTCGACTACGGTCGCCAACTTTACTTGCTTAATTATTGATTTAAAATAGTTTTTTTTCATCTGCGTTGATACGTCAAGCAGTTTTAGCCCTTACGTTCAACCTTATAAATAGACAATTCATCACCATTACCATCAGACCATGACTACGTGGATTCCTTTAGTTTTCTATCATATTGGCCATTGGTCTAAGTCCTCTAGATGACAACCTGTGCCCTTACACAGCAGAGGAATGTAAGTCTTTTCTGGTCGACCAATATTAGTGAGTCCCTGTATAAGAATCTATTGAAGACCATCGCTTGTGAGTGTTTTTGCCCCTCCCCACCGCCACCACGCTGGACCCAGGATGTCTTGTTCGTCTAATTTGGATGATTTGTGTGATAGGCGGGATGTGGCCGTGCAGCTGCTCTTATGGGGGTTGTTGCTTCGAGGGTTTGTAGAAAACAGCACCTGGCATTCTTGTGAAGTTCACATCTAGCTTTTTCCGGTTACATTTCGTTAGCTTCCAGGTACTAATGTAGCTTTTTCTCCACGTACTACGTTAAGTCGATGGAATGCAACTATACCTTCGTCTTGACATGGTGACAGCTTGGAAACATAGAGTATATTTGAAAATCGCTTCAAAGAGCAAGAAGAGTAATACTGAATATATATATATATATATATATATATATATATATATATATATATATATATATATATATATATATATATATATATATATATATCAAACAGAAGTTTTAAATTACTTCCTGTGATTTAAATGATTAATGTTCCCGACGTAATAAGAAAAAGAATAATATGTAGATATTGTTAAGATCCTCTGTAAGAAGCGTAGTTTCATTCATCACGGGATCTTTAATGGAGTTTGGGTTAATCAATTAAAGGACCGAATGATTGAAAATAAAAATCATAGAAGATATGTAAGACTACGTATATATATATATATATATATATATATATATATATATATGGTTCAATTTCAGGCATCTTTTGGTTCAGCATATATGAAATCTTATAAAGTTATTTCGTGATATCCATATTTTTAGCCCATCGAAAAGAATTTTTATGAATTATTCAAACTAATGTCCCCATTTTTGTTGTTTTGATAATTACTCACTCTTTCTTTTCTGAAATTATTGTTTCCCGAACCATGAATCACTCAGAATATGTTCGATAATGTGTAAGAAGCTTCAAACGGCACGATTTTACTTTGCTTGTTTGTTTTTTGTTTGTTTGTTTGTTTGTTTGTGTTTTATGGCATATCAAACTTTGTAGGTTATTCAACGCCAAATCCATTTTCATATAAATTAATAGTTATATTTCAAATAATTCAGTTTAGCAAAATTACAGTTTAATTTTCGAAAACATTTCTATTTCCAGCAATTCAAATTAGTCCAACAGTTCTCATTCGAACAATTCAGTTTAGTAAAAGTATAGTTTTTGTTTACACACAGTTAAATGTCAAAACAATTTTATTTCAAGTAGTTCAATTTAGTGTAAGTACAGTTTCAACGTCTAAAACAATCAATTTCAAACAATTCAGTTTAGAATAAGTACGCAGTTTCAATGTCAAAACAGTTCTATTTCAAGCAATTAAGTTTAGTATAAGTGAGCAGTTTAGTTTTATTTGACTCATAGATAGGACCCTATCAAGTGCTACCACTCCGAGTAAGAATGGATCTGGAATGCGATGGCAATGAAGCAGTACTCAGCATTCCATTCACCAAAGCTCATGCATTACTTGTACCTCACCATCAGATTGTTTAGTGTCATATCCAGGACACTCGTTGGTTGGAGTCTTACCTATCTGCAGAGAAGCAGTCGGTGTATTCTACAGCCCAAGCCGACTGGGTCAGATTTTACTTTACCTACAACCTTACGTTGCGGCTTCTCCTAGGCGGATTGTTGCGTTCTGTGAATCCCAGAAAAATAAGATACGTTTCTCTATTCACAATCTCTTTTGGTGACAGAGGTACGAGGAGACAACTTTTCGCTTGCGTCAGTGCGAGTGAACCGTTCAAAGAAGAGCTAGTACCTATAAAACAAAGAAGCTACCTTATCCCCAATCTCTGTTATCCATTTTCATCTACTTTGGCGTCCTCAGAAACTCAACAGCGTGATTAAAGCACGATAGAAAGAAAGCGTGAGAAAAAGAGAGAGAGAGATAAAGAGAAGGAGAGAGTTCTACATTCGAGGCGAATTGTCTTTCTGCTCTGCATTCCATAGCTCTCAACCAATGATTATCATCACCGACGAATCGTTCCTCGGTAACTACGCAACATTTGCGTTTCGAAATCTCCACAAAGTGGATGTTTATTTGGATCGGCATCATCGAATGTTAGGAAGTATGATCAAAATTATCACTGTAAGAACTTCTGTAAGGGTTTGATCGTCATTGAAGTTTTCAGACATTTGCCTTGAGCATTGAATTCAATAAGACGCAGGTGAGGTCAATATAAAGATAAGAAGGTTTCATTTCATGTAATAACACTTTTATTACGATACCTGCACGGTTGCAGTTGAACGTAGACTGCCGGAACGAAGGTGTATGTTTAACATGTGCGATATGTAAGAATGAGTGAACGATAATATTTTCCTGTATTTCGTGGGGAAAAAGTTATTTGGATGCGATCATTTGGTCAAGTTATGATCGAATATTTGTAATGTCGAAATAGCTTTCAGAAGATGCTACCTCTTTAGGTTTTAGAATATATGATAGGATTCATAATGTCTGCTTTGAACTTTGTTACACATCAAAAGATAAAGTTCTTTAGTTACTTGGCAATGATATTGATAATAGTTGGCATTTTGATTATTTTTCATTGATGGAGTGAATTGCAAAGGTAAACTGGATACCTGCTCATCATACTTGGAAAAGCTTTGGATGGGGCTTGTTGATGTTTGAAGAGATTGAAATCGGTACGCCGAAAAGATAAAGTGCTAATAGGAATACCATCCTTGGGTTAGGGTGGACTTTACCATCAGTAATGGCAATGAAGGGACACTCCTCATTCCTAAAATCTCCGGTACTTGAGCCTCACAATCAGATCCAGTTCAATATCATACCGAAGGCTCTCTATGTGTATAAATGAAAGATCATTGATTTAGGAGTATTCTTCAATGTATCAACACCTAAACGCTCTTCTTAAGGTGTCCTAATAGAGCAACATTGACACCTTATCAATCCATCGTAGCTTGAAAACAGGTAGATATTTGTAGACTTTCTTTTCAAAACGACAATGTTTCCCATTAAATAAGTAAGGTCCCTAGTGCGGTCGAAAATATTTCCGGAGATGTAGAGATATTCGTAAATACTCACCCCATTCGGCTGAGTTTAGAATACGCTCCCTGCATCCCCTGCTGAGAGTTAGATCACCCCCCAAAAAGGGTGTTCTGGATAGGACACTAAACTGCATTAGATGATGAGGCTCCAGTTCGTGAGATCTGGCAAGTGTAAAGAACTCTTGGACTTCCTGTGTTCATGGTATGGTCCACTCTAAACCAAGGGTAAAACACGTGTCCCATATATGGCTTAAATAGATCTAAATTGTTTTTATATTCAAAAGGACTGTGTATAAAAAAGATTTAATGCCTAAAATATGTAGTTGTGGACATTCAGTGAACGTGGTTCCTTAATCTCATCGTATTGAATAACACTAGATTGTTTAAAATTCCGTTAAAATCAATCAATCGGAAATGCTCGAACATATTTTGTTTGGCTTTTTTTATTTAGATGTGGCTCTTCTTACTGAAATTGTATTTATTTACCAACCTCTCCTCACAATCAGAGTGTGACACATGATCAATTTTTAAAGCAGAGTTCAACAGATCTGAATTCAGAGTTTTACTTCTCCTAGGTTGGTTGCCATAATAAAGTTAAAAATCCAAGTATGCTCAACTATTACCCATATCTAGAAGTAGAAAAATTGGATTTATACCTTCCCCAAAGGTATTAGTGCTATGTGAAAGGCAGACAATGTCGTCCAGGATTTGAACTCGAGCCCCACTGTCTATTTCCTAAGCCGCTAACCATTACACCTCTAGTTCCGAATGGTGTAAAATTATAGGCAATTGGTAACGGTGTGAGAATAGATAACTTATTTTAAAAAGCCAGCGGTCGAAATAAAGAATGGTTGATAAAGTTTAACATCTCGTCCAAAAGGCTAAGGTGTAAGATGTGTTTGATCTTGCATTGTAGACAAAAGACCGTTATTGACCGAAACTTGACAGGATTTCCAAACTCAGTTGGCCATCTTGGCGCTGGCGACGGCGACTCGTGTTATGCCAACGAAATAAGGAGTTAGTGGGGGTGTTCTCTGAATCCCAATAAAAAGATGGCCAACTGGATTAGCTCTCTCTCTCTCTCTCTCTCTCTCATACTGGCTAACGTATGGGTATGGTACGGAAAGTGAATGAACCATCTAATGATACAGGAAGGACTAGTTCCTTTTTGAATGAAAAAAGCTACCCGGCACGTTTTGTCTGTTATCCATTGTGACTTGCTTCGACAGTCATAGAAACGTAATGGCGATGATAAAACAACAGATTCTTACCATTTGAGATAAGTTATGTTTTTGTTTTTTCCTTTCGCATTCGATGATTAGTCATCAGGGAAAGAATTCATTGAAGACTTCACTACATTAGTGTTTTGAAAGCCATGTAGCATAATACACTCTTATTCACAAAATTCAGATATATCTTATCACCTGTTACTTAAAAAAACTGCTATAAGGATGAAACGCGGGAAAGACTACAGTTATCAGATGGTGTTTTGGCAGGCCATCCATTCATGTTTATGATGGTTGATATTGAGAAATTTCGTTCTATAGAGAAGAGAAATGAAATAAAGAAGACAATAACCGGGAATAACTCACCGGGATCTGGTGATCCTTCTGAGAATCCAGAGAATTTTATTCGTTTCATTCTCTAGAATAGGGTCCAGCGAAGAAGATCGAGTCAAGATGTCGGCATTCCAGTTGCTTTGTGGAATTTTCGCTAGTAATCCATGCTAGCGTTAGTCCATATATGGTAACGGAAATGTAGTGTTGCATAACTCCTCTTTTTGCTTGAGTTAACCCCAAGCATTGTTCGTGTTTGTTCGTTTGTCTTTCTATTTTCTCCGGCCCCCTCGATCGTATTCTTGTAGTGGCAAGAAATGTGCGTTACCCCACCTCGGAACCACTAGTTGATCACCGGCCGAGAAGTGAAATGGATAGAAGAGGGATGAACGTGTATGTGGGGGCGAGGTGGGGTATCGTTACAATAGAAATACCTAATAAAAAGAATTGCAAATGGTAAATAGTAATCCTTGAAACCTTTAACAATGGGAAAACAAATAATTAATATTGATTGGATTGGAAAACTTGATGAATAGAATTACTAATGTTACATTTCTCGATTTGAAACAATTCAGCTGCATGCAAACAAAATATTAATCTTAAATGTAAATATTAATATTAGCAACACTTGAAACTTTTTTAAGTGTGTTTTAAACAAATGGGCTCGAAGTGGTTTAAAATTAAAATTACTTACAAACTATTCACTTAAAAATCATACACACACGAACAACATTTGGCATTAAATAACCATCAAGTGTTCATATGCCATAAAACTAAACATAATATAATAACCAGATTAATGTATCAAATGGAGTAAAAAGTCAGTGTTGAATTAAATGCCCTAATGATGTCTCTAAAATAATTACTTGATCATAGTATGGAGCTGAGTCATCGTGCAAAACAGACTTCAATACTTTTCTTTATTTTTCTCTTGTAATTGATATATATGAGATATGATAAATCCAATTGTCAATTGTTCAGGACGTTTCTCTCCGAATATATTTCCCGAAACTTTTCAAGATTTTCTAATAAACATTTTCATTTACACTGTGTTCTAGTGTTCTAAACTATCCATTTATGTTCCCAGAAACACACAGTGGTGGTCGGGAACTCAGCGAGATATGCAGGTTTTATTCTATTAAGACAAAGTCTTTGTTTTCATGTGTATTTTGGGGCTTTTTAATTTCTTTGTTGTATTAACAACATAACGTTTCACCATCAGTAATGGCTCTGTCAGACATTGCTGCATTCTTAGCTCAGACGTAAAGCAGACATATTTTCTGCTCCTCAGTCAAGATCCGAGGTAACATCTTTTTTCGAATTTTTTCCTTAATCCCCGTATTCTATTAGAATATACTGCACTGTACCGATTCAGATTTTACGTATAATCAGTTGCTCATGTTTACATTTATTCTGAGCTCACCAGGTTTTGAACTTTGACCACATTTGTAAACGTTCTTTATGCTTTTATCAGCCCACATCTTACATCATCGTTTATATCCGGTTTTTTTTCATGATTCTGAAAATTAATCAAATCGTGAATTAAATTGTAAGAAGGAACTCAATTTTAAGTGCAGAGACATTGACTGCATTCTTAGGCTTTTCTATGAAAAAGATCCAATGGGATTGGACCATGTTTTTATTCAACAGTGATTTTAGGTCTTGTTTTTAGGTCTTGATTTTTTTTTTATATTGCAGCACTTCTAAAACTATATATATATATATATATATATATATATATATATATATATATAATTTAGCAGTTTGAGATATCTACAACTGCAAAACAGAAGCAGTGACTCCAACATAATCTTATTCAGATAACATTTGCGCCCCAAACATTATTACCGCTAATTCAGTTTGCTTCACGATATCAGCAGGTTTTGTAAGTAATTTATCACAATGTGCGAGTGACTATTCTATACAGATACAACCTCCGTCTGATCCGGGGGCTTCTTTGCATATTAACATTTTTCTGGTGTAGACAATCTAAGTTTGGTAGTCGCAGAGTTTGTGATAAATCACGGATATCCCGCATCGATAGGAAATATATCATTTATCCAACTATGGCTTATATATTCATCTGTGTGTGTGTATGTGTGTGTGTGTATACGTATGGGATTGAGTGTGTGTGAGCATAGAGTAGTGTGTGTACATATATATACGTGCAATATACAAATGTTTATGTATATATAAATAAGTATAAAATATACATATTTGTAAGCATGTAATTATATAGTTTTTATTTGATTCAATAAATTGATACTTTTATAACATAATCCTCTTCATTCAATCTATTTACGAATATTAATCTTATAAACCTAAAATAATAGATATCTGAAAGCAAATGAAAATAAAGTTCATTTCTACGTTCCACAATCCGGAACTATTGCAGCAACCTTGCGTATATATATATATATATATATATATATATATATTACTATTTTAAGAGTTTTTCATACTAAAATTAGCTGATGGCTTTTTACTGGAGTTTGAGTGACAGCAAGTCTCCTCAACTCTTTAGGACTATTCTCATTAATCTGGCCGATCTTCCAAATGCTGTAATCTGGATGTCCTCGGATTCCTTGGTCTTCCAGTCCTTTTACCAATCCTTTGGGGATCATTCCAAGTTCATCAACTACGATTGATATCAACGTCACCTTCATGTTCCATAGCTTCTTTAGCTCTCCAGCAAGGTCCAGATATTTTTCCCTCTTTTTCCATTCTTTTAATCTTACTCTGTGGTCTGCCGCGACGGCAAAATCTACTATTCCGCCGGTTCTCTTTTTCTTTGTTGACTATCGCTAGGTCCCGTCAAGATTTGGCGATCAGTTTTGGATCTCAAGATCCCGAAGAGGATTGTTCATCTCATTCTCTATGACGGGTTCCGGGTTGTGCATATACCACTTTTTTCGTATATTCAAATTTATTATTTTGTTCATTAATCTTTACTCCTTAAGTTTTTCACATCAGATTTAGCTGCTGCTCTTTCATTGCAGTTTGAATGTCAGCAAGTTTTCTCAAGTCTCTTCTCAGTATTCTGGCCGATATTTATTTCCATGTCTTTTAGCCCCTTTATTAATTCTTCAGTGACTGTACCAAAACACCAATTACATATGGTATACTTGTCACTTTTATGTTCCATAGTTTCTTCAATTCCCAAGCAAGGTTTGGGTATTTATCCTTCTTTTCACTTTCTTGTAATTTCAATCTGTGTTCAACAAGGGCAGAAGAATCCACAATTTTCCAAGCTCTCCTTTTTGTTTTATTATTAGTTACTCCTTTAAAGTTTTTAACATCAGTTTTAGCTGATGGTCTTTCACAGGAGTGTGAGTGACAGTGTCCTCAAGTCTCAAGGACTCTTCTCAGTATTCTGGCCAATCTCCACAATGATGAAGTTTGAGTGGTCTCCACTTGGCCTCGCATTTCCAAGCTCTCCTGTTTTCTACCAATCATTTAGTGACTGTACCGAGTTCTCCAATTACAATTGCCATCACCGTCACTTTTATGTTCGATGGTTTTTGAAATTCTTGTTTTGGCCCTGGAAAGGTCACTAATTAAAACGCAAACACTGATAATAGATAACAGATTATATTAAACAAGAAAGATAGAGTTACATAGAAAAGGTAAGAAGTATCGTACTGTCCGGATAACACCGATATTGATCTGCCTCTCTGGCAGCGAAATCTCTCAGTACTAATAACGGTGAGAAGAGTCCATTATGGTGAGATGAGTCAGGCTCCTACAACAATTCTCTTGCAAGGTATTTATCCCTCTTTTCACTTTCCTTCAGTTGTACGTGTTGGTCAGGCGGAACAGCAAAGTTCACTATTCTGCAGGTTCTCTTTTTATGTTGATTATCACTAGGTCTGGTCGTCTTGCTGGGATTAAGTGATCCGTTTGTATCTCAAAACTCCAGAGAGAATGTGCCACGCATTTTCTAGTATGGATTCTGGGTTAAGTATATATCATTTGTTCCTATGGTTACATTTAAACTTCTTGCACAATTCACAGTAGATCGTCTTGCCCACCCAATCGTTTTTAGTCTTATCATGTGATTGATCATTCCGCCTCTATTACCTCATAATCTACATCTGCTCTTTTATTGCCTCTTGTCTTTTCTTACTTTGATATAATTACACCTTATAACGTTGTTTTATGCTACTATCCGAAAAGATTCAGTTTCTCTCTTGAGATTTCCCTTTGTTAGCCATGTCTTTTCGTGTGAGATTTTGCTCGTTTGTCGCTTGAAATGTCCATGTGATTGTTTTCCTTACTATTTTTTTCTACTTATTTTTGTTCTGTTGATGCTTGTGTTCTCTGTGTTGTTTCTGGCGCGGTAATCAGTCTTCCTCTGCGCTTTTATTATTTTTCACATCAGTGTTAGCTGATGGGTTTTCACTGGAGTTTGAGTGACAGCAAGTCTCCTCAAGTCTCCAGGACTCGTCTCAGGATTCTGGATGTTCTCAGCAATGCTGTCGTTTGGATAGTCTCCACCCTTCCGCCATTTTCCAAGTCCTCCAGGCTCTTTAATAATCCTTTAGTTATTGTGCCTAACGCACCAATCACAATTGGCACAATCGTTACTTTCATGTTCCACAGCTTTTTCAATTCTCTAGCAAGGTCGAGGTACTTATCCTTCTTATCACTTTCCTTCAGATTTATTCTGGGTCCCCCGGGACAGCAATTTAGCAGATTTTCTTTTTTTTTTTTTTTTTTAATTATTATGAGATCTGGTCTTCTGGACGGGATTAAGTGATCCGTTTGTATGTTAAAGTCCCATAGGAGTTTATGCAAGTCATTATTATTATTATTATTATTGAAAACAGACATAGAAAAAAGCATTTTCATTAAATAAAAAGGTGCTTGATAACGGACGGAAGAGCAAACTAAACCATAAAATGACTGCTTACTCACTTCTCTGTGGTAGTTTCATTATTCTCAATCTCAGGTATGCTTTTAATAAGTAAACGCTTCAGATGAGATTTGCAAAACCTCAGAGTGATGAGTAAACTTTTGACCACACACATACGTACAAACACACACACACACACACACTTGATCACACACACACACACACACTATATATATATATATATATATATATATATATATATATATATATAATCGACCACAAATAAGTACGTTCTTTTTTATTTGAAGCAAAAATTATTTTAATCTAAGATACGAAATATTTTTTATTAGCGGAATATTATGCTATCAGAAACGTACAATGTTATTTATTATTTATTCCCAAACTGAATAGAAGCCTTCAAAACCAAAAACAATATTGTATCTTTGTGACCATTTATAAAATTGCAAAAAAATACATGAAGCATGTACATATCTTTGGAGACAATATATTCGTGTTACTCTTAAGGATAGTCAATACTGCTGAATTTTGCAATATATTACATCATATGATGTGTATGATATGTCACAAGAAATGATAAAATACTGATCTCTCTCTCTATCTATCTATCTATCTATCTATCTGTCTGTCTGTTTATCTGTGAGCGTATATTCTATGTGTGTGTATATATTTGTACAGGTAAAGATAAGGAGTAAATTAAATATCGTATAAAACGCTATTGTGCCTCATACTCAGACTTATTGTACACACACACATATATGCATATGTATGAATGAATCTATCTATCTATCTATCTATCTATCTATCTATCTATATATATATATATATATATATATATATATATATACACATTTCTGAGTATATGTCTATATCTGTGTACATGACTGTGTGTTTGTGGGCCTGTATCTGTGTATCTATATACGTAATTGTATAGAATATATGAAATATTGATCCTGGGAAACGTCGTTTTATCTTTCTTTCAACACTCACGTACACACACACACACACACATATATTTATATGTATATATGTATAAATGCTTGTGTGTGTGTGTATGTGTGTGGGTTGTGTGTATAGTTGGTTGGTTGAGTTTTATAGCATATCAACCTCTCTTGGTTATTTAATGATAAGCCCTTTTTAAAACAAATAAGCAGTACAATTTCAAACAATTCAGTTTAGCATGAGTACCCAACTTACTTGTCAAAAACAGTTCTATTTAAATCAATTCAGTTTAGTCAAAAAATTCTAGGTGAGCTAATTCAGCTTGGAATAGATTTTCTTTACAAATAGTTAAATGTCAAAACTGTTCTATATCAAATAATTCAGTTTTGCGTAAATACAGTTTTAAGGTCAAAAACAGTTCCATTTCAAACAATTCAGTTAACAATAAGTACACAGTTCAAATGTAAGTACATAGGTTAATTGTCAAAAACATTTCTATTTCAAGCTATTCAGTTTATTCAGACACTTCTAATTCAAACAATTCAGTTTAGCCTAAGTATGCAGTTAGTTTTATTCAACCCATACATAAGGCCCTATAAGGTGCTACCATTCCAAGCAAGAGATGACTTGGGAGCAATGACAATGATCGGGTGCTCCGCATTCCCCAAAGCTCTAGCATCACTGGAACCTGACCATCAGATTGTTTAGTGTCATATCTAGGACATTCATTGGTGGGGGGTCTTAAACGTCTGCAGAGGTGCAATCGGTTTATTCTACAGCCCCAATAGATACTTTTAACAAACCGTTTCTTTACAAATAACAAACAGACATTTCTCTTTTTTTAAATCCGTTTGGCATTCAATGACCGAGGAGATTGATATACCTTAAGCAAAACAAACAAACGAACAAACAAGCAATCAAAGATTTAAGAATAATATAAAAATAACGTGATTATGTATTAGCACAAGTAACATCCAATATACATATTTGCGCATGCGTGCGTTTTTTTTATTAAATTTTAGATTAAAAGCTTTTTAAATGAGTAATGTCTTTAAAGTGCTCTATGTTCAAAAATTCAGAGTGACGTCACTATATTTTCACCAGTAAAATAGAAAGTAATATATAAGGTTGGTTTGGTTTCTTTATATAGTGGTATATCCACCTTCCTGTTATTTAATGAGGAAAAGTAGTGGTACTAATTAACACATAGATTAGGGAGTTCGTACCGTTCTCAAAGTTATTAGACTTAGTAGCGCAATTGGAGTGTGAATTCCCATATTACAATGTCGAAGACCATTATTTTAGTCACTGCACCATGGGCACTTAACTAAAACTAAACAATATGCGTCTGAAAAGTAAAGCATTCGTGTCACAAAAAAATGTATTGCAATAACAAATAAAAACTACTGAGTGTTTCAATATACACGAGACTCGTGTTACTGCTAATAACTCTTCTAATAATAATGTGTTCATTTTTTTTTTTTTTTTTTTTGGTTTCAGAGGAGAACATCGTACACTACAATTATTAATCCTCGATTACAATGCCTTGAAGAGAGGAAAAATATTTTACGTCACCAATTATTTTGAGACAAAATCATTCAAAACTGTACATGCAAAATTTTGTTGGAAGTTTATCTTAAAAACCAGAAAAGCCAAATTAATCATTAGATACACAAATTTCAAGCCACAGGGTAAGTAAACAACATCAGCCAGAAGGTACAAAGTCACAGATCTGGTAGGAAATTGACTCCAAGATGTCCCGACAATGTGGATGCGGTGGGAGATTCTGTCGGAAGGAGTCCGAAAAAGTCCCTGCGAAAAGGTTCCCAAGACCTTGCACTTTCACGTGCACTGTTGGATAAAGTCAAACAATTTCTGCCTTTGTTAACTGGTTTGACCTTTCTAAAGTAAAAATATTGCTTTTCAAGACTCAGATGAAAGATGACGTAATATATAAATTATCATATAAATAGGTTGCATCTGTTTTGATATAGTCTGTTTTTCCTATCCAACATGATATAGTCTGTTTTTCCTTACCAACATGTCTATTGCACTTTCCCATCCTTCTCTGCTACGCTTCTATGTACCGATAGAAAGATTCTTCAGGATGACCAACAGCTCCATCGTTACGACCTTCTTGATAGCCTCTTCACTTTTAAAACTGTTCTTCTTGATGAACTCATTGATGATCCTTTTGAGCCAAAGGAAAAGAAAAAAAAACATTCGGTGCAAGATAAGGTGAATAAGTAGTTTATTCCAGTACGACGATCTCAGCCAGGAACTGCCAGATTCTCAGGACATTTTAAGCAGGTTTTTGTCGGTAAAGCAGTCACGATTTTTTCTGTTGCAACTCCTGTCTCTTCTCGCGTTCTGAACGAAGAATACGTCGGAGTATCTCCTTGAAGGCTTACTGATTGATCACCTGGCCCTGTCGCAAGAACTCACGGCCAACGATGCACCTCACAACGATGAACGCGATCAACATGACTTGCTTTCTTCGATCTCGGCAGGCTCAGAGATTTCCACTGACAACTCTAGCGCTTGGTTTTCGTGATGTACAAAAAAAATATATGTCTCATCAGCAGTGATAACACTACAAAGTAAACCTGGTTCAATTTAAAGACGCTTGATGATTTCCTGACACACACATCTTACAGATCATCATTAAGCAGTCTTCGCACAAATTTTACGTAAATCATCAATGACAATCATTCAAATACTGTCAGTTTTCAGGTCCAAGTAACTTGTGACCATTCGAACAGTTAACCGACGATGCTATACAACGCCTACTTTACTTTCTCAACGTTGATTTCAGTCTTGTTGAAAGCTTCTCGCTCTTGGAGACATCTTTCACTCTACCACGTCTTAATTTGAACCACTTGTAGCACTCAATCGCGCATGTACACAACATAAAAGTTATCTCTATAGATTTACTGAATCATTTCATGTGACAGAGCTTTCTCAAACCGAACCAAACAAAATTCTGGTTATTCGTCGCTTAGTGTTCTTCCTTCCTTCGTCGATGCTCATAGTTTAACGTCCTAAATAAGAGGCGCAAACAAAAGCATGTGAAAAATGTAACGGTTGCAGAACGCTGAGATTTCTGTTATATATCCCTAAGGTATCATACTCGCTGGGGATACAATCCAATCATCACTCTTTAGTCCATAGCTCACACTGCATACATAGTCCCTTTACTTTTTGACAGATGTCTCCTTGTATTTCTCTATGCCTGGAAGTCTATAGAAAAATACTTTTCTAAACATTATATTTCATATGGAGGATAAGTGTATGTTATCAATCAGACTATTTATCCAAACCACACACACACACACACACACATATATATATATATATATATATATATATATATATATATATCATAGAAGACTTATAAGCTGGAAGGATTCTCATTGTAATTTCAACCGAGAATATTAATGCTGAAGCAGCGTACATCAAGTATAAATTCAGAATTTTCTTTCTCCTACAGATATTACTGTTCAAAGTCTATTCCGCCGATAAATAGGAGGGCTATAGATTCATGCCTTTTCTGAGAGGATTAAAATTGAGCGAAAACCAAACAGATTTCTTCTAAATTTGAACTAGGCTCACCGAGTTCATTTCCTATGACGATATAATGTGCTGCCAAATAATATATATATATATATATATATATATATATATATATATATATATATATTGTCATTAACAGACAGATCTGTTTCGTTCCATCAGAACAAATCAGTGTGGCTAGACCGGCTAGATTCCAGAAGCTGGGATCGAAACACTGTTGACTCAAACGCCAATCCAAGATTCTACCACTCAGCCACGAAAAACCCAGCGAAGGAAATTTAAACGGTTATGAATCACAACAGTGATATATATATATATATATATATATATATATATATATATATATATATATTGATGTGTGTGGGGTGGGTTCTGGTGCATGTGTTTGCAAACCATTGAATACAGTTATCAGCGATGTTCCATATTTCGTGAGTGTGAGCGCATTGTTCTATTATTTTCTGCTATTTAATCCATTTTCTGTCCGTTTAAACAATTGAAGTTTCTTCAGACTTGGATTTTAGCAGATCTTTTTTCAATCTCCTCTGTAAAATTATGTCTTCAAAATTCATTGAGGCCTATTATTTTTCTTGCCATTGTCAACAGCTTATAAATTGACATATAAACAAAAACTGAATGTGCTGCCTTGAATCAAATTATCTAGCTGAAACTTATCTATTCATTCTTGATTTTAAAGATGTAGCTTTTATTCTTTTAGCATTTGAATAATCTTCTCCCTATTATAATTTGGAAAGATTTAGCTTCTTCAATATAAAAACTAACGATGAATGAAAACATTCATCATTTTCAAATAGTTCCCTTAACATTCAAGCACTTACTTCAGGCACAGTTCTTGTCATATAACTAATTTTAAGAAATTTATATATATATATATATATATATATATATATATATATATGTATGTATATATATATTAGGATTGCGTAGACACTGAATCATCAGTGGTTGATGACTCAGTTCATCGCCTATGTGATCATCAAACCAACTATTTGACACTGTATTTATTATACTTATATATATATATATATATATTTATATATATATATATACATTCTCTCTCTCTCTCTCTCTCTCTCTCACACACACACACACACACACACACATATATATATATATATATATATATATATATACTGAGAGTGAGTCAGAATTCACGCAATTCAACGCATGAAAAACTTCTTTTTTATACTTTATCCAGACTAATTCTGATCATTTATCTATCTCTCAAACGTTTTTCAAATGCTTGGTCCTATGAATTTATTTGAAATGTCTGGCTTTCAGGAAATTATTCCAATGTGTTATTTGTTACTTGTAACATTATTAATAACGTAAGCTCTTCACTACTCATTGACCTGATATTCACGCAGCTTTAAGTGCGTATCAGCCTCACTTTGATTTCACATTGATTCTTTTCATTCCAGATTTCGTGCTTCATAAAATACATAATTCAAATTGAGACAGATTCTTTTTACATTCACAACGTATTTTCCTGTAATCTTTCCATTCACACTGAATTCGTTTTAATAAATGAAATCTTGAACAAAACTGTTACTATTCGATTCAGTAGGAAATTTATACGCAATATAAATGTGCAGCAGTTTTTTATTCTTTATAAATAACATTTATATGGAACCGGGGATTTTCTAAAGCGATCGTGAAAACAAGTATCAACGTTTTTGGTATATCAAATGTGCTGAATGTTTTGGGATATTGCTGGCTACAAACTCAATGGCACTATATATATATATATATATATATATATATATATATGGTACTTTAGTTATATATATATATATATATATATATATATATATATATATATATATATATATATATATGCAGTGCCACTGAGTTTGTAACCAGCAATATCCCAAAACCTGGTGTTAATTTTTGTGACTTATAAACCTAATGTCTCCGTCAACCAACGCGATACTACTATCTACTATCATTTTTACCCTGGCTCATATTACATTTTTATCAAGCCTTTTTGATTAATGATTGCCAAATCGTATTTATTGCTATACTTGGTCTTCTCAATAAATCCCGTCTTATTCAGTGTTTCCTTTCAACAATTTAACTTCATCCATCATCCCAAAAGAGCAGATGACTTCTCTTTCCTTTCCATGTATAGCCAAAATACTACATTTCGATATTCCACTAGCCTTACTTTTAACGGGCGGCATGTCTCGCCTTTGTATACTTTACCACAACTGCATGGGATGAAGTATACGCAATTCTTGGTCATATTGTATTCTTTTGGGGGCTTGACTCGGTAGAAATATTTTCAACGAGTCGTGCGACTCGTGAATATTGTCCTGGTATCATACTGACTACATACCTTTCGAATCTTTTCAGCTCGCCTTTGACATAGGGCAGAGACACTGCGGAGTGGTTTCGGATATTATTCTCAGTTATTCAAGCAAGCTTTTTTGGAGCCGATGTTATCCTCTGTGTGCAGTTGCTGCGAGGAAGGTTGTCTCTTAAACTCTTTATTTCTTTTTGATGTACATCGTTTTCACTTCTAATGGCTTTTGCATGATGTTGTAGGCAACGTATGATTCCTTTCTTAACGTTAGATGCATGGTCAGAGAGGTAGTTTAGCTATTGCCTGTTAAAAATTGGCTTTTTTTAAACGGATTTCCTGAATCCATGCTCTGTGGGAGTTATCATTAAATATAGGAGGGATAACTTGTCTTGTTCTTTCAACATAGAAAGTAATCAATCGGAGTTTGATCTGGATTACTACGATGTCATAGTCCTACGCTTTGGCCACTAGGCTCCAGGAAGTATTTACTAAACAGTGGTCACATATGGTGATATCTGATCTGTGTAGCTTTAGAAGAGAATCCAAAACACAACAACAAAGATAGATTTAGAATCACGTAAGAATAGCACACGAACCATTATTAAAAATATATTGGAAGGCTGACCACATATGAAACTAATGTAATGTGACAGCCAAGAAAATGGTAGGTCAACCTTGATTATTCTGGGTTTTTACTTATCACTGCTGACTGGATTTGAGCAGTTTTTGGGGTGTTCAATCGGGAAAAGTTTGAAATCCTTACCCACCTCTGCTATGCTAAAACTAAATAGTACCACTATTGTCTTTTACAAGGATCTATTTGGCTTTATTTCACCCCCGAAAATTAATATGCCGTTCAATAACCAAATCTTCATATTAATTCTGAATTTTATACAGTAAACATCGGTCTTTATCGCAGCTCTCTCTCTCTCTCTCTCTCTCTCTCTCTCTCTCTCTCTCTCTCTCTCTCTCTCACACACACACACACACACACACTCATATACAAATTCACAATGACACAAACATGTCTACACATATATATGTGTGATTGTATCTAGACAGTATTTTCTCTTTTAAACATGTTTGAATAAAATAGAACAGACACTGTGTTCCTGCATATTTTATCTTCGATCTTTTCAAGTATTCGTATCGAATTAATTCCGGAAGGCACTGTAATTTTACCAGGTACAGCAGCTTTGCAGAAACAATTAGCTCCTTCTCTTTCAAAAACTAGTTCCATCTCTGAACATCACTAAACATATGTGATCCTCTTTCCAAAAGAGAAAAATTCTAACTGAAAATACCTCCATGATACACAAAGAAAAGACAAACAAAAACGCCAAATTATAGAAGCTCTATATGATATATAGGTTAAGAAATCTCGCTTAAACAAAATCAACTTCGAATATAGCAACCACATTCTTAAATGTCTTTAACAATTTTCCTACCAACTCTTCCTCTTACTATTTCTAAAAATCTTTCTTCTGTATTTTTCTCTCTCTCTCTCTTGTTCTTCATCCTGCACTTTATATTAATGTATATAATTTGTCATTGTGTTTCTCATTGCACGATTCGTTCCCAGAAGAGGCATTCATTTGAGCCTGAAAGTATTTGAATCAATACGGCACGTTCCTGAATTTACTTAATTCAGAAATTTAAAAGAAAAAACCTCTAACAAGACTTGAACGGAACAAAGATGATATCAGCTGAAACGAAGTGTCAGTCAAATTGATTCACACACACACACACACACACACACACACACACACACACATATATATATATATATATATATATATATATATATATATATATATATATATATTAATTTTGAATTTAAAAATAAAAAAAATCGTGCATGTATTTATAGATATACATTTCATTGATCGAAAAGATCATGCAGGAGTGTGAGACAAAACCTGTCCAGGTTGACAAAGAGTGTATCAATTTTTTAAAATGCCATCGGTACATTTAACAAATACTGTTAACTGTGATAATTTAACTTACGATAATCACGATAAAAATTGTTATACCGTTACACACACACACACACACACACACACACATATATATATATATATATATAAGTAATATTCAGTCAGCGTCCGAAGAGAGTGGATGTGGATTATTCTTGTATAGAATATATGAGGAATATCATATAAATCTATGCGAGTGCTCGATGTATGGCTATTAATACATCACTTATTCCCTTGCAGGTATATAACAGAATTCACATTCAGAGCGTTTTCGTGCAATTAGAAGGAAACTCAAACCTAGTTAAGTTGACATTATAAATTTATTTCGCCGGAGAATATTATTATACTTTCCGTCTCATCAGATGATTTTTTACATGTTAGACTTGAGGTTGTGGAACAGCAAATATAGAATTACATATGTGTACGAGGAGAAAAAAATTGTATATATATATATATATATATATATATATATATTGGGACAATGCAATTTCACTTTCTTCTCGTAACATACGTAGTCGCTCAGCGAGTACTTTTCTCAAATGTCATCTGACCAATTCGTCTGTGAATTTTGTTTCAGACAGTCACCAGAGAAAAAAAATAGTTTCACATTATACTCAATAATTGGTTTCACCGATTATCTCCTGTTTAAAAAAATATCATTCTTGTTAAAGAGACTGTGTCGCTCTAATTTTTTTCAAAAACACCGATACATTTATTTTTCAAAGTATATGGAAAAACAAGTGTTTTCTTAGAACTTGATTGCATTGAATATTTTCAGAACAAATGGCCTTAAATTAATAATAAGTCATGTTGTCATTGTGGAAAAAATAAATCACTTCCCCATGCAGAAGCTTCTGCGAAGATTTACTTTGCTAGATAACATTAAGTTAGGATGAGACATTTACTATAAAAGCGAGACAGTTTGATCAATAACATATGAATTTCTGTATTCTGTTATTTGAAGAAAAAATATATATATTGATTCATCGAAAATGTCAGCCTTAGTATTGATTTTCAATATCTTCTAAGCAGATCATAGCGAGACACATGATACTTGATAAATGATGATACACACGATATGTGATACACTGAAATTACTTAATCCCTTATAATCAAGATCTTTACAAGCTCTTCCGTAACGTTTCGAAAAATTGTTGCTCACAGTTCCTAAAACCATTGAAGAATGACAATATATTTAGAATTACGGTGTCCTGAGAATGACTCTGAACTGAGTCTGGTGGCTCGGATCCAGTTCAGTAACTCTGGGGCGGGTAAAGAACTCTTTCATTACCATTAATCTTATGTCCACTCTAACCCGTAGTGGTTGTACCGGTTTGGGAACTATCTATGAGTCAAATAGATCTTAAAAATTAACAACAGGGAAATTTAAATATCAACTTAATGTAACATAGTTCCAAAAATACGACCATGATTTTCATATGCATAAAACGTTCGTAATGTTCATACGCATATAGGAATCCGAAAAACACGAAATTGGTACTATTTACCAACCCCTCCGCTCGGGCAGGATATGACACAAGGTCAATTTTTAAGCAGAGTTTAACAGGTTTGAATTCAGAGTTTTCCTTCTCCTAGACTAGTTGCCTCACCAAGGCTGAAGAACCGTCCTACTATTTACCCATAGCTGGAGGGAGAATAAGGGGGTTCATACCTTTCCCAAGGGTATTTGCCCGAAAGTGAACGTAATAGCGCGACTGGAGTACGAACTCGCGTACTACGATTCCGCAGTTCATCGCTTTAACCATTACACCACGAGGTTCAGGTACGAAACTTTTTATTACTTTTTGTGTTTAAGGTTTTTCGACATGAGGAGAGAGAGTCACAATTTCTTATCATGCTGACTTTTCCATCTGCCCCACCACGTGTGGTACCCCTGCCGCAAACTGCTGGTATGGCCTCGGCAAGCTCCGAAAATCGAGTTTCTCGTTCGGAGTTTAAATCTCAACTAACTGGGTTTTTTTCTAATCTGAAAATCCTCAGCCCCCCTTCCGGGCATGACGTCATTCACGTCCCCGGTCACATTTCCTATCTGGGGATTTTATTGTGACATCTGTGATTGTCACATCCACCCCGCGCGTGCGTGAACACCTACACTCAATGTGTGCACCTAAGTAACCCATGCACTAAGCGAAAGGTTCTCAGCCTAACTAACCCGAAAGGCAATATATATAAAACGGAAAATGATAATATAAAAAAAAAAATCCCTCCGCAATTATATTACAATAACGTGATTCCTTAACCTCTGATGATAGAAATAACCTCAAAACAAGTTAACATGCCATTAAAGACCATCACTCTATCAAATTGAATACCAAATGATTTATTCTTGATTGAATAAATCGGAAAGTTTTTTCGTTAGAAACAGATGACAGACAAGTATGAAAAATCTGAAATTGCCAATTATTCAAAATATGCACACCAATTACAATTGGTATCACCCTCATATTCATATTCCATATTTTTTCAGGTCTCTAGCAGGGTCCAGGTACTTATCTTTCTTTTCACTTTCTTTCAGTTTTACCCTGTGTTCAGCCGGAACAGCAAAGCCTACTATTCGGCAGGTTCTCATTTTTTCTAGACTACCACTAGGTCTTGTCGTCTTGCCAAGATTAGGTAATCAGTTTGTATCACCAAATCATAGAGAAGTTTGTTACTTGAAACAATTTAACTTGTGGAAATACTCAAAGATATGATAGTGCATGCAAATAATTACTGCTGGTTACGAATTCTTGAAACCATATACCTATGTTAAAACAAATGTTTATCCTCATTACTTCGGAGTAGTTACTTGAAATCAAGTTTTTAATTGATAGTATTTAGAATAGTCACTTCAAGTTATTATTCTTCACAAACGATTATCATTACTATTTACTTGAAACCATATAATCGCTAGAAAAAAGACTAACTCCGTCATTAAATAACCCAGCAAGGCCTGTCGTGAAGACTAACCACTTAATATACATATAATGACAAGAATATATGCTAAGCCCGCAATAAATGTGTGTTATATCAGATTATATTAAATTACCTTTACGTATGTGTTTATATTTTGAGAAGGATATACAGTTGGCTTAATTGTTAAGACACGGAATATAGGATCGAGAGACCGAATTAAGATTCTGCCTGAGACAGTCTAAGTTCAGTTCTTTCCATTGATCCTTGAGAAAGGCATAAACATATTTCTTTTTACCACTACCAGATACGAGTAAAATTACGGTTCAGATTTATCGAAAGTTGAAAACTAGGAGATGAATAAACAATGATTCAAAACTCTAGAGTGCATTTGCTATCGACGTGTCAAGTAAAAACATAGTTTCTACTGAAACAGCAACTCTATCAATAATTTAGTGAGGTGATAGCCCGAAGTTCAACAAGTAGACAATAAGTTGTAGTTATTTTCATCATTCCGGCTTTTCGGTCTATTCTTTTCATCTCTATGGTAATATTCACAGCGTTTCGGCCGATTTGTCCCCCGGCCTTTTTCTTCTTGATGAACTCGGAAACCTACACGGAACTACGAACCACGTCTTTTATCTAATTCGCAGGGGTCACTTGCTCCGATACTATTAAACATAATTGGGTACACATGTTAAGTATTCTTGTATTGTTACTCGCCTGCAGTCAGAGTTGAACTTGCAACCTCTAGGTCATTGTCACTTGGAAGCTAAGGCAATCTATGTCTATAACCGTTTCGCCATGTGTCCGACGGAAAAGTTGTGAATATAATTATAAAGAGGAAGACAATAGTCCGAAAATCCTAAATGATTAAAATCATCAAGTTTATCACTGAAATTCAGACAACTAGTTGTAGCGAATATGTGTACATAAATGTACAGGGTGGAACGATACAATTGTAGTCCTAAAGAAAACAACACTACAGCTTTATTTTACAACTTTTATTGAAAACATCAGTTCAGGTACCTTGATTATGTAGTAGAGCTGACATCTATTGAATGTAGCCGCCTTCAGCTTCAATCACCGCCCCTATACGGATCCGGAACTGGGAGCATGTCTTTTCCACAAGCGCCGGCGGGAGCTCAGCGAATACTCGGTGGATGGCGGTGATCAGGCTGGCTTTGGTGTTGTGAGGGGTCATGTTGGTGATGTTCTCGACGTATGACCAAACGAAGTAGTCCAGCGGTTTCAGGTCGGGAGAGGAGGGGACCAGTGAGAGAATGGTACCAAGTCGTAGCACTCCTTCTGAAGCCAAGCCTGGGTCTCTTTAGACTTGTGGGCCAGGGCTGAGTCCTGCTGCCACACCCAGGGTCTGCCACCGGCCACCTGATGGCACTAAGGGATCACCACACTCTTCAACACATCCAGGTAAACTTTGGTGTTGACTTTCAAGCCGACTTCGAAGATGTGAGTTGGCATGATGTGGACTTCCGCTCCACCACCTCCAAAGTGTCGTCCCTCAAGCGTCGAACTGTCCGGATTTGCATTTTGAGGGTGCTGGCAATGGTCCTGTTGTCATAACTTGGATCCGTAGAGGGCATGAGTTGTACAGCGGCGCATCTCCGATCTCGCTCGTTGAACATTGTGTCTCTTTCAGACATCATAGAAGGCTCCTATCACTCTTGGGATTTGTACCCAACTGGCCAACTAGTAGATGGTCTGCAACAAAAAAATAGAAAACCGGTTTTAATAAAAGAGAAAGGGAATCATGACGTCTATTCTAGGGCAACAATTTTATCGTTACACCCTGTATTGTATTGTGACACTCAAGACGCTGGTGTAAGAGTATACGGAGTTTCCTCTACGAATGTGCATATTTGTAGACACATGAGTAGATGTTAGTACATGTATGTGTATGCATGTTCGTGCATGTGTATGTGTATGGTTGTGAATTTACCATAGCTATGTATATATTAATGTTTATATATATATATATATATATATACATATAGGGCCCGGGACATATTTGCGAAATAATGTTGAGTATGTGTACGGTCGTATGTATTTTGTACGGGAACTACACATCCAACACTGCGAGTTTAAGTGGAGATGATCATCTAAAGGGGAGCTGCAACTTAAAAGAGCTTAAATTGTATTATCACACCTTTTTTATGTATTCAAGAGACATACAGTTTGGCAATAATTTTATGTAAAATCTCTGGGTGGCCGAAAATCTGCAACTAAGAAATGTTCACCTCAGAAAGTCTGTAAGAATATCCATTGAAGCAATGTCAAGCCCAAAAAACCTTCCTGTTTGATTAGTTTTAGTTAAAGGAATTTCGCCAGCCGTCTACGAAACGAAATCAAAATCTCCACACACTGTCATTTTGCAAAATGTTTCTCACACCCCTCCTCTGTTAAAAGACATCCATTCAAAATCTTTGTTTTTGCTTTTTTCTTCCATCGTCTCGAATTCGAGCGCTTCGATCCAAACCTACCGGGAAATACAATACGACGTGGGGGTGAGATGATGTAAGCGAAGGTGCATGAGCCACCGACACAATGTCCACAGTATGTTTTTACCCAAACGTACAAACGCTATACATCAATTAATAACTGGTATTGTGTCGTGACACAATACCAATTATTAATTGGTATGAAGCTAGTTTAACATCTGAGTTTTCTTTCTGCTAGACTGGTTAATTAACCAAGACTAAAGAACTTAGTCCGCCCTGAATATAATGATGATTATGAGATGTATCTATTATTGCCACTTACTTAAGTTTACTAACAATTAAATATACGGGAGGAATTTCTGTCGCACCCTGATGACGGCAAAATGTCTAGCTGAAATTAAAACGACTCAGATCAAATATGAAAAAAAGGCCAGTAAGTCAAAGTCGATACTTTTTGAAGGAATGTTTTGACAAAACACAGCATTGTGCAAATATTGCACCAACGATATTCAGCCTATCTTGCTAGATGGGAGTTTTCTTCCCACATTTGAACTTAAATCTTATAAGTAAGATTTGAGGATCTTGAATGCATTGAACTTTACGACAATGCAGATTATCCCTATATCAAAAGAGAACTTAGTGAGGCGTTTCGACAAATGAAAAATTCGATAGAATAAGCACGTTAAGCGCTACGTAATTAAGTTTTTAAAAAATTAATGTTTCATTCAGTGTTCATTGTCTTGGTAAATACAGCTTCAGTTGTGATAGCTTCTGAACATGCTACGTATATCCCAAGCTTAATGGGGCTAGTGCGCAGTTAGAAATTTATAATACTGTCCCTACGACAAGTGCCACGTAGGCGCCACGCTAATATTCTTCTCTTTTTTATTACAACAGGGAAAAGCTGTCACAGATTTGGAATCCTCAAAGCTATGTTCGCCTGCATATATGACGCGCCCAGCATTATAACAAAAGCATTTATGAGGAAGATGATCCGATGCAAAATTCTAATTCCTACAACGAGACGTTGGACCTAAGTAGGTTAGCCATGGAAGTACCTGTAACACTAAACCTTTCAGTCCGTGGATGGGCATATTAGGTGCCATAATGCATATAGGTGTGAGCATATCTATGTGAATATTTACGCGTACAGATGTAGCCTAGATGTTTATATGGGATGCATATCTGTAGGGGAATCAATGTGCAATGGTAAAGTGTATGTAACGTCTGATTGCTTTGTTTAATGACATGTCAATTTTGTTGGTTTATTCAAAGCCAACGCCATCCTTCTAGAAGAGAGGTTGTGGTACTATTTAACACTTAGTTATCTACTACGCCACCAGGAATATGCTATAATAAATATGTGTATCGCAGTATCAAAACGATGACTAAATAAGGGACAAAGGTCACCATTATAGAATAGTTGATAAAATAGTTTGTTTGTTTTTTGTTTTTCCTGTTAGAATTAAAAAGTTACTTTTTTATGTCTACTTTAAACACAAGTCCTCGGTGCTAATATGGTCTGAAGTTAGGAAAGGTATTATTTTCCTTTGAAAAAAAAATTGACAGAATATCCGTCCGCCGATCATATCGTGATAGTAGAGTGCCAAAGTTCAGATTTCTACACACCTCTTCCCTTCAGGATAAACTCGAAGATTAAACAAAGAAATGGCAAGTTTATTCAAGAAATTCGATTTTTGCTTCTTTTCATCTTTTTTTTTTTTTTTTTTTTTTTACAGTCATCACGTGAATTGTACGGTTTCACCTAAAACTTGCGGCCGAATATTTTGCTTTTAAAGAATGTTTTCGGTTAGTTTAGGTTCACTGTTTAATAGCATATCGACCTTCATGAAAAATACCAAAGCCATCCCTACAGAACAGCAACGATAATATTCAACCCAAAGCTGAAAAATTAGGGCTTCATAACCTTTCCAAAAATGTTCCACCGGAACTCGAACTCGCTTACTTCGACACTGCAGCCCAGCACTTTAGATATTAGACCACCGGAGCTTCCTCTTCAAAATTTAGTAAATAGTTTAATAATAGTTTAAAATGAGTTAATGGTATAGTTTAAGAATATTTAGCAACCCCTCTGCTCGGGCAGGATATGACACAAGGTCAATTTTTAAGCGTTTAACAGGTTTGAATTCAGAGTTCTCCTTCGCCTAGACTAGTTGCCTCACCAAGGCTGAAGAACCAAGTCTGTCCTACTATTTACACATAGCTGGAGGGAGAATAATTGGATTCATACCTTTCCCAAGGGTATTAGTGCGATGTGAAAATGCAGTCAGTCTTGTCGAGGATTTGAACTCGTGTCGCCGTGTCCATTTCCTACGACGATAAACATTATACCACGGAAACCTAGTTGATAGAATAGTTTAAGATTCGTTAATTGTTTAATAATATTTTTAAAACGAGTTAATAGTTTAAAATAAGTTTATAGTTTAATATTATCTTTAAAATGAGTTATAGTTTAAATAATAGTTTAAAATGAGTTAATAGTTTCATAATAATTTATGAGTCAATAGTATCGTAATAGTTCAAAATGAGTTAAAGTTTAAAAATAGTTTTAATGAGTTGTTAGCGTAATGATAGTTTAAAATGAGATACTAATATGATAATAGATTAATATGAATAAATAGTTTAACGATAGATTAGAAATGAGTTAAGAGTTTAATAATAGTTTAAGATGAGTACACAACATGAGGTTAAATTGTTAAGCAAAAAAACTCGGAAAGCCGGGACGAATAATGCCACGTACTGATTTAGTGTAGTCTCCAAACTAACACTAAAAGACGAACTCGTCTAATGTGTTCAGATTCCCTAGCTTTATTTTCCCTGTTCAGTTTCAGAGACCATGGAAACAGAAATAAATAGATACCGGAAACAACGCGTGTACTAGCTTATTTGTCCTTGTTGGAACTGACTAAGCTCGTATCCTTGATACGTTCTTCGTTCTCCTTTCACACGGACCTCCTCGTGCGCAAGCAACCAAAAGAGACAAAATCACGAAATCCGTCGTCTTACATTGGGTTTCACAAGACGGTCCGCCCTTACCTCTTCTTAGGTCACCGTTGAGATTATTGAGCTCGGCATGATGCAGTTCGAGGTGTTAGATCTAAGTACATCTTGTTATATCAAGTCCACTGGACGAGATTTTGAACTTTGTCGACACTTATTTCGGGCGTTTTTGCGGTATAATTCACTTGCAAAAGTACTCTTACCTGACGGCCTTCAGCTTAACTTTGTTGATTGGCTAATATAACTGATGTTAAGAACAAGTGTTGAAGTCTAGATATGTTCATATGTACAAACCAAATAGATTTCGTATAAAATTTCTGTAAAAAGCGAAAACAAATTTGATAAAAACTGATATATATTGAAGAGTAGGAGATAGTCTTTAGGAGTGAATATGAAATTGGATGAATTTATATTGAAAGTCGACGGTGATCGCTTCTGTTTTAATAACTGTCTTCAGGAGTTCATGAAACATTTTGTTGGTTTGTTGGTTTGTTGGGTTTTAAGGCATATCAACCTTTGTAGGTTATTTAACGCCAAATCTATTTTTATGTAACTGATCAGTTCTATTTCAAACAATTCAGTTTAGCATGAGTACACAGTTTAATTGTCAAAAACATTTCTATTTCAAACTATTCAAGCAGTTATAGATAACAATTCAGTTTAGTGTAGGTACAGTTTCAATTTCAAAAATATTTCAATTTAAAACAATTCAGTTTACAATAAGCACGCAGTTTAATGTAAGTACAGTTTAATTGTGAAAAATATTTCTATTTTGAGCTATTCCGTTTAGTCAAGCAATTCTAATTCAGCTAATTCAGTTTAGTAAAAGTACATATTTTGTATACACACAGTTACATGTCAGACCAGTTCTATGTTAAACAATTCAGTTTAGTGTAAATACAGGTTCAATGTCAAAAAACAGTTCTCTTTGAAATAATTCAGTTTAGCATAAGCACACAGTTAAAATGTAATCACGGTTCAATAGTCAAAAAAACATTTCTATTTCAAAATATTCAGTTTAGCATAAGAATTCCGTTTGTTCTATTTAACCCATAGATAGGGCACTATCAGGTGCTACCACGCTGGGACGGAGTGGACCTGGGAGCAATGGCAATGAAGGGGTGCTCTGTATTCTTCAAGGCCCCAGCATTACTCGCACCTCACCATCACATTGTTTTGTGTCATATCCAGGACAATCGTTGTGGTGGTGGGACTTTCCCCTCTGCAGAGGTGCAGTCAGTGTATTCTACAGCCCCAGCCGACTGGGCAATGAAACATTTTGTTAAAATAGTGATAATGATATTGTTACTATTTAAAGGTTACGAATTTTTCAGACCAGCTTTGACTTGTAGTTTTTCACTGAAATCTCTGTCACAGCAAATCTTGTCGATGAGCAGATAGCTTAGATGATACGATAATGGAACAAGTTTTATTCTTTTCTGAATTTGAGTCGAAATCCGTGAACTCGAGACAAGATTTTATGATTAAAGGATATATGTAAA
>OY757904.1:118289592-118352092 GCA_963585895.1 Sepioteuthis lessoniana | reverse complement strand
AGTGCGGAATCGTAGTCAGCAAATTCAAAATCTACTCATGCTATTACGTCCACTTTCGAATAAATAATCTTGGGAAAGGCGCGAACTCTTTTATCTCCCCCCTCTGCTATGGTTTTGATAGAACCACTACTGTTCTTCTAAAAGGGGTGACTTTTGCATTAAATAACCCCCACAAGTTGATATGCCATTAAAAAAAGAAACCAAAGCAGATCAAAGGTAGGCCGAAGTCAAGTGACAAAAAGAGGTACGGCCCACCTGGATCAAGACGGTGCCTGGTGGAAGACGCTATTTTTGGCAGCAGGAACCTTCGCCGTGCCACTCAAGCAGGAAAACATAGTTTGGCTGTGAGAAAAATGCTGTGATCATATCACCCACAACACCAGCAATCCTTTTGATTATTAAGTGGGCAACATGGTTGAGCGAGAGAGAAGCAAAAGCCAAAATGACGTGACGGCAAAATAAAACAAAGGATCACCCGAAAAGTTAGCAGGAGATTTCGAAGTCATAAGGAGGACAGTGTTGAAGCCATTTTAGATTTCTTTGTATAGATGGAATGTATATTATTTCAATAGATATTCCTGTAGTTTTGGTGAAGCCAGCTGATAAAAAGAGATATTTGTGTTATTTTCATTTTTGTGTAATTTAGACGTTAATTGACAAATTATCTTAAAACTTTCTCTTGTTCACTCTATTTCTTCTGGCTGTTTGATCAAAGTTAAGAGCTGAAAATTGTTACACATTTTCAATGTTACATAAATTCACCTAGTTTAATGGAAATAGCCAGGTAAATAGTAGTTTTAAGTGATAAAATTAAATCCAAAAACTGAAGCTGTGTTCACAAAGAAGGAAATAAACAATGAACAAAGCATCGATTTTCTTATTAGTGAACCCTTTGAAATTCAACACTTATTCCAGCGATTTCTTTTTGTCGAAGCAAAATCCGCTTTTGAGATGGAATGAAGCAGTACCACCGTAATTCTTTCAATATATACAGGATGAAAGTCGCATAGAATATGTCCTGTCGAGTTATGCATGCTAAGTCACTTTTCTTGCAAAATCCTTTGTTTCTCCAGTTATTTTACTAAAAGTATCCATACTTGCTTTTTTGAATGTTCATATTATTTTATATTTTTAGAATTGTCTCTGTATGTATGTCATAACAATGGAGTCACCGATAGAAGCTTTAATAGCGCAGGAAGAACCGGGGAATATAGAAACATGGATCAGATGTTTTACAGCGTTGGCAAGGGTTAAGAAATTAAAAGACGAAAAAGCTACCGGAGGAGAGAATAAAATCATGTGTCTATTTCTGACTACGGCAGACTCTGAAGCTGTGAAGAAAATATTAACATTTTCTTAACCAGGGGAATTAGAAGAATTGACTAATGAAGAGATTGTTAGAATTACTAAGAAAAATATACGACCTTAATACAAGTTGTCATTAAGAGTAAATTCCTGGAAACTAGACCGGACCCAAAGAATATGTACACAGTTTAAAGGAAGCATCTAAACATGGCGAATTTTAAAAACTGGATACAAATTAACTCTTTGGTCCGGGTATTCCTGGCAGTGTCCTCAGCCTTGGGCTTCCGCTCCAAAAATAGAATATGTACACAGTTTAAAGGAGGCATCTAAACATGGCGAATTTTAAAAACTGGATACAAATGAACTCCTTGGTCCGGGTCTTCCTGGTGGCGTTCTCAGCCTCGGGCTTCCGCTCCAAAAATAGAATATGCACACAGTTTAAAGGAGGCATCTAAACATGGTGAATTTTAAAAATTGGATACAAAAGACATGATTACAGATGATGTATAAATCCTTTACAGATTTATAGAACGCATGCAGGACACATTGAAAAACCTCAATATACGTGAAAGCTTACAGATAAATTACATGAATTTAGAAGCGATCATAAAATTTCACGATGACTAAAATTGATTGAAGAGTTGTAAGAAAAGGATTATTAAGAGACACACGAGGATCATTAAATAAGTTTCCAGACTTTTTTCGTATGGGCACTTTTATTGATAGTATACACATGAAACTCTAGTCCCCTTCGAAGTAATCTCCTCCGGCTGCAATGCACTTGTTGTACCGTTCCAGCATCTTCTCAAAGCCTCATGGAAGTCCTCCTGTATGAGCATGTCAATGACCTTCGTCACAGCCTCTTTCATCTCCACTGTTGTCTCATAACGACAGCCTCTGAGCTTAGGGAATAACCAGTCACAGGTAGCAAGTTCTGGACTATAGGGAAGGTGACGATCTGTCTTCGTACCCAGCTTGGTTAAATAGTCTGTGACAAGGATGGAGTTGTGGAATGGTGCATTGTCCTGGTGGAAATGCCACTGAGCCGATTTGAAGAGTTGCGGCCTCTCCCGACGGAATCTCTTCCTGAACTCCCTTAAAACCTCAACATAGTAACCCTAACCCAAAACCTTTGGCCAATCAACTCTGGTGTACAGGGTGGAACGATAAAATTGTGTCCTAAAGAAAACAATTCTACAGCTTTATTTTAAAACTTTCATTGAAAAAATCAATTCAGGTAAATTGATTATGTAGTAGAGCTGACATCTATTCAATGTAGCCGCCTTCAGCCTCAATCACCGCTTCGATACTGATCTAAAACTGGGAGCATGCCTTTTCCACAAGTGCCGGCAGGAGCTCGGCGAATACTCGGCGGATGACGGCGATCTGGCTGGCTTTGGTGTTGTGGGAGGTCATGTTAGTGATGTTCTCAACGTATGACCAAACGAAGTAGTCCAGCGGGTTCAGGTCAGCAACCTGACGGACTTGATTAACCTGAGTTTCTTTGTCTTTTCAGTCAAGATCAGGCTTGTCTGGCGCCTGTAGGACCTACACTTCACGTCCTCCTTCACAAATGCATTCACAGTTATGTGTGAGACGCCTAAATCTCTGGCAATCTGCCGAATAGGCTGCTGGGGAGTTTCATCAATAATTGCCTGGACCTTTTCGATGAACTCCTTGGTCCGGATCTTCCTGGCGGTGTCCTCAGCCTTGGGCTTCCGCTCCACCACCTCCAAAGTGTCGCCCGATGCGTTGAGCTGTGCCCTCAAGAGCTGAATCGTCCGGACTTGCATTTTGAGGGTGCTGGCAATGGTCCCGTTGTCATAACTTGGATCGGTAGAGAGCATGAGTTGCATAGCGGCGATTCTCCGATCTCGCTCGTTGAACATTGTTTCACTTTCAGACTTGATAGAAGGCTCCTATCACTCTTGGGATTTGTACACAACTGGCCAACTAGTTGATGGTCTGCAAAAAAAAAACGGTTTTCATTAAATGGAAATGGAATCATGTCGTCTTTTCTAGGGCGACAATTTCATCGTTCCACCCTGTATCGACTTCCTTGCTCCTCCCACATCTCTTATCATCAAAGACTACCTGCCTTCCTTGAATCTCTTATGCCACTTAAAAACTGATGCTTGAATCATGCAAGATGGTTCAAAAGCAGTCTGAAAGATTCCATACGTTTCTGTGGCATTTTTTCAAAGTTTAGAACATAATTTTATTGCTAATCGTTCTTCCTCACGTTCAGAGTGCATTTTTGAAATTCACCCGCAGTGACAATCAGGCTTTGTAAGGTGTATTCCAATTCCTGCTATAGCTGTTCATTTGAACCTGAAATCATAAAAATCGTTCAGTCATCTCTTAAGATGTATAGCAATAACATACTGAATTTTCAAGAGTCTACGACAATTTTAAATGTCTGTACAACAACGTCTGGAAACTTATTGAATGCACCACGTACAATACAATGAAGTTGGTGATCTAATGCAAATGTTTAGACCAGGAACGGAAGAGAAATAAGAGTAAATTTTCAGTCCTAGGTAAAATATGTTCAAACTGAAGGAAAGAGAGTTTTCAGATTGTATGCAAGTACAAAATAAGAATAGAAAAGAGCAGAAGACATATATCCTCCAAGAGAAAATGCCGAAATATTTGCCGTAAATACACCCTCCAAAACAAGAAAAAAATTAAGTTAAATTTCATATTTTTCACATGCAAGTCGACACCGGAAATGATGTCACTTTAATACTGAGAAAGTTCTGGGGAAAATGGGCAAAACGAAATTGAGAAAGAGTAATCTTCACTTAAAGCAATTCGATGAAACTGTAATAAAATAATGGGCACTTTGAAGGGACATTCGAAACACAAAAGCACTCCAAAATAATTCCCGTCACGTTAGTAGCATACACTAAATATCATGGACTATTAGAAATTGACGTGTTGAAAGTGGATACTGCAAAACTCTTAAATTCCATAAAATCCGAAGAAAATAACAAAGGATTATTAAGCGGTTACAGGGCGAACATTCATTGAAATGAAAACCATCACCAAAACTATGTGGAATCTAAAAAATTGTCAATTTATATCCAACCAATAATAGAGGATTAATTAAAAAAAAAAAAAAAAAAGAAACGTACAGAAAGGAATACTTGAAAAAACTCTCTAATGTGGTAGCAATTGGACGTCACCGATTGTAGCCATAAGAAAGTTTGATGGGTATTTCAGAATATGTGTAGATTACAAAATAGAGGTGAATCATCAAATATACTCAGAATCGTTCCCGTTGACAAATATTGAAATTGCAAGCCATGAATAAGCAAGAAGTAAATATTTTGCAAAAATAAATCTCAAGTCAGCATACAACCAGACTGAAATTGATTGGAAATGCAAGGTAATCACCATTGTAAATATCCCGATTGGCTTACTTGGGCCGACTCGTCAGTCAACTGGCATAATGACTTCGAGTCCCACTTTTCGAAAAAAATCAAAAGATTTTAACGGGAAAGATAAGAAAAATTTATGTCATGATAATTGAGAAAGATTTATGTGGTGGAGCGTCCACTAAAGAAGAATTGAAACAAAATGGAGAAATTTTGGAAGAAGTTAAACGAAAGAGACATGGCCATAAACATGGAGAAATGTGAACTAAACTGCGATAAAGTATCATATTTAAGATATCAAATATCAAAAGATGGACTATCATCCAAAGAAAGACTGATCAAGAAAAATCGCAGAAATATTCACACAAAAAACAAAAAGGAATCAGAATTTTTGGGATCCACACATTTTTATAGTATCTACCCAGATTCACCTACCTGCGAGAACTGTTCGCAAATACAATGTCGGATTAAACTCAACACGAAGACGAACTATTACTTTTGAAACATTGCAAAAATGCCATTCAAGGTGACGCACCGGAAGGAAGTGACACATTCTAATGGCAGTTATGGAAGGAAATCGCGTGGGCGGAAATTGGTTGATGAAATGGGACGAGGTAAAAAAAAATCCCATTATACTCTCATAGACTGACGCACCGGAAGAGAGTGACCTCTGAACTGCATGACAGTTACTTCCGCTCGATGACGATCACACAGGCCATTCCAAAGATAGCGGAAGTGACACATCCCGATCACCAGATATCGAAAGAAATTGCAGAGGCGTGGAGGCGTGTACATATCACAGCGTGGGAGTTTGAAGGTAATATAAGGCCGACGAATTGAACAGAAAGAGGACAGGCGAGTAGAGTTGGAGTTGGAGTTGGACGAGAGGTAGTAAGGAAAGCCAGCACCCAGCAGAGTGGACTCTATGGCTCCGGTTGAGCAGCCCTGGAGAACGAGAAAGACACAACGCTGACGGCCATAAATTTGGGGTCAAAATGTTTCAGTTATGTTCGGTCTCCAGCTCCCTCCCACATGCAAACCTTGAGTAACCCTTTTTGTACCCTTACAAATAAAGTGAGAGGTAAATATTTATTTAAAGAAGTCTTCCTGCGTCTTTATCATTGCTTGCGTTTGTCTTTGTCACTACGTCTTAATTAGCGTGTCGTTGTGATGCAGTACATGACAATACAACAATTGGAAATGTAAAAAGAAAAAACAGTGATGAAAACCTTTAATCCATACAAAGGAGAATCGTTAACCACAGATGCAAGTGAACGTCCCGTAATGTTGTATAACGTACTGGTATAATGAAAGAAATATGGGACCGTAATGAAGAGGTATAACATTTCTTTAACAAAATATAACTCTCACTTTCTTTCTTGAAAAGCTCTAAACTGGCTGTAAGTGTGAGAGAGACAGGAAGACGGGGGACGTGGATACGAATTGGCGGAAGATATATTCACCCATATCTTCTTAGCCACGTTGATTCCATATTCAGGGCCCTACATAGCACCTCCTCTGCTTCTCAGCTACGGTACGTGAAGGTGCCACTTCCTCCACCCTCTCTGAGCACTCACTGGCCGTGACTCTCATGACTGTTTCTGGACGTGCCCAACCGTAACTGCTCATGACTAATCGTTACTGCCCGTGACCGTGGGTCTCTGTGACTGACAACAACTCTGGGACTGATTATCTGGCGTAGATATTTGGGTATACAAAATGTCCCAACGCCCCAAAATTCCGATTGTCACCCCATGTGAACTGCTTACACGCATGCATTGCTGTTTTCCTGTTTACACAACTGGAACATATTGACTCTTTCAAAGGTCATTGCGCAACGCATATCTTTACCTTTTTTTCGAAATGTCCACTTGTGTACATTTTCCCCTCGTCCCATTCCATCTTTTCACCCCACCCCAAAATTTCAAGAAAGTGCAGGACAACAACAGAAGAAAAATCCGGCTCTGGCACAGGTCAGTATGCTACTATAGAAGCAATCCTATGAGAAGACCACCCAATGATATACCTATCAAGAAAATTAACTACAAAAAAAAAAAAAAACAGCGATATGAATATTGAAAAGGAAACACTAGAGTGGAGCTAAGAAAGAACACAAAACATCTTATTAAGACGGAAATTTGTATAAAAGTCGGACCACAAAACGTTAGAATTCATATTTAATCCAAATTTACACCATCGAGAATTTGAAAATGGGTAATTAAACTTATAACACTCGATGTTGACAAAATGTACGTAAAATGGAACACAACACTTCGTGTAAATACCCTATCAAGACTAAAGTTTGGAGGTAAACACTTAGAAAATCACGAAGATGCAAACGAAGACATACTTCACTGGATGGAAACAGACGTTTTGCTCCTAAATCGAACGAGAATTGAAACTAAGCAAAACTGCGTATTAAGCAAGATACTAGAGAGAATGTAGAGACATTTGTGGAGCAATTACTCATTGGCTGAGGGGCCATTGAAAGAAACGAGACATGAAATAAGCATTGAAAATGGAATAAAACGGAAGGAAGACATAATAGTACGTCCACAAACCCTAAAAAAACATATTGAATAGTTTACATGAACTACACTGTGGCATAATGGCAACCAAGGGCATACGACTTCCCAGGTCCAGTAAGGTCTTGTATCGTATGTAAATTAGATGCATCTCTAAAAGAAGCTACCCACTATCAACTGGTGTCTTGCTTAATCATATCAAGCAGTCTATAGTGACAAAATAAGAATATCATCATTCTATTTCGTAAATGCCTCAATTTTACACGCATAATTATTTGAAATTAAGATTTGAGATTAGATTTTAAGATTAATGTTTTAGGATTGATTATTCTTTTACAAACTTCGCACAAACATTTTCTTTTTATTGATTATTTATAATACAGGTACAATAAAACGATTAATGGTAAGAAAAATTATAAAAAGAACAATTATGACACTACATTTTTATTAGATTTTATTCAATATCTAGACCTTACGAAATTCATCATTTTTTATTAATATATTAAGATAGTGGACACATTAATATTTGTACATGTATACATGAAATAAAGTGGAAATCTCCGTTTTGTACCGGTAAACCTGATGGACAACAACATCTCAGTAAGCGAGTTTGAGCTCCACTTGCGCAGTTACGTTCATCTCCAAACTAATATTTAGAAAAGTTATGAACTTTGTTATCTCCATAGCAATAGTTAACATAGTACAACTGCTGTTCTTCTATAAGGACGGCTTTAGCATTAAATAACCTCAGAAGGTTGATATGCCATTGAGACAATAGAATCAAAAAATCCTAAAGATCAAAGATAAGATATAATTGATTGTAACCAAGCAGACAGGTGAGAAATATTGTGCAATTTGATCGGAAAAGTGATACCAATCATCGTCAGAACACTTGTAGACTGGTAACAACTGGAATTCCGAATATGAATTGAGAATTTCCTTGCAGCACCACTTCTGAGATCGACTTGAATATTAAATTAATAGAAGAATCCAGGTGATGAGAGGACACTTGTTATGACTTAGACATCTGTAAAACATATTGGTGTGAAAAACTCGTAAAAAATTGCATTTTCAGCAGACAATACAGCGAAAATACAATGAAAATAAAAGAAAGCAGAAATATTAACAAATACTTGGATCTTGCTGAAGAACTGAAAAATCTGCAGAACATTATTGTGATGCTGTTACCAACTGTAATTGGTGTGCTTGGAAAACTCTCCAAAGGTCTGGAGAAAAGAATGGTGAAATTTGAAATCAGAAGAAGAATCTGGACTAAAGCATCGTTAAGATTATCTAGAATATACAGAAAATTCCTGAAGACCTGATGAAACCTCCTACTACTCACACTTCAGTGATAGACTACCATATGATACTAATGTTAAAAATCAAATACCAATAATTCTCGGCCAGTCGACCAGACCTAATGAGAGTCAACAACAAAAATGGAAGAGCCTGACGAATTCGACTTTGCTATCCCAGTGGACCACAGAATAAAATTGAAATACACAGACATTGCTACAGATCTAAAAAAAAAAAATCTATGGAACGTGAAGGTATTGGTGATACCAATTGTAATTTGTGCACCTGGAATAATCTCCAAAAGAGTGGTAAAGGTATAAGGAGACTTGGAAATAAAAAAAGGACAAATAGAGGCCATCCAGAATACATTATTATCAAAGTCAGCCTGAATACTGAGAAGATTCCTGGAGACTCGAGGAGACTTGTTGTCACTCAAATCCCAGTGGAAAACCATCAGCTAACGCTTGTATGAAAAACTCTCAAAGGAGTAAAATAATAAATTTTAGTCGGTGCGCTCAAAGCGGGCGCCAAAGACCTGAAGAGATTGTAGACACTCGGACTCGAGTCAAATACCACTAGCTAACACTAGTTTGAAGAGCTGACAAGGAGAAAATGGTATCTTAAAACATAGTCTTTTGAGGTTTATAAAATTTACTCTTTGCAGGAAAGTTCTGTAAAATATGGAAACATTTTCGATAGCCTAGTAGTGAAAAATACTGATGCATACATAGTCAGCCTTTTCTGGGATAGAATGATGATGAGGCATCTTCTACATTAATAACCAAGTTTTTTTTTTGTTGACAGCTCAGATAATTATACTATTTGAGTATCAATAATTAATAAATGGGTTATAATGTTAAAAGAATGTCTTGAGACAGGTGATTGACGACACGTACTTTTCGTCGTAGTTGAAAGGGTGTCAGAAATAACAGAACGTTCACGTTTTATGGAGGAAAAATATTGGAAATAAATTTATCAACCGAATCTAAAAAGAAATGGCAAACCTATTTGCTGTCAAGATTACTTGCAATATTCCTTTCTAATTTTCTTAGTATCTTTAATGCGGACTCGCCATATTGGTGTGATATCTTAATCAGCCTTCTGTCAAGTTCAATGTGATATATAGGCAGATATTATCACCTAGTCAGTTAATCGATGAAAATTATGTTTTTTTTAATCTCTCGGTATGTTTTGAGATATTCTAACAAACTAGCTAAATTCATCGGAGATTAAAATGACACTCACGGGTGTTCAAAAAGTACAGAAATCGGGAATGTATTTACCAATACAGAAAGGAATAATAACTGAAACGTTAATTTTCTTCGAAATAGGTCTTTTGACATATGTCAGACATAGATCAGCGAGTTGTCTATCGATCGAAGCCCATCTTTAGATATCTTAACTTCATAGTAAATATCTAGCTTAAAATGCACAAAAATCAACTAGAGTCTAATCGGAAATTTCCTTTAACCTGCTGCAGGAACATGTGACATAAGTGTTCAATACATGAACCAGCCTGGATGAGTGAGCAATGTGAGAAATTGTCCAATTCTAGTCGTTATTCTTTATGAAAGGGGAGAATCAGGCATTAAACAATAAGGTTAACACTTTCAAAACTGCTGTCTGAAGAAACGGTCCAATAAGACTTCTTTTATAAGAAAATGTGTTCATACAAAATAATACTTTCATTGAAAAAGTCAGACGGACTTATGTATGATTTTAAGCGATTGGTACCGTCGCAGGAATAAATAAGTTATATAAAAAGCCGCTTTTGGAAGAATAACCCATTGAAAATATTCAACATCGTGTTTGGTAGGTTAGGCATCACAAAATATTTTGCTCCCCATACAGGGAAAAAGCAGTTAACCAAGACTTAGCGAGGTCACCAGTGACAGCACCAATCAGAGGTGAAAATGGGACAGCTGTAGTGAGTCACCCACCCGAGCCAGAAATGGGGGCTAGGATGTTCGGTGAAGTACGATACAAGACAACGAAATTCGTGATTCAGCCACTTTTCTTTTGGTGACTGGGGACCGAGGAGATAAAATTTCATGCAAACGGAATCAAATATGCGAGAAAAATAGTCCAGGCATTGTATCAGTTATCCATTTATTCCTGCCGCCACGACAATCAAAATGGTGACGGGGGCTGACCGGATAATGCCCCTCTCACACTAGGCGAAAATGGAGGTTAAGTGTTCAGTAAATAACGTAAAAACGGCGAGTTGTGTTAACTGTGTACGGAGAATGTGTTAACTTTTCAAACATGCGACAAGAACTAGTTCGTTCAAGAACAAAGATTCACTGCTCGTTCAGTCCGTTAACCAGTTCCATCTGTTTACGCGGCTTCAGATACCGAATGGAGAGAATACAACAGCAGAGTTTTTAACACTTGAGGTGATTTGTGTTTTTGTGTTTCTTCTCAACCATCCGACGTTTTGTCATCACCGACATAGCAGTTGTCGGCGACTATGCTACACTTGGTCTGGTAAGAACGGCATGTGCTACACTTTCCCTCTGCTGTCTTTTGCAACAAACATTTCATTAAAAAAGTGTTGTGACAGGCTTCATATATTTTTCAACTTCTCTCTGACAGATCTTGACTTAATCTAAACGCCTTGTCAGCAGTTTAGACTTTATTATTTTTCTTTTTTTCCTTTTGTGGGCTTTTCATGTCAGTTTCAACTGATTGTTTTCAAGGAAGTATGAGTGACAACAAGTCTCTTCAGTTCTCCCGAATTCTACAAAGAATCCAAGGTGCTTTAATAGTTATGTGTTCTAGGTTGTCTCCATTCTTCCTCTGATCTCCAGTTCGTACATTATCTTTTTCCATATTTACCAACCCCTCCACTCGAGTAGAATATGACACAAGGTCAATTTTTAAGTGGAGTTTAGCAGGTTTGAATTCAGAGTTTTCCTTCTACTAGACTAGTAGCCTCACCAAGGCTGAAGAACCTAGTCTGCCCTACTATTTTTCCATAGCTGGAGAGAGAATTATTGGATTCATACCTTTCCCAAGGGTATTAGTGCCATGAGAAATGCAATCAGTGTCGTCCAGGATTTGAACTCATGTCGCCTTGTTCATTTCCGGACACGATAACCATTACACCATGGGCACATATATATATTTTTCAGTCCTTTTAGAAGCTTCCGATGGCCTCCAACTACGTTTGGTATCATATTTCATATTTCATATTTCATTACTTTTTCTGTTCTCTCTGGCAAGATTTAAATATCTGCTTATTTTTCGTTATCTTTTATTTTCACTATATGGTCCAGTCGAACGACCAAATCTTCTACATGACAAGTTTTTTTCAACTTATCAGTCAATAATGACCCTAGTCTTCTGACCTAGATTGGGTTTGGCTTGATTTCGTTGGATTTTGTTTTATTTTATGGCATATAAACCATTGTTGGTTATTTAATGTCATATTATATTTTTAGATACATATATAAAATGTATGATTTGTAAACATACTATAGATACACTCAGTTAAAAAATCAAACTGTTCTATTTCTAACAATTCAATTCAGCATAATCAACGAAGTAAAATGGTTTCAAGTTTTGCTATGCATCACTAACAAATCAATTAAACATCAGTCATTGGTTTACACCCAGTTAAATAATCAAGGTGTTCTACTTCAAACAATTCAATTTAACAGAAGTCATTTGTTTGCGCACTGTTTAAATATCAAACAGTTCTATCAGATAGCATAGGAGTCTATCAGGTGCTACCACTCCGGACCAGTGCAGATAATGGAATTATGCCAATGAAAAGGTACTCTGCATTCCCTAAAACTCCAGCATTAAAAGCGCATGACCATCATTTTGCTTTGAGTCATATCAGCACTCTCGTTTGGGTGTGGCCTTACCCCTCAGCAGAAATACAGTGTGTTCTACAGCTCCAGACAACTGGGCTAGCCTTGTCTCATATTCTTTTCTGTTCTAGCTTGCTGCATTTGCAAAATACACGATTAACTGTTTCGTGTCTAACGATATTTTATTCTTATTATTTTGCATACAATCAATTTTTGTTTTTATATAATTATATCTAATGATAATATTATTTTGTACTGCTATCAATTATGTATATCTTTAGGTTTCCTCTTAGCCATCTCAGGTGCAATTTCTTAAGTTAATTGCTAGAAGTATCAATGAAATTGTTTAGTCAAATTTCCTAGTTCTTTGGTGCACATTTTTTACTTCTCTTTTCAAGCTTAAGATGTGTCCACATTTTCTTACAATAGGAACTGCCCAGGTATTTATTTCTTTGATTAGATGTTTGTTACAGATTTTGGTTTCAAGAAGTTTCTCTTGTTCTTCTGATATACAACATTCTTATAGTTTGGCGGGGGTTGTGTCCATTTGCTTCATGGTTTCTGTCACTAATATTCCCAGATATTTGTGGTTATCCTTTTCTACAAATGTTCTGATGCTTTCCTAATAGTGCAATTTTGTGGCTTCCGTTGTTTCTTTTTCTTTTCCTATTTTCATTTTCAGCAAGGTCCATTTTTTTCCTTCCGAACTGTACTCCTATATCTTCGCTGAAGATCCCTAATAATATGCACAAATGCTGGAGTGAAACATCGTAGTGAACATGTGTGACACTATGAGTTGGATATATGTATATACATGTATATACACGTGTGTGTGTACACCCATACATGTGTGCGTGTGTGTGTGTGTGTATACAACCATGCACATGTGTGTGCACACACGCATACCTACACACACACACACACACACTCACACACACACATATACATACATATGTATGTGACAAGACGGGTTAGATTCGGCCTGGGTATCAAATTTCAAATGTTAGGAAAACTCATTAACTAGATTAAGAAAATCTTGTAAAGAAAATGTTTATACATATGGCCACGGGTGTGGGTAAATGTTAAGTACTTGTTGGGTACTGGTCAAAAACTTAAAAGGATCTTAATTTAATGTCCCGGTATCGGAGACAGCTAAGGTGGGAAATATTTTTATGTCCAGTTTTTTTTAAGAGAGAAATGCCCCCCCCAAAAGTTATGGGTTTATTCGTGTGTGTCCCTTGGCCGGAAATAATAATGAAACATTCTGTATATACACAGGTGCGTTTTGGGTCCTTGCAGTTAGATTTAGTTTGGGTTCGAGGAAATTTGATTAGGCTGGAACAAAGAAACAACGAACAGCGACATTACCAGCCGGACCCAGTGAGTTAAGATAATCTTTTGCCAGCCGAAACCCAAACTAGAACTAATTATCCACAAAGTCTTACACGATCTCCATCCTCCCTTGGCGTTTTAACCACAAAGTTGTTGTTGTGTTTTTATTCTTTTCCCTGTGAATCTGCCTCTCGCTCGATCCGGCCACACATAAATTCTCGACGTGGAGTTAGTAACTTATGCAACGAGCTGCAGAGGTGGGTATTCTAACACATTTTTGAAATCCGATCGCGCAACTATATTCAAATGTTTAATGTAATACTCTTGGGAATGATATGAACCCCCTTATCCCCCAACTATAGGTTTAATCGTACTACAGTTCCGTCTACAAAAATATCAGTAGCATTAAGTAAGCTACAAATGTTGATATGCCATTAAAAACAAAGAAACCTAACCCCAAAATAGTATCCCGATTATTTTACTCATATGGAGTTTTTCACCCTTGACCTTGCTCATGGTTTTTAACTGGAATCGCTGGGATAGCAAGTCTCCTTATATCTCTATGTTTATTCCAATAATCCTTACACATTTCACTTCGAATGGTCAAATTATTATGTTGCTCCAGAGAGTTTTTCACATCATCGTTTGCTGATGGTCTTTCACTAGAGTTTGAGTAAAAACAAGTCTCCGCAAGTCTCCAAGACGCTTATCGGTATTCTGGTCGATCTCAATAATGCAGTAGTTTGGATGGTCTTAACTCGATCTTTTATTTCCAAGACCTCCAGTCTATGTATCAATCTTTTGGTGACAGTGTCAACAGCATCAATTACAATTGGTATAATCGTCACTTTCATGTTATACTGTTTATCATTATTATTTCTATTACTATTATTTTCATTATTATTTGAAAATTTATTAGGTACAGTTAATCTTTCTTTTGATTTGCTATACAAATGAACATCCACAATGAAACATTTGTCTGAAAAACTATGTGCGAAAAGCTGTCATACGTTTGCAATCGCTTTGTCTTCTATATACATTAAATCTATTTCAAAACACTTATCTGTAATTTCCTGCAGGTGTTCGGGGATAAAGGTAAAGTGACGGTCTTTATTATAAAATTAATATCAGAAAAGGAACTCGATAGTCTTCCACAAATATTCCTTTAAGTATTTTCGGCACTTTTTTTTTGTTTGTTTGTTTTTTTGTTTCTTTGTCTCTTTGTTTATTTTATTATTTTTTTTCACCGATAAGAAAATCTGATAGGAGTGAAACTGAAGCAAGATTATAGACAACAACTGCTGATTTGTTGAAATCAATGGTGAACTAATACCTTTTTCCCTGACATACACATATGTATGTATGTATGACTGTATGTATGTATGTATGTATAATTTCTGTTTGGGGTGTCCGTGTGGTTTAATGGTTAAAGCGATGGACTGCGGATTCGTAGTAAGCGAGTTCGTACTCCAGTCACGCTATTACGTTCGCTTTCGGGCAAATACCCTTGGGAAAGTTATGAACCCCCTTATCCTCCCAGCTATGGGTTAAATAGTACCATTACTGTACTTCTAGGAGAATATCTTTTGCATGAAATAACCTACAAAAAGTTGTTATGCCATTAAACAAAAAAATCAAACCTAATTTCAGTTTAATTCATTAAGACCGAGAACATTCATGCTAACATAAATATGTTAATCATGAAAACGGATTTTTTTCGTAGAATTCAATGATATAAACTGTACCGATTTTATGTGATGTTTAAAAGTTAGTCTAATTGTAAATAGACACACTTGAAAAAAATTCTTTTGGCATTTCGGACGTAATGTGATACATTTAATTTAATTTTTAATTACTGCTATTTGTCTTAATTTCTTGTGGCAAGTTCCTGATTACTTGTTTAGCCCCTGCAGATTTCACAGGACACGTGTGTGATGCATACACATACATACACATCGTATCTTGTGAAATCAGCAGGGGCTAAACAAGTAATCATGTGTGGTTTTATATATATATATATATATATATATATATATATATATATATATATATATATATATATAATCATTAAGAAAAAAAACAAACCGGTCACATTTACTGGACCGAATAGTACTTATATATATATATATATATATATATATATATATATATATATATATATATATATATATATATATATATATATTACAGGCTAAAGGTCTGGGGCTTTGCTAAATTCTTTAAAAAACGCCTTAATACGAGATATTTTTGTATCTTTTTAAAGTAAAAAAATATTCAGTACTTATCTTGTATCTGCTTTAACTTCTATGTCTTTTACTATGTCTCAGCTCTTCTCTTCCAAATAAAAAGTTCAAATTTGGATTTCTCATAAAATCTTCTAAAAAAAACATATTTTGTTTTCACGGTTAACCTAAAAGTAAACTTTTCGAAATCATCATAATTTTCAACTGACTTAGATCGTGATACAGATTTAAAGTGTGAATACACCATTTACCAATGTTGTAACAAGAAATTCTAATTTCGTCAAAAATATATCTATCTCTGAAGAAATAAAATATTGGACCATTGCAACTTTATTTTCGATTGTTTGTTTGTTTGTTTGTTTGTTGGTTTGTTATTTTATGTATTTTTGCATGAAATATCAAAACCGACACAAGTAAGAGCGCAAAGTAAAGGTTTATTCAAAGAAAGCTACTCGTAAAGATAAATGGTCAAGAAGTTAAACATAGACATACGATGTGATATCAGTAAGAAAGTTAGAAAAAAAATGGCGCAAATTTTGAAAGAAAAAGAACGGAAGCACGAAAAATGACAATTGCTGCCGAAGATAAACTCATGCTTATTGAGAGAAAAGCAGGTAAAATGAATATTGTTCCAGCGTAGGTAACTTAACTTAATTCCTCTTGACAGGAACACTCTCATTCTCAACTGGAAAAATTCGACTCTGATCAGGGATGCACACACAGAGAAAAAACTCTGTTATGAAAAGTAAATATGCAAAAGTGACTGTAATATGCAGAAAGGTATAAGGGGAAAATGCGTTGAGGACATGATTCCAAATTAGAACTTTTTGGCTTGTAAGAATGTATGTGAGAAGAAAGCCGGGAGAAAGACTGAATGATCAATGAATGTTTCCAATGTGCAAGTATGGTGGTGGGTCTCTTATGAAGAGGAGGTGTTTTTAATGATAGAAGACTGGAAATTCGATTCAGATCAAGAGAATCGTGAAGAAAGTACGATATCATTCGATTTTTTGTTGACATGCAATTTCATCTTGTAAATGCTTGATTTGAAAAAAATCACCTTTCAACAAGATAATAATCCAAAAAACTCGACTAGAAAATGCCAAGATTACCTGAAAAACGAACATATTAGAAATAATTACTTTGCCCTCTCAATTTCCTGATGCCTCATCCATTGAATTAGTATGGAATAAATTGGTTTGGAGGGTTCGGAAAGAATTCCCGAAGAGTAAGAGTGGGCTTTTTCAGAGCAGGAAGAATGCTTGCGAAGGCCTGCCATCTACGTTCTGTAAAGGAAAGAACTGGAAGAATTTGTAAAGCAGTAATAAAAACAGGGGATCGATTTACTGCTGAAAACAAAATAAGATGCTACTTCATTTTTTTCTAATTAGGTGCTTATTTTTGACAAAATAAACACAATGCCCTAAAGTTACAATTTTTTTTCTTTTAATTTAAAATATTCAAAACATCATATTTTAAGGTGTTTATAAAAGAAAATCAAGGTGACATCAAACATTCCCACACACACACACACACGTATATATATATATATATATATATATATATATATATATATATATATATATATATTATCACAAATTATTTTTACCGAAAAATTTTCAGTAGATTTTTTTTTCTGAAACAAAGATACCAGGATTTTAACATTTCTATTCGAGAAAATGCGATCAAAACTGATATTATAATGCAATATACATAATAAAACTCTACAATATTGAAACAATGCGATAAAAACTGGGAATATGTCGTTGGTTGGTTGGTTGGTTGGGGTTTATTGCATATCACCCTTTGTAGGCTGCTTAATGCAAAATCCATTTTTATATAAAAAATTAGTTCTATTTAAAACAATTCAGTTTAGCATGAGTACAGAGTTTAATTGCAAAAAACATTTCTATTTCAAACTCTTCAGTTTAGTCAAACAGTTCTAATTCAAACAATTCAGTTTAGCATAATTACACAGTTTAGTTCTATTTAACCTTTAGATAAGGACTTACCAAGTGCTTCTATTCCGGGCCTGAGTGGACCTGAGAGCGATGACAATATAGGGGTGCTCCGCATTCCCCAAATCTCCAGCATCACTGGAACCTCACCATCAGATTGTTTAGTGTCATATTGAGGACATGCAGTACTTGTATTTTACAGAATAGGGAATATGTCATCATAATAATCAAAACCCGCCGATCTCACCAATTTCATTGACTATCACTCGCTATCAGTCCCATCGTGCAATGCTCCAATACAACTGCATCTAGTGTACACACAGTGCAAATGAAAGTAAGTTTTGGATTGTCAGCGAACAGTTGTGTCCATGTCTAGTTGTCCACAAGAGAACGTTGGTTACAAGTTCGTCCTTATTTCCTAAGCAGTACCCAGCATGTCTTGCTAGTCTTTTGTGGAAGGTTTGTGAGATAAGAGGTAAGTTAGCGTCTTACTGTTTGTTTGTTTTTTTATTTATTTTTTGTTTTCTATCATGCTGCTTCCAGGCTTTGTTCCAAACAGCTTACAATTTCAGAGAGTATATGATAATTGAATTTTGCAAATAATAACATCTATTCATATTCGTTTTCAATATAGAATATTCGAGAAGTTATAAAATTCTGCTAAGTTCAGATTTGAAGAAAATTATCATTTCTATAAAAAGAATTCGAGGAGGTATAATGTATATTATAGATTTATTGAAAAAGAAAACGAGCTAATAAATTTAGATTCAGATAACATTCTTCATGAGAAAAATACCTTGATATAACATTTACTTTCCACCTTTTCTCCCCAAGTAATCCCCTATTGTGGATTACACGGCTTATTATCCCAAACCATTGTCCGCAAAACATTCGTTCCATTTACTCTGCTCAGATTCATAGATCTTTTTTAATGTATTCACACAAACCTTCCGCCACGAGTAGAATATGACACAGGGCAATTTTAAAGAGGAGAACAGCTGCTTTGAATTCAGAGATTTGTTTTTGCGTGTCTGGCAAAAGAGCTCAGTATTTACTAATATGTACCCTTAGCTGGGGGAAACTGGTACAATCATACTTTTTCAAAGGAAATAATGTAAAGTGAAACGTAAGCAGAAACGTTAGATTTCACAGATTCCATTTGCTTCGACTATAGCTGTTATACAAAAACGCTTCCAAAAACAATATTGTACCACTTTATTTCCAATTCACTAAAGCACTTTGATCGTATGATTAATTCTTCAGTCGCAATAAGATTTATAATTTGAAAAAAGTTGTTTTTTTTCTTAAAGTCGTATTTACAGCTCATGGACTCTGACAAATAAAACACCTTGATCCTCTACTGGTTGGATGAAGAACTGAACTCAATGCATATACAGTATTTAATTAAATCCACACGGGGTTTCTGTGCAGAACATAATAAGTTTAAATTCAGGAACCGCGCTGGTAAAAACCGCTGCGATAAGAATTATTGAAACATCAGAGGTTTCCGGGATGGAGTGTGGCCTTATTTAGAATGAGGGATTGGTTTCCACTGATTAGGAATTATCAAAAACAGCCTTTTGATCTTCTCGAATAGGAGAAGACGGCTGGCTATCTGGGATAAATAAACTGACATCACTATGAATGCCAAATCTCTGATCCGAGGCACAGGGCCAAAATGTGAGATTTCGATCTTAGACACATGGTACAGATACTCATATATCTTGTCTAAATTTTTGGAATATGTAAAAGATGAATTCAATTTGAAATATTCTTTGTCTACACACCATCAACGATATAGTGTTTAGTAAAAAAATTCTTAAGACTGGGTGCATTCACTAGCGAAGTTCTCGATGAAGTGTCAAAGCTCTTATTAAGTTGATCGCTCTGAAAATCTATTAAATATAATCTTCACACATTAGGTCGTCGACAACGACTGTTTTCCTGTACACAAAGATGTTAAAATACTAAGTATCATCAGTTTGTATTGATACCGAGACTATAGATTTATTTCATTTTAACATTTACAAGCTAAAGAAAGAGGTGAGCAACAGAGAAACTTATGCAAAAAGTGACGATACCTTGACAAAATCTATACGAGGCAGTACCAATTCCCGATACCCTTTCTCAATAAATTTTTATAAAATCAGTTTTGGTAGAACATAACATTATACAAGTGGAGAAACCTGACCTAAATCAAATGGAAAAATAAAAGAAAGCAAAAAGATAAGCAAACACTTGGATCTTGCCGTAGAGCTGAAAAGCTGTGAAACATAAAAGTAACGGTGATAATAATCATGCTTCTAAACTTTCGAGCGGTCCCTAAAAGTCTGGGTGAGGGAGTTGAAGAAATGAAGATTTAAAGAGGAAGAACCAGATAATAGCACTTTAAGATCAGCTAGAATACTTAGAAGAGTCTTCGAAACCTCAGAAAACGTACTGCTGCCGAGACATCAGTGAGAACTCGTCTGAAAAACTCACAAAAATATGCAACAATATTAATTAACTTCGTCATTTTTGACTCAGTTCCTATCGAACTCTTCGATATTTTCAAAGTCATTTCCCCCAAGTTTTTTAAACTGTATGTGGATAAGATTATTTTCTCCGGCTTGTGTTCGAATAAGGGTTATTGAAAAAAAGAACTCTTAGAAAATGCCAACCCACACACTTTGCAAGAAAATACTTCAGCTTCAATCTTATTTTGCATGTCTTTTGTCAAAATCGGAAAATCCTGATCAACACAGTGGACAAAAGTTGGCTTTCACAAGAGTCTATTTTCCCAGTTATTTTATAAACATAAATTTTAAAAACCTCATGTAGTAAATTGTAAGAAAAAAATTGTCTTATGAGCTGACAAAATGCAGATCTACATATTTAACAAGAATATTTTTTCTTTAGTATGTGTTTGAATGTGCCTTTTAAGTTTCAAAACAATTTTTCGGCAATATAATTGTTATCTGAGAATTCATGAATTTTTAAATATTATTTTAAAAATAAAAAAAAAACCAGGAGACTCAAACATTATTTAGAATTATATTATTAGAACTAGTTTATATTTCAATTAACTGCAACGTTTAATCAATAATTTGCGTTAAGTTGTTAATAATATTTTAAACAAGTTAACAGATTATAAAAACTATCAAATAGAATTGTAATAACACCCCCGTCAGCTGACACCCGACTATCTCAAAGTCGTTAAACTTCTCATGGCCAGTGATTCATCTTGTGTTTTTTTTTTTTCTCATTTCCGTCTAGGGGTATTACACATTTCTTTACGGCCACATAAAATACAACTTAGAGGGTGGAAGAAAAAACGAACACACACGGGTTTGGGTCAACTCCAGGAGCAAGAAAGGGGTTTGTGACACTTAGCATTCTCCGAGCATTTGTAGACTATCGCGAGCATGTATTTTGCGCAAAACTTCTACAAAAGCCACTAGGAATGCTAACTCATCTTTGACTGTCTTCTCTCACCGCCTCCTTCTGCAGGCCGTACATCTCCTGGACTGCTATCCCAAGCCGACTGTCCTCCTCCGCTCTCCGTTGTCGACTGCTCTCTCTCTTTCTCTTTGACCTTCCTTCCCTCCTCCACTTCCGGTCTCGTGGGAGATCTCGCCGTTAGGCCCTTTGTGTGGGTTTCGCGCCAAAGTAGCCAAAGAGATTCTCTGACTGGCGTACACATACACACCCAACACAACGAATGGCCACATAGTGTCACCGAATATAAATAGAGTAATCTTTTTATTTTGCCTAATGTTATGAAAATTAAAAAGGACAATCTATAGATAATAAAAATATGAGAAAATTTTTTTCACCTTTACATTTTTTTCAACAAATGGTTCTTATCCTGATATCTAATGATAATTCACCAGATATCCGTTTGCCAGTACAACCCAGGTTCCTCCATCTTTAACTTGTTTCCTACAAAAGTTTCAGAAATTCTAATGGCCATCAATGAAAAGATTTCAAGTGATATTCTGCTACAAAACAAACTGATTATATTTATTAAATTGATTTTATAATCTATTTATCTACTTGTCTATTTTAATCAACTTTTTAAATTCATCATCAAGTCGTGCCGATAATACTTGCTCCCTTGATACTTTCGCTCTCCGTCTGTCCAAATCGTCCTTGCGTCCTGTGTCCGTACAGAGAAGATCAGTGTAACTTTTCGCCAGTCGGCCAACATTTATATCTCTATGTATAGGATTTCACAGGATAATGTTGCTTAGGAGTTCATACTCGCTTCTCTAGGCAGGACTAGCATGTCTTTCACATCTCACTTGGATGGTTTGCGAGATGGGAGGCAAGTGGTTGTACAGCTGCTGTTTTGTGGGTTGCTGCTAACAGGATTTGTTCAAAATATGACGTTGCATTCTTGTATAGTTCTAGCCATTTTTTTTGTTAGAGTCCAAGTGGTGCAACCATACAGTTGTACTGATTCGGCTATGGCTTTGAAGAATTTTTATTTTAATTCATCACAGAGATCAGATTTTCCTACGATCCACAACCTATCGTTAGTAGTCCGTGGCTTTTTCGTGCATAATTTGACTTCACTTTTAATAGCTGATTTATTCCTCTTCAACCTATTTCACTAGACTGTTATTTAATGTGAGGATGTCTCCATCTTTTCTAGAACACAGGAAATTGTTTAAAATACTTTATATAAAAAGAAGTAACATGCAAAAATAATTTTTTTCACATTCAATTACATACTACAAATTTATTTTTGGTATATGTTAATATTTTTTTTTTGCTTTAATACTACATATCTAACTTAACAATTTCAATATTAAATATCTAACAAAAGGATTTTAATATAACACATCTAACTAAATAATGCTGATATTACATATCTAACTAAATTATTTTTTCTTTAGAACACAGCCCAGTCGTCCAGGGCTGAAAAATGCGCCGACTGCCTGTCTGTAGAGCTGTAAGAGCCCAAAAGAAGAGTCCTGGATGTGACACTTAGCAATTTGATGGTGAGTTTCAGGAAAAGATTATTTTCTAAAAAGTCTTTGTTGACGAATCTTATATATTTAATATACGTTTATAAACAGGATTTGCTATTAACTTACAACGGTTTATATTCAGTAGAACACGAACAATTAACCAACCAACATGTTTCGGTTAAATATAGGGTGTCTCAATATCCATGGGACCCCCGTGACTGTTTATACCTCAACTAATAATAATAGTATGTTCTTCTTTTGTGTCAGATATGAAAATAGTATACTCTAACGACTATTAATCCTCGACTACAACGCTATGGACAAGAGAGGAAAAATATTTCTTTTGGGGACAAAATCATTCAAAACTGTCTCAAAATAGATGCAACCCGTTAATATCTCTATGATTTATTACTGAGACAAGAAACTCAAAAGAAGATTGCATTTCCTCGAAGCTGATATAGTAGAAATTACAAAAACAAGGATTTGATGCCTCTAGCTCAAAGAATCTTTTTACAAGACATGTTCCAAAATACCGCCATTGCACATGTCTCAGTAATAAATCGTTATCATATTAATGAGTTGCATGTATTTTGACACATCAAGTATAACTGTTCAATATTTTACTAAGATTATTGATATTAAAGCGAATTTATAGTTTTAAGTAGCAGCTCTTTAAAGTATTTAACAGTATGCAAAGAAAGGAGCTCATATTCGCAAATAAATCATGTATTTTGGCCTTTAATAGCCTATATTGGTTGATATGTCATAAAATACTAACAAACCAAAACAAACTCTTAAAAATAATCTAGGAACCAGAAATAACTTATCTAAATATGTGTTTCCATGCTGTAAGAATTTGAAATCGAAAAGCAAAATGCGTAAATTATACGGCATTTTGGACAAAGAAACTTCTAGAGTTTGTAAAATAAAATTGGAGACATTTTCTACGAAGTAAAAGACGTTTTATGTTGTGTAATGAACTTAAATAGACTAAAATAAAATGTTAAAAATTAGATAATCTTTATCTGATGCTCAATTTATTTTTTGGTAGATTTGCTGATAAAAGTAAACATTGACCAATTAATTAATGAATTTTTTTTGTATCTTTCTTTTTTATGTTTATAACTTACGCTATCATATTTCTAACAAAACCTTTGGGAAATTTAAAACATGTAATTACGAATTTAAAAGTAATTGTCAAAAAGAATTTAGAATTCGTTATTTATAGAGTAAAAACTTTTTTGCTGGTTGGCTTAGGGTTTTAATTATTCTTTTTTTTTTGGGGGGGGTAGCGTTCATTGTACGTTCATATCTACATTTTTGAAGATGTTTTTTAAGGGTTATTTGCACGTAGTTTTGTTAAGTATTGCTATCTGATGAAAATAATTTGCATGCTACCTTATGGTTCCAAGTATTCCTATCTTATACTAATAAAATTGCACAACGTGTTTGCCAATGGCCATGGAGACCAGAGTTCAGTTCCAGGTAGCGTCATACCAAAGACTTAAAAAATGGTACTTGATACCTCATTGCTTAACACTCTGCATTATAAGATACGTATCAAGGGTAAAGTGGACCAATCCGGGGAATGAGTAGCACCCTCCCCTACACTTCGGTTTAGTAGCTATTGAAAAGGGAGCCTCCGGTGGCCCTCGACTACGGTCGCAAACTTACTACTTATATGGCTTTAAATAATTAGAACTATCTATTAATATACCAGCTATGGGGTAAATGGTACCACTGATGTCGTTTTACACGGATAGATATGTCATTAAATAACCTATGTAGTTTTATATACCATTAAACACAGAAATTCAAACTGAACTACTAAATAGTATCATTTGTCTGCCAACATTTAATTGGTTTCAAGGAACTAATGATCATACTTCATCATCATCACCATCATCATCATCATCATCATCATTTAGCGCCCCCTCTCTCTATCGTCCATTGCTTCCGGCAGGTATTCAGGACTATATCCTGTATCGGCACAGAACTGCTGTATGTAGGTTCGAGGTAGTCGTCCTGCATTTGCTCGTCCATGTAAAGGGGTCCACAAGAATCATACTTACTAAACAATTATAGCGTCAAGAAGCTATCATTAATACAAATAATTTTTATCAATATCAAAATACCAATAATCTTTAAGCGGATCTATTTAACCCAGGCATCGGACATTAACAGGTATCACGACTCCAATGACAGTGTACCAGAAAAATAATGACAATGAAGTAGTTCTTCTCAAAGATCCAGAACTAGAACCTCGCCGTCAGTTAGAGTTTACTGCCATATTAATGGCACACCTTTAGTTGGGGTCACTTACCTCTCTGTATAGGATACAGTAAGCATATTCTAATTCTTACTGATAGGAGGGATTTTTTTAATATGAAAATGCAATGTGATTAATGTGCATATCTTTATTTTTGTTTGGATTGTTCACCCAGTCATGCTATCCAGCTCCTGAATATCAGCGCTTATCGTAAAAGACGAATATGCTACGTTTTAGTAATAATGATAATAAAGAGAATGGCTTCGAACTGACGAAGAAAAGAAGCAGAAGGTACCCCGCAACAACAATTACCGACGCCGACTACGCCGATGACATAGCGATACTGGCAAATACACCTGACCCAGCCGAAACACTACTGCATAGTTTGGAACGAGCAGCAGCAAGCATAGGCCTTTATGTTAATGCACACAAAACGGAATATATGTGGTATAATCAAACGGGAGACATCTCCACTCTAGAAGGAAGCCCTCTTAAACTAGTAGACAAATTGACTTACCTAGGATGCAGAGTCGAATCAACCGAAAAGGACATCGAAACGAGGTTAGCGAAAGCATGGACAGCTATCAATAGGTTATCGATTATTTGGAAATCAGACCTAACCGATAAATTGAAACGCAGTTTCTTCCAGGCAGCGGTCACATCGATACTGCTATATGGCTGCACTACATGGACGCAAGCAAAACGACTGGAGAAGAAGCTAGACGGCAATTACACAAGAATGCTACGTGCAATCTTAAACAAGTCCTGGCGGCAACACCCCACAAGACACCAACTGTACGGCCACCTACCCCCTATCACGAAAACTATTCAAGTTAGACGAGCCAGACATGCAGGACACTGCTGGAGAAGCAGGGACGAACTCATAAGAGATGTACTCTTATGGACCCCCACACATGGCCGTGCAAAAGCAGGACGACCAGCACGAACATACATCCAGCAGCTATGCGAGGATACGGGATGTTGTCCTGAAGACCTACCTAGGGCGATGAACGATAGGGAGGAGTGGCGTGAGAGGGTCAGTGATATCCGTGCTACCAGCGCAATATGATGATGATGATGATGATGATTACTCTTAGTAATAACGATACTGTTTGCAATAATGATAATATAATTTATTACTGTTAGTAATAATGATACTGTTAGTAATAATGATAATGTAATTTATTTACAAATGTAATTAGATTAACTATTGGGAGCATCAAAATATCATAAATCCTTACGGAATGTCTGATACTGACAATTATATTTTCAACGGAAAATAGAGAAGAGTATAAATAAAAGCAAATGAAAGAAAACTGTTAAAAAATCAATCAAGATTTATTATATCGATCATCAAAACAAGATGATGGTTTCCTCTTATTGAGTGGCTATTGATAAGGAGACTGATAAGTTCCATGAGAATTAATCGAGCACTTTTGGAAAAAAATATATTTGTGTTTTCATAAAGACAAATTAGAACCATTTCTTCCCTCCACCCTCTCAGTGGAGTCACGAATACACTAGCAACATCGGAGGTATAATGGTTAAAGCGCTAAGTATCGACTGGCACCTTTCTCTATCGTCCATCGCTTCCGGTAGGTCTTCAAAGTTACATCCTGTATCAGCACAGAGCTGTTGTATGTAGGTTCACTATGGTCGTCCTGCCTTTTCTCGTACATGTGAAAGGGTCCACTGGAGTACGCCACTTAGGAGTTCGTCTTTACTTTTCCAGCAGTGTCCCGCGTGTCTGGTTCGTCTAATTTTGATAGTTTCTGTAATGGATGGTAGGTGGCTGTACAGCTGCTGTTTTGTAGGATGCTGCCTCGGGGACTCGTTCAATACAGCTCGCAGCATTCTTGAGTAATTGCTGTCAAGCTTTTTCTCCATACGTTTAGTTAGCGTCCATGTGATGCATTAATCTATTATATATTTAAGGAATGACTCATTATATCTTTAAAGGTAAATAGAACTTATAAAGAGAGTGTGTCTTCGTGGTGTAATGGTCAAACCAATGGACAGCGAAATTGTAGTAACCGTGTTCCAACTACACTCGCACTATCACGTTCACTTTCGGACAAATACCCTTGGGAAAAGTATGAACCCCCTCATCCTCCCAGCAATGGATTAAATCGTACAACACTGTTCTTCGAGAAGGATGGCTTTGGCATTAAATAGCCTACAAAAGATGATATGCCAAGAAAACAAGAACTTATAAGTGGCTTGTATACTACTTTTTTTTGTTATTCAGTAAGAGAATGACTTAAATGTTTCCGAAGATTAAAAAGAACATTTCAATAATTGATAAGTGGTCGTACAGCTGCTGTTTTGTGGGTTGCTACCTCCAGGACTTGTTCAATATTGCTCGTAGCATTTTTGTGTATAGGTCATCAAGCTTTTTTCTCCATACATTTAGTTAGCGTCCATATAGTGCACTCATACAGCAGGATCGGTACGACCGCTGCTTGGAAAAAACTGTGTCAGGTCTGACTTCCATAGTCTATCGTTAGCTGTCCATGACTTTGCTAGTAACATGTTCATGTCTGTCTCGGCTGATGAGACACTGCTTCCTTTGGTAGGGGAAATTTTTTACTAGTTTCAGAGAGGTACTGTTTAGTATTGAGATATTGCCTTTTTGATCAAAGCACATACATTCCGTCTTGTGTGCATTGACATGGGGGTCTATGCCTGCAGCTGCTTGTTCCAGATTATGTAGCAGAGTTTTGGCTTGGTCGGGAGTATTTGCCAGAAGCGCTATATCACCGGCGTGGAACTGTTTATATGTATAAAAATGGATTTGGCAAAAAATAACCTACTATAGTTGATGCGCCATGAAGCCAAACTTGTAGTACCATGTTTCTCAAGTCTATTTCAAAGAGTTAGTACCTGTTAGGAGTCTATGTCTGTGTCAAATAGATTTGATTGAGACGATATTTCGATTAATTATGTACTAAATTCATTCAGAATTAATCAACATCCACATTTAAATTGCGGAGTTGGTTGGTTTGTTAATTGCTTGCTTTTATACAATTTCAATCTTCCAGAATTATTTTTCTTTAAATTCCTTCATAAGCATTTTACATTGCAAGCGAATAGACAGATCAAAAACCTGTTTAATAATTATTTGAAAATGATAATAACTTGAAGTAACTATTCTTAATACCTAATGTAAACACAAATCATTATCGTCATCATTATCGTCCAGTCACGCAGATAGCACGAGTTTCCTAAATCTCTCTCTCCTGTCAGGTCTTCTGGTGTATATCCTATGTCCTCACAGAGCTGATCGGCCAACACTGGCGTTTCCATGTGCTGGAGTTTATTTCATATGTTCTAAATATAACAAAAACTAAAAAATAACATTCGCAAATATTATTCATCTCCCATTAACTATTCCTATCAAATTGAAATTCCTGTTTGAAAAGCCAATATATTAGTAAAGTTAAATCATTCAAAACGTAAGCATTTCAGACTTAGTTACGATATCAATGTGCTAAGAGCAAACGTACATCAAAATTATTATCTCAGATCAATTAGAGCCATATATTTGACCCTGATCTTACCCTACCGGCTCAGAATAGACCTTCAAATAATAAAAAACATGAGCTCCTCCACACTTCCTACGGTTCCAAAATGGATGTCCAACTAATTTATGCATTTTCATTCTACGAATACCTCTAGTTATTTGCGATAACTAAGTAGATAATTTTTTTATCGATTTTACGCCCAATTTTTCAAGGGAAAGGCTTAAAACTTTCTATCTTCAGTTGGCGTAGGACATCTTGCAATTCTGGTTTTATTCTCTTATCGAACATTGAGATATACAGAGTTATAATTCAAATTATAAATGAAAAATCTGAAAAAAAAATTGATTTTTTTACTACTCTTTAAAAGTCATTTATTTTTATAGAATCTATTTTATAATTATTCAATAAATAACTGAATTGAATTTACTATGATAAATGAACAGCCCTTTCAAAAAGTTTCGGGAAAACATTTAACCTAACAATGAATTCTTATTTTAAAATACCTTAGTGCTTTGATCACTTTGGAAGCTTACCGCTTTATTTCAACAATTTTAAATTTTACATTTAATGTTTGAGTGTTCAAAAGTATATTTTGTGTTTTAACATTTGATCCTGCCTCTTAGATTAAAAAGAACACGATGACAGAATAAATGGAAAACAAAATTATGATACCTGTAACGATTAATTCCTTGTTGCCTCCTACCACCAGTGAACAGGGTGACTATCTTTTTGTGAACCTACAAGAAAGTGTCAACCGTGACAACTCACCCGGTAAGAGCGAGAAACAGTCACACACGAGAGTTTGGGAATGTTAAAATCGTCAGTCAGTCAGTTAGTGACTGGGAGAGGATAAGCAAGAACAATTTTAGAGCTAGCAAGACCACCTCTCCTCACTGGGTTGGACTACAATTCAGCAGAGCTCTGGTAATTGCTTCATCGACTCAAAAATGCTACTCCATATCTTCCTGGTTTAAGACTGGTCTTTAGGAAACCTTAAACACACTAAAGTGAATGGTATTTTTACTTGGACAATGTATCTTTCCTTTCCGATGAACCTGACGCCAAAGTTTTCATCTTTTTGTCCCCTTACTTTTGTTGAAACCCAGAAATCCAAAATTTTGAAAATTTTGATGTTACAATTTGCGAAACATTTCTGTCTCTTATTTTCTTTCGCTGGACTTGAAATAATTTCTGAACTGAGGATACTGAAGACATTCTGAAACCTGCAAACAGGACTAAACTGATTTTAGTTAATAAAAATGTGGTTATTGAATAGGTTTGTGCTTGCAGTAATATCACTCAGAATCTGACGTGGTTTACGGTATACTTGGACGATAAATATGCCAGTGCAAGTTAGTAAAATTGAATATTTTCCTTTCAATATTGAATTTTTATATGGGGTTAATGTTGGTAAGTTGATACGTAAGGTAGGAAAAAAAACTGTTTGCTTTGAGATAATCGCACATCGACTGACTTACTTTCTTTCAAGCAAGCGTCTATTTTTCTTAGAATGAAAATAATTTGAATAAATGGTTGATATTTGCGAGAAGGACACTTATGAAACACGTACGTAAATTATTATACCTCCTGAATATCCAAGAGTGGAGGCAGTATTATAAACATATTCCCCGAAGTTTACCTCAAAATGCGAAAAACCTTGATATATTTGAATACACCTTTATACATAAGAACTTTTTTCGAGTCTCACATATCCAAATATTAAAAATGAATACAGATGAAACTAAACATTTCGAGTGCCACTTGGAGAATTGCGTAGATTGTACGTTTGTATTTACAATTATTACACACAATGAAATGATATCAAATATCTCTTTCAAACGCAAATAATTCGCATAGATTTACGACTTGAAGTATAACTATAAAATACTAATAGTCTATACACAATTATTTGGTTTAACTTTATTATTTCTACCTTGTATTAATCATTTTTTGTGTTTGTGCGTAATTTACAGTGAAAATAGTTTAATAAATTTTGGAACCACGCATTACAAGGACCAAACATTTTCATTTTCTAGGTAAACTCTTTCAAATAAATACAATGATTTAAATAAATATGTAACTTAGATATTTCTAGGTCATAAAAAGAAATATAAATATCAATGTTAGGGTCACTGTTTGGCGTTTACTTTTAAGGTTGGTACTGTGAAATTTTTCTAAAATCTAACCATTGGCAACAAATGTTTAGTGCCAAAAGATGTTGTTTGAGATATCAACTCATTCACACAGGCGCCTCTGGTGGTGTAATGGTTAGCAAGCTCGACTAGCAAACCAACACGAGTGAGTTCGAGTCTCATTGGGTGCCCCTTTCATATGGCCTTGTGCCACATCTAAGCAAAAAGCTTAGTAAATTTCCAACTCATTCACACTATCACCACAATCGGTAATACTGTGTTCGAGTTTAAGTGAAAACGCCATAAATATGAACCTGTGTCAAGCTAAAAAGCAACAACATGGGAACACTTAGAATAATGGTTATCGTCTTAATAAATGTGATCAGTGACTCAAGTTCAAATCTTGGGCATGACTGTTTGCGTTTAGCTTGGAGCTAATACACTTCAAAAAGGCATGAAATGTCTTTCCTCCTCCCAAAAGAAATAACACATTAGCTATAAGCTTAGATTCCATCTGCAATTGCGATCATCCCTATTTATCTTAGAATTTACCTTCAGTTGACTTATTGGGATAGTGTTAACTATTATCGATAGAGCTATATGGATGTACTATTTGGACGCTAATAAAACGGCTGGAGAAGAAGCTTGACAGCAATTACACAAGAATGCTGCGAGCAATATTGAACAAATCCTGGCGGCAACACCCCACAAGGCATCAACTATACGGCCACCTACCTCCCATTACGAAAACTATCCAAGTTAGACGAACCAGACATGCAGGATACTGCTGGAGAAGCGGAGACGAGCTCTTAAGGGATGTACTCCTATGGAACCCCACATATGGCCGAGCGAAAAAAGGAAGACCAGCTTGAACATATATAAAGCAGCTCTGTGAGGATACGGGATGTAGCCCTGAAGACCTGCCAGAGGCGATGAACGATAGGGAGAAGGGGCGAGAGAGGGTCAGGGATATATGTACTGGCTGCATGATATGAGGATTATGATGATTATGAATGTGCGATAAGCGCGATGATTATTGTCATAAGAATCGGAATCGGTACCTCGAACTGAAATCTTGGATGATGCTGTTTGCTTTTCATTCCGTTCTAATGTCCTTGGGAAAAGCATGAAACCATCTGTTCTCCTCCCGATATGGATAAATGTTAACGCATACGTGTTCATTAACCTTGTTATGGCCAACAATCTAGCTAAAGAAAACCCTTAATTCCAGTCAGCACCACTCAGCTTGAAAACAATCTACCATGTATTATACCCTTCCTGTGGCTGAGATATTGACTAAATGCTACCTAAGCAAAACCCAGTAAAATTGCTCTATAATCTGCAACTTTCAGAAAGTAAATGAAAAAGTGTTATGCACACTGAAATCATAGGATTATATCTTTGAAAAATTATAAAGACTATTGCAAAGCCCTGCATACATGCACCTTGACTCTTATTGACCATTTATTCAAATGGTTTTCCTTTGAGTTACACATATTCAAAATTTCAATCAGGAAAGAACGCGTTTTAACAGATGAAACATACAAATGAAACCATCAATCAATTTAGTTGCTTACATTAATATTGCTAGCCTTGCAAATAATATGTTGTGGCTTTAGCGCATGAAAAATGATGTGTTTCCCTGGCTTGGACAACATCTCTTTATCTATAAAATGATTTCACTGTCATATTTGAAGAACGTTTATTCTTACCATTACATGCATATAATCTTTTGTATGATTATGCACTTTCCATTATAACAATGTTTGTATTCAGATGTAATAAAAATAGTCAATAAATCATTCAAATAGAAGCTACTCGTTCTCTTTTGCTTCGTTCTCGTATTCGCCAAAAAAATAAAAAATGTATAGAAAATTGTTAGACTAAAATATACGTTTGCATTATTATTACTAGTAGTAGTAGTAGTAGTAGTAGTACTAGTTTGTAAGATCACCATCATTATTATTATTATTAATATTATTTTTATCGTTATCATTTTTATCATTATTATTAATATCACCATTTTATTATTATTATTATTATTACGATTATTCTTCTTATTACTATTATTATTTGTAGTATCATATTTTTATTATTTTTATTATTATCATTCCCATTATTATTATTATCATTATTATTATTTGTATCATTACTTTTATTATTATCATTAGTATAATAATTTTTATTATTTTTATTTTTTTCATTCTCATTCTTCTTCTTATTATTATTATTATTATTATTATTATTATTATTATTATTATTACTTGTAGTATCACTATTTTTATTATTATCATTCTCATTATTATTATTATTATTATTATTATTATCATCATTCTTCTTCTTCTTCCTATTATTATTATTATTAGTAGTAGTAGTAGTAGTAGTAGTAGTAGTATAACATTTTTTATTATTTTTGTTGTTCTCATTATTATTATTATTATTATTATTATTATTATTATTATTATTTATGTCCGTAAACAGAGAGTACCATTGAAATGATTCCCCCCACCTCTTCTCTTGATATTTTAAGTTGATGGAGCGCAAGTTTTCTATTTCCCGAACTCAATGAGAAGAGAACGTAAACTGTAGTCCTTTATGTCCCATTAATCAAAATGCAGCAAGCATAAATGCGTAGGCGTGATCAGATTCCACAAAGCCTGCTCTATTTCATAAGAACACCAATCCGACAACGTATATGATTATATTGATCTTTCCTCCACTTTTTTTTTAAATTCTTTTTTTTTTTACTCGAAGAAAGAAAGTACTTCCTTTTTTTACTTTTTTTTCAGTTTCAACAGCGTGTATCTTTCATTGTATGTTACTAAACTGCTGCTGGCCACACAGTAAATTGACAATTGACATGCTAATAGACTCGGGATTTGGAATAGAAAAACGATATTGATTATGAAAGATTAATAATTTTTTTTTAAATAAGTAACACGTTTATTTTTAATACGACCATTTTTGTTGATAAAATAGTACTTTAATTTTATCAACATTTTATAACTTGATTTTTATTTGACCAATTATAACGGCATGCCATACCGTCTGTTGGTATTCTATACCGAGAGATTGGAGAATTATGTAGATTGTACGATTGTATTTACATATTTTCCACACGATTACACGATATCAAATATTCCTACCTAATACAAATAATTTGCACACAGCTGTACGGTTTCAAGTACGACTAGTGAATACTTATTTTCTACACGCAGTTATATGGTTTAAAGTAATTATTTCTGTCTTGTAATAATCATTTTTGTACTCAGGTCTATGGTTGCAAGTACTCCTATCAAATATAAAGACTTTTTTTATCAGATCTATTTGACTCATAGATGGGAAACAATGCGTCACTGATTACTTGTTTGTAAAAAACCCAAACTATAAAAAAAAGGAAAAAATATTATGCCCTGATTTTTATGTCATGGAAAGGGATTGATTTGGTTTGGTTTTATGGCATATCAACCTTTGTAGGTTATTTAATGCCAAATCCTCTTAATACATATATACTACATATATCTGATTTGTAAGTATAAGTTAACAAAGTTATAGGGTTTCAATTGTTGCTATGTATCCCAAAAAATTCAATTAAACATCAGTCTTTTATTTACACACCGTTAAATGATCAAACAGTTCTATTTCAAGAAGTTCAATTTAGCATTAGTCGTTTGTTTGCACACAATTTAATGGCAAACAGTTCTAATGTCCCATAGATAGGACTATATCAGGTGCTACTACTTCAAGTCAGAGTGGACCTGAGATCGATAGTAATGAAGCTCTACTCCGCATTTCCCAAAGCTCTAACATTACTAGAGCCTCACCATCAGATTGTTTAATGTCATACAAGGACACTCGTTGGGGGAGAGTTACCACTCTACAGAGGTGCAGTCTATGTATTCTACAGCCGTAGCCGACAGGGCAGATTCTGGAAATTAAATTTGGGTGCCAAGTTCAAATGTCCGGCTAATGTTGTTGCCGTTTCTCAGCACCAGAAAACCTGATGCCCGGCAGTGTGAACGAGATTAAATGCCGAGAATTCTACCAGTAGATCAAAGAGGTTTTTTTTGTTTTGTTTTGTTTTTTTAGAGTCAGACCGTAAGTGAGCAACTGGCATTGCGACAAGGAAATTTTTACATTAATATGTGATACTAGTATGAAGCAAGAGAGAAAAACTTGCTTCTGTTTGAATGATTTAAATGATATAAACTTTTCAGTTATTGATTCCCTTCCCACATTGATGGCGTTTTAAATTTTACAACAACTGAAAGAAACCCTAGAAAGTTCGTGATTGAATTTGGGGGAGTTGCAGTTCTAGTAAACAACAGATCAAATATGGTTTGGGAGTATTTTGTCCTTTTGATAGCTCCTCGCCTTTTAAGGGCTTCGATAAAAACTTTGAAATAGATAAAGATAAATATTCTCTCCTCCATATATAAGAAGGCATAGAAGCCCATTGAGGTACCCGGACTGATTTATCAAATGATAAGTAAACGAGAGAAACAAATTATACATGCGTGTTAGTCCACTTCTTTAGACACCACGTGTAACATAGCCATACATGAATATGTGAAACGTACGTAGAATGTTCATAACATCTATACATAGAACATAGGAATCCCGAAACATGAAAAACACTTGACGACTTCTTAGTTCAGGTACGAAACATTCAATTACCTTTGAGTTAAAAGGTTTTTCCACACAGGGAGAGAGATACATCTGACTTTTCCATCTGCCCCAAACCCCGTGCGACACCTACCACAAGGCCTCGGCGACAAGCAAAAGTCAACCGTCTTCTCTCGAGGCAGAACTCAACTAACTGACTTTTTTCAAATCACCCAAAATCCTCCGCGCACGCTTCCGGTGCATGACGTCATTCACATCCTATGTGGGAAACGTACATATAATGTTCATAACTCATATATGGATAACGTAGGAATCCCGAAACACAAAAACACTTACGACTTCTTAGTTCAAGTAAGAAACATTTTATTACCTTTGAGTTAAAAGGTTTTTCGACATAAGGAAGAGAAAGGCACAATCTTTCTATGACGACGTTTTCATCTGCCCCCGCCCCAACACGCGCGGCGCCTGTAGCGGACAAATTCGTCTGGCCTCGCCCCGGTCTCAATCTCAACTAACTGACTTTTCTCAAATCTCAGCCCACGCTTCCGGTTCGTGACATCACTCACATCCCTGGTCACATTCCCTATCTGCAATTTTTATTTTGACATCTCTGAATGACACATCCCTCGAACACGCGCGTGAACACCTGCGCTCATGTTGCACCTAACTAACCCATGCGCTAAGTGAAAGGTTCTCAGCCTAACTAAACCGAAAGGCAAGATATATGAAACGAAATCCCTCGGCCATAATATTACACACGGATCAAGTGACCATATTTTGCATCTACCCATTACATTACTGATAAAGTTTTTAAAGATCCAAGGAATTTCTTTGATATATTTAACTCACCCCTCCACAAAAGCAGGATCTGACACAAGGTCAATTTTTAAGCGGAGGTTAACAGATTTCGACTCAAAGTTTTCTTTTTCCCAGTCCGATTACCATACATAAGTTAGACAGCCTAGACTGCCCTACTATTTACCCTTAGTTGGAACGTAGGTCATCATATCCGTTTTCTACGTCGGTAATTACTATTGCCTGAGTGCTTTCAGATAGATTTACTCCACTCTGATCTTAAGAATAAGTGCCGGGTAAATATATATTCATTCTAGTCAACTTACATTTCCTACATAAATCATTGTGCTCTCTTTCAAGGAAACGATGCCTGTAGTATGAATGAATTATTGATTCAGAAAAGCAAATGAGGCTTGAATAAAACTGCAGTCATTGTATATATGTATATTTTTTTTGTTTTTTGTTTTTTTGTATTGAATCCCCAAAAGACAAAATCAAGACCTCTTCAGACTATTTTGATTAAAACTTGTGTTATTATCAAAATAGCGCTAATTTTCTCGAATACTCATTAACAACAAAGACACATTATGAAGAAGATGTAGGTGGGAATCAGGAAAATGACGGAAAAAAGGCTAAAAGAGAAAAAGAAGTTGGATAAAAAATTAAATGAAGAAGAAGAGGAGGAGGAGGAGGAGGAGGAGAAGGAGTTGAAAGAAGAAGTGGGGTTACACAAAATGATAAGAAACGAAGAAGAAAAAGAGGAAGATCAAGTAGAAAAAGATGGAGCCGAGAAAAAAACAATGTGAAGAGGGAGAAGAAGTCATACAGAAAAAGATACAGAAAAGATTAAGGAGGAACAATGAAGAAAACGAAGAATAGAAAAAGATGAGAAACGAGGAAAAAGTAGAGAAAGAAGAAGAAGAAGAAGAAGAAGAAGAAGAAGAAGAAGAAGAAGAAGAAGAAGAAGAAGAAGAAGAAGAAGAAGAAGAAGAAGAAGAAGAAGAAGGCTCCTAGAAATGTCAGAGAAAGTATAAACAAGAAACTAAGAAAAACAATGAAAAAGTGAGGAAGGTGAAGAAACATAGAACAATCTGAAGTAATTTTAGGTTAAGGATATAAAGTTTAAAGATACAATAAGTTTGGGGGAAATCGGAATTATACGGGCTGTAGGAAATAAATTTAAAGAATAAGGTAATATTATTCAAAAGAAAAAGCAAGAAGTAGAAAACGAAGAAGTGGGATAGAATGAAAAAATAGCGGTATTATCGGATGAAGTTGTGATTAAGTAAGTTAACTTAGTTTGGCACAAGGCCAAAAGTAGATGATCACCCGAGAAATTTAGCCTCCCAAAAATCGTCTTGATAGATGAACTTGTTAACCATGTCTTTACGAGTTGTAGCGAAAGAAAAATAGAAGAAATCAGGGAAAAGATGTTAAAATAAAGAAAGGGAGTTGATGATATTGAAATGAAGACATGAATAGAATGATTTGTTGTAGTTAGACTAGATGTTATACTTAAACAAGTTCGACATTCACACCAGAAATTGATTCGAAGAATCATCACACAACTAATGATCGGTATTAGACGACCTGTGAACTTATCAAATTGTCGACGTAAAGATGTCCACTGATTACATTGATACTTCTATTTCGAATTAAAAAAAAAAAGGATGATAAATGAATTCCATCGTTCAGCGCAAACAATAATCATTCCACAAGTATTATTCATTTACAAATCAGACTGAAAATTGACGACATCTCAAAAATTACAGCAATTAAGAGGGGTGCTCAAATAAGAATCTCGCTATGAAGTGCCGTTTGGCTGGGTTTTTATTACTTATACAAAGTCATTAAAAATCACACACACAACACACACACGTTCGCACATGCATAAATACATACAAAGACGCGCACATACAAGCACACACACACACACACACACACACACACACACATATATATATATATATATATATATATATAGGGTGATTGGAAATAAATATCTCTTTTAAAATTCGTATAATTTACTTATTAACTATAATTTTTTAGGAGAAATGAAAATTGTAGCATTTTAAAACAAGAGAGTTACTTTTCAATTATTTTATATATATATATATATATATATATATATATATATATATATATATAAGAGAGAGAGAGAGAGAGTACATATATACATGGAAAACTTAAAAGCCCCACAGGTCCACATACTGTCCATGACTTTAACTGGAATACTCGAACGATCAACGGATGTGTTTTTACATAATAAATCAGCTCTGGTCATAGAATCATTCAGTATTTTGAAAAGGTTTATTAATGTATTCTGTAAAACACTGCCAACCAAAGTTGATATTTCTTATAATTTAGCTTCTATTATAAAACAAAGTTGAGCACGTTTTAAAGAAAAAAATTATCCAATATGGACCCATTTGATGATTACACATGAAACTTTAAGTCATCGCTATTATCTGATGTTGCAAGATTCAGATTTTAAATCAGGTCTGCGCATAAGTGAATTAAATACATAAGAAACATTATGACACTCTCCTTTAATGATTCGGTGAATATTCAAAATCTGAGAGGTTTTAGATTGATTTATTCGAAAACCGTTTTGATTTTTTCTATCAATTTTCTCAACTTCAACACGGATAGGATTGAGAGGCAGGGCATAATAAACTTTAACAAAAAATAACTTTTAAAGTTATACCTCAATAGTTTTTGCAATTCTTAAATCGCCTTACTTCGGAAAAGGGGGAAATGTAGCCTTTTGTCCATATTTTGACAATGAGATATTTTTACACGGAGTTACATAATAGAAGATTGTTATCAAATGTTCTTTATCTTCCATACTTCTAGAGGTATTTTATTGAAGCTAGCAGCTTTTCCTGGTTTTAATTGTTTTTAGAATTGCTTCAAGTTTATTCTCCGTAAAATGTCGAATCTTAATGATGACACAGCAGTGTCGAACGAGAAAAATAAGTTGGCATCACTACACCAGCGACTACATACAAATATATTCCGCTTACTAACATCATTGACGAACGAACGATTCGACACCTACGGAATATTTAAGATTATTAAAATCTGTCCAAATAAATAACGGTTAACCAAGTATCGAGAACGATTGCTTACACGAAAAAAAAAAAAAAAACAGTTTGTTCACAAAATAAACTGACAAACTCGAGCTTTTAAAAAACTATTCACCAAATTCAGCGAGGCGAGATTTTATTTTTATTTTTTTTAACAAGAAAGCAAGTTCTCATACAACAAAAGAAAGAAAAATCTCAGGCATTATTTTTACTTCGGTCTGAAGGGTAATTTTTTTAATCTCCCCACCCCACACTTCTAAAAAAAGGTTGTCTACAATTACAAAAATCCCCCAGCGAAGAACAGAAAAAAAACCCTGCTTACTTGCAAACACTTATGCAAATGAATCATTTGGGCGCCACCAACTAATATTTTTTCTTTATTTTATTCATTACTAAAACTTTTTTTGGTTAACAGCTGTAGGAAATTTAAATGACCAAATTTCACGGAACAACAGTATTTAGAAAGAAGCTAAATCAGTAAGTAGTTCAATTCCTTTTTTTCTGAAAAAAAAAAATCTGTCTAGATTTTTGTGTACCTCCCCGTACACGGGTTTTCAAAGCAACAGTAATTGCTGTCATTTTTTTTTTTTGCCTTGTTCATCCCCTTTAGTCTATATATTATAAATCTTTACATAAATATAGAAGAATTAAAAATATATCATTCGATTGCGTCAGGATAACTTGGATCAGCAACAAAAATTCGAAGAAAGACAGAAAAAAATGGTTATGGAGTTATATAAACAACAATTTGAATTCCAACAATTTTCACTGCAGAAAACTGAACTACAGCAAAAACAACTTGAAGAATTATTCGTAAATTCTTTAGATGGCTCAAAAAACTGTGAAAAAAACACGATATTTTCCCAGAGTTCAATTTATAACTTGATTGAAACATTCGAATACGTACCAGAGAACGACAAAACATTCGAGGCTTTTAACAGGCGCCATGAAGATATTTTCAACGTAGACTGTGAACAATGGCCTTGTAAAATAAATGTACGTCTACTATTAAGAAAACTGAGAATAACCAAACATAATAGGTTAGTAGACTTTTTATTACCCAAGAAAACCACAGGCTTGGATTTTTCAGTGACTATTAGGCTCCTATCGGAACTATTCGGGCTTAACACAACCTTATTACACAAACGTTGGAAATGCCTAAACACAGTCAAGGACAACCAGCAAGATTTCCAAACGTGTGCAGCATCGGTGAACAAACTCTGTTACGATTTTAAACTAGCCAAGCTGCCTTCCAATGATTTAAAGTGCTTAATATTTGCACAGGTTCTAGTGTCAGCAGAAGACACCGAAGTCAGACGGATAAAGCAGCAAAATCCGTAACTGGCCAGAATATTAACATCTTAGGTGAGGTAATCCTTACGGTAACACTAAATGATGGTACCAAAAAGCTGAAAGCCTACGTACTAAAAAATTCGGACAACTTGTTCAGAAAAGATTGGGTAGAAAAATACAATCTATGGGATTGCCCAATGAGTACATTTTATCGCAAAATAGAAAGTACAACGTCCAATTCCGTAAATCTCAAAAAGGAACTCAATCAACAATTTCCCCAGGTTTTTCAGGTGGCCTTGGGAAATGTTCCAAATTAAAAGCTAAGCTCAAGGTGAAGGACGGTGCACAACCGGTATTCAAGAAGAAACGGAATATCCCTTTGTTGCTCTAGAGCAAATCAACAAAGAATTAGATAGACTTGAACAAGCAGCTATTCTGTCAAAAACAAACTTTAGTGAATGGGCAACACCTACAGTCCATGTAAAAAAGAAGTCCAACTAAATACAAATCAGTGCCGATTTCTCCACAGGGTTAAACGATGCCTTGCAGGATCAGCACTATTCTTTACCAAGCCCTGAAGAAATTTTCAACATACTTAACATTAAGAAGATGCAGAATTTGAGAGGGCTTCTCAACAAACTCTTAAAAAAGGACAAATCATACTTATGGACAACTAAATGCCAAGAGTCATTCGAAAAGATCAAGAAAACCCTTACTTCGGATCTCTGCCTCATCCAGTACGACCCTAACCTCGACATCATAGTCGCACGTGATGCAAGCTCATACGGGTAAGTGCTTGCATTCTCCATAAACTGCCAGATGGTTCGAGAAAAGCTGTGGCACGCGCATCTCGATCCCTGCTACCAGCTGAGAAGCAATATTCCCAAATAGAGAAAGAGGCTCTAAGGATAATATTCCCCGTTACAAAGTTCCACAGATACCTACATAGAAGACAGTTCATACTATAAACGGACCATAAACCCTTAATAACAATCTTTGAGTCCAAGAAAGGTCTACCAGTCTATACTGCAAATAGACTACTTCGTTGGGGAACGATTCTCTTAAAGTACAACTTCAAGATCAAGTTCCTAACATATAAAAAATATTTCCCACGCGGACAGCTTATCGCGACTTATTCCCAAAAATACGGAAGTCTAAGGATGAATTTACGAAATCAGAAACAATGTTCACAAGAAAAATCGAAGTCCCTCTTCGATAAACTCATTCCATGGGAAGCGAAGTTCAAGAAAACCGTCTCGCACCATAATAAACATTTCTTTCCTGGCGATAAAGTCCTTTTCAAGGCCTACAAAAACAACATGAAATTCTGGAAAGTAGGCACCATCAAACTAGTCTATATTGTCCAGGGACCAAAAAACACCCACAAACGCCATATGAACCAGCTCAGGAAATGCCGTTTGAATGAATGTGAGGATTTACCACAAAATATCTGCGAATAGCCGATCGACGCAATATTCGATCTCGACACGACTCAAGTCTCTCCGGATGTACGACACACGGGAAGAACAAGAAAATTTACGCAACCTCTCGACGTAAATCCCAAGTGGAGGAAATATTAATAGTTTCATTTTTTTCCAAGAAAAAAAAAGAAAATTCTTTGAAGTGGGTGTTGTGATACCGAAACTTACCTGCATCATGGACTCTTCCAGCACTATATTACTAGCGTAGTAATACCCTAATAGGGAGTAGTAGTAGAAGCAGTAGTACAAGAGTACTAGAAGTACGACGACCAATATTGTACACTATCCTTTGTAACTTTTGTTAATATATATTCCTTACCTCTAAACCGTGTTTTCCTTCGGTGTACCGACTTTGGTTCCACATCAATTATTTTGGTGTGAAGTCGGCTGCTCTTTCTATGAAGGTGATAACAAAGTTTTTATATTCATCGTTTGAAACATGTCTTTCCGATATCTTCTGAAGAGTAACTAACCTGTTTCTTACAGCCAACGAATAGGATTGCATATATATATATAGAGAGAGAGAGAGAAAGTGAAGACCAGCCATATCGTACTGATTTACATGTGTACTCCCTTTTCTGGTGAATCTTGACTGAAAAGATACTGTGATCAAAAGATTCTTTTTTAAGAGTAGTAGGCTTATCTACACAGAGAGCTATCGATGCAATTCTTATTCATAAATAGATAATCTAGATTTTGAAGTATTTGAATAGGTGTAAGTCCACTTTCCCCTTCCTTTTCCGAAATTTTGTGTTTTGTCATACAAGCAAAACCTCGGCTAGATGTTTACAGTTTATGTTTCCAGAGTTGTGTGAATAGAATATATTATTTCATTGTTTGCCTAAATGATCATTCCTGCCGCCACCGATGATCAGAACGTTGTGTTTGGGAATCTGCCGGACAAGGGAAGATAGCTCATAATAGAAGCCGATGATGCCCGTTTCTTCAATGAGATTAGAGCAACTAGCATGACATGAATTTTGTTCGAGGCTTGCCAATCAATGTAGCACACATCATTCATTTTGTTTTCTCTGTGCCGTTTTGTCATTTTAAAGCACGATGACTGAGAAGCATTCATACACCTCCGGTAGAGATATTAAGATAATTTTTCCCTTACATCTGTGGATATAAATGTCTCTCTATTTCCATATTCAGGGTGTTTTAGATCAAGTTCACTCTGGAAGATCCTATGTTCTTTTATTCATATGATACCTATATTCATACGAAGAACCACTAAGCTCGGATAGCTGGCTTATTGTATTCAAGGTTCTAGTGCTTAAGGTTGCTATGTTGAATGTGTTCTTACATCTAAACAAGTTTTATTTAGACATTTTAGTTGATTTTTCGAACACTAAGATCAGAGTTCCTATCTCAGCGATCGCATTTATAGACGCTATACTTATATATGAGTAGTAGTGGTCTCCTGACTGAACTATAGCATTTTGACTCTTGACCTGAGTGTTTCCTCTTCCCAGGATCAAATGAAGTGTACCCTTGACCCTTTTAAAGTCTTCCTTGTTATCATCCGACAACCCACCCTGAAATGGCCTGGTATTGTTATAACTCAAATTACTATACTTTTCTTTTTATTTTACCTCGTTTCATTGGTCTAATGAGTAGAGTGTTCGCCAATGGTCTTAAATACCGGGGTTCAATCGCAGGTCGAGTCATACCAAAGACTCAAAAAATGGTACTTGATACCGCCTTGCTTAGTACTCAGCACTATAAGGTGAGGATCAAGTGTAAAGTTGAGCAATCCTGAGAATGGAGTAGCGCTCTCCACTACACTTCGGTGTAATAACTATTGAAAAGTGAGCCTTCAGGTAACACTCGACTACTGTCACCGACTTTACTTTTTCTTACAAACTAAATCATCAAGAATTTTGTGATACATTTTGCTACAATTATTCAATAGAGAAATTTTGTCTCACTTTCAGTTCTTGTATTTTGAAGTTATTTACCAAATAGAAAAAGTCGTTTTATTTAAAATACATTGATGGTTAAGACTTGCTTCTGGAGATCGCAAGACGTGTCCTGTAATGACTTGTTAATGATAGAACTGCGTTTACTAAATTCTGTGATTTAACTCTATTTTTCGAGGTTGGGCCTATTTAAATCCTCTGAAAACTCAAGTAATGAAATAATTCTCCCATTTGACAGTCAATCTGAGAGGATATTACTGTTGCTGTCTTTATACTGTCACTGCTGTTAGTTTTAATCTTGGTTTATTGATTGATTGATTGTTAGATTGATTTTAACAATATGTCATCCCATTTGGAGTTATTGCGTACCTATATGTTAGGTAACGGCGTATATTATATATTTGCTGTATAGTTTCTTAAGTCTTTACACAGTTATATGATATAGATTATTCCTATCTAATACGAATGATTAGCAAATAGTTCTATTTGACGCATAGATAGGACCCTAACAACTAACACCCCTATGGGTCAGAGTCAATCTGTAAGTAATAGCAATGAAGTGGTACTGTACGCTCTCCAGAACTCCTGACCAGAGCATCACAGTAAAACGTATAGAATACAGTCAGCAGAGTAAGTTAACAAAAACGAACAACAGTAACGAAAAAATGGACTACCGTGATATCATAAATGCTAAGGAAAACTTGGTATTCCCTCTCCCACTGAATATACTTAATGATTAAATAAATCAATGATAATATTCATCTGGCTTAGATCAGTTCAATACGAGAAATAAAATTTGTGAGAATGGCAATTTTTTTTTTTACAAGAGAACAAGTGTTCCGTTTATTATATCCAGTTAGAGAAGAATGAGAAGCACTAAATAAAACTATAAGATAGATGTTATTCTGTGACAATCAAACTCACGAACAAAATCGAAAGAGAGACGTCATGCCTTGTTATGGGGACTAACGTTTCCTCTCGGTTACGATAAACAGGTTGCAATAGTTCAAAACAGCAAAGTGTAACGCACATTACGTGAGTTCTAGGCCATTGGTCACATTCAGCATCTAAGACAAACATTTTACATCAGTTTCCACGTGGTTGCCCAAACATAGAAGCAAGGACGCAAAATCGTTCCACCGGAAAAAAAAACAAACAACAAAATAAAAAGTGACGAATTCATTTACGATAAAACTACAATCTGATGCTTAGAGCAAGTAAGTAATGACCGATTTTGTAAAACAAAAGGAAAGTTCGATTTTTAAATTATATTAGATGCGATGGGGCAAGAAGCTTATCTCAAAAGAAAAACGGAATAGGAAGACTGAGTACGAATATCAGCTTAGGTAGCATTTCTTGACAAGAAAAATCACTGACGAAAATAAAATGGAATTAGTTTGAAAAAAAGAGTATTAAATAAATCACTTCATATTGTAACTTAAATGAAATCTTTTTAATCAATCAACTTTTCTATTCGGTATGGCTGTAAGCAGGCAAATATCTCGCTTCCTACTGGATTTTTTTTTTATGAATGAAAAATTATAATTTTTATCTCTCAGTATTCTTTTTTCTATGTTAGATTTACTTTCAAAGTTTAAAATAATCATATAAAATAGAATTTATTTTTTAAATGGAATTAATCTTTACAATACTAAAAGGTTTATAAAAATAATTGTCAGATGAACAACGAATTATGGTTACTTTCTTTGAAAATGGCCTGGGTAGGCTTTGTGGTATGTACTTACCCAACGCCTGCGTCACAAAGAATATGTGACACAAGGTAAATTTTTGAGTAGCGTGTAGATGTTTTGCATTCTTCTTCTATTGACCCGTTACTTTTGGACGAAATGATATTCAAACAGCCCCGTCAAGGTTTTGGATTTGTGTTGCCAATTCCATCTCATAAAATAAAGTACGGGTGCTTCCGTAATGTATACAGGCTTTATAATAAAAAAAAAAACAGAATCATGGTCCTTCTTATGTGAGGCAGTAAATGATGAAATATGGAGGTGCCCGTGGTGTAATAGTTATCCTCGTAGGAAATGGACACGGCGACACAAGTTCAAATCTTGGATGAGATTGATTGCATTTCACATAGGTCTAATACCCTTGGGAAAACTATGAATCTAATTGTTCTCCCTCAAACTATGGGTAAATAGTAGGGCAGACTGATTTCTTCAGCCTTGGTGAGGCAACTATTCTCGGAGAAGAAAAACTCTGAATTCAAACCTGTTAATCTCCGCTTAGAAATTGACCTTGTGTCATATCCTGTCCGAGCGGAGGGGTTAGTAAATAAGGTAAATGCTGAAATAAACAACTAAAAACACGCACCACGAAAAGTCAAGCGAGATAAGAATGAAATAAATGAATGTAGTTTTTACTTTACACGATTTACGAAACATACATTTCATTATTCCGTGAAATATTCTTGGTATGCATGAAGTCATATTCAAGTCTTTTACGTGGGGTATTAAACGGTAATCTCATTTCTTTGGGAGAACATCCGTAATTGAAGTTTTGGTATTGTGATAGCTCGATTTCTGAAATGAAGTTTGCATTATTAAAAAGAAATTCCTTTTCCCGAATAGCCGGAAAATCTAGCAAATTGTGACGACGTACTAAGAGCTCGTAAATAATTTGTTCGTTTAAATTGAGTTTTGGTAAAATAGATTTTCTTTTCATTGAAAACCAGCCGATTATTTTACTTCATCACTTCACTTGCAATTCAGTAAACGGTCAAGGAATCTGGGTTTTATATTATTCAACGTTTGATATATTTGCCCGTAATATTCTGAATGAGCTATGTGTAGTCTGCAGCTGCAAAGATTTCCATGATATCGAAAATATTCGCTTGGACTTTAGTCGAGATATTCTTAAATATTAAATGTGTTCCATCTTGAATATTCAGAATGACGCATTCAGCATCCTTTGTATGAACAGTACGACCAACAACAACTTATATCTTAAAACCTGTCAATTACTAGGAATCCTCGTTCCTAAACCTGAACAGTTCTTGTACGTTGTAATACACATATAATCTGAAAGGTGTCGTATTGACTGAGAAAAGCAGCTCAAGTATGGAATAATGATAATATAAATTTATTTGAGTGAATAATCCGGAAAAAATATAGAAATACGTGAATCATTTATAAATCAAGTCTTTGGACTGTCATTGTAATTTACTATAAAATGACTAGTGGATGATTTTTTTTTCAAATATCAATCTATTTATCTATTAATCTTAAATTTTTAGACTTCTTTAAATATACATATTTACAAAACCTACTGCAAGAGCAAGATGTGACACAAGGTCAATTTTTATGCGAAGTTTAACAGGTTTAAATTTACAGTTTCCTTCTCCAAGACTTTTTGTCTAACCAAGGCTAAAGAACCTAGTCTGCCCTACTATTTACGCATAGCTGGAGGGAGAATAATTGGATTCATTCCTTTCCCAAGGGTATCAATCCTATATGGAATGCAAACTGCTTTTTTTTTAGGATTTGAACTCGTGTAGCCGTGTCCATTTCCTACGATGATACTCGTTTACACCACGGTCACATTTAAAACTATGTTAGTCCTTTAGATTTGACTCATTTTCAAACAAGGCTATAATTATGAAATATCCTGTTAGAGAATCGAACTCACTATCAATGGTCTGCTACTTAAGTTGCTAACCATTTTGCTACGCGAAATCCCCATGAAATTCAACATTTCTTTTATTTAATACTAGACTACATATATGAGCCGTTTAGTAAGGATTACTACTATCACTAATCCTTCTTACATATATGAGCTGTTTAGTAAGGATTACTACTATCACTACTCCTTCTTACATATATGAGCTGTTTAGTAAGGATTACTACTATCACTACTCCTTCTTACATATATGAGCTGTTTAGTAAGGATTACTACTATCACTACTCATTCTTACATATATGAGCTGTTTAGTAAGGATTACTACTCTCACTACTCATTCTTACATATATGAGCTGTTTAGTAAGGATTACTACTATCACTACTCATTCTTACATATATGAGCTGTTTAGTAAGGATTACTACTATCACTACTCCTTCTTACATATATGAGCTGTTTAGTAAGGATTACTACTCTCACTACTCATTCTTACATATATGATCCGTTTAGTAAGGATTACTACTATCACTACTCCTTCTTACATATATGAGCTGTTTAGTAAGGATTACTACTATCACTACTCATTCTTACATATATGAGCCGTTTAGTAAGGATTACTACTATCACTACTCATTCTTCCATATATGAGCTGTTTAGTAAGGATTACTACTCTCACTACTCATTCTTACATATATGAGCTGTTTAGTAAGGATTACTACTATCACTACTCATTCTTACATATATGATCCGTTTAGTAAGGATTACTACTCTCACTACTCATTCTTACATATATGATCCGTTTAGTAAGGATTACTACTATCACTGCTCCTTCTTACATATATGAGCTGTTTAGTAAGGATTACTACTATCACTACTCATTCTTACATATATGAACTGTTTAGTAAGGATTACTACTATCACTACTCATTCTTACATATATGAGCCGTTTAGTAAGGATTACTACTATCACTACTCATTCTTACATATATGATCCGTTTAGTAAGGATTACACTATCACTACTCCTTCTTACATATATGAGCTGTTTAGTAAGGATTACTACTATCACTACTCATTCTTACATATATGAGCCGTTTAGTAAGGATTACTACTATCACTACTCATTCTTACATATATGATCCGTTTAGTAAGGATTACTACTCTCACTACTCATTCTTACATATATGATCCGTTTAGTAAGGATTACTACTATCACTACTCCTTCTTACATATATGAGCTGTTTAGTAAGGATTACTACTATCACTACTCATTCTTACATATATGATCCGTTTAGTAAGGATTACTACTATCACTACTCCTTCTTACATATATGAGCTGTTTAGTAAGGATTACTACTATCACTACTCATTCTTACATATATGAGCCGTTTAGTAAGGATTACTACTATCACTACTCATTCTTACATATATGAGCTGTTTAGTAAGGATTACTACTATCACTACTCATTCTTACATATATGAGCTGTTTAGTGAGGATTACTACTATCACTACTCATTCTTACATATATGATCCGTTTAGTAAGGATTACTACTCTCACTACTCCTTCTTACATATATGAGCTGTTTAGTAAGGATTACTACTATCACTACTCATTCTTACATATATGATCCGTTTAGTAAGGATTACTACTATCACTACTCCTTTTTACATATATGAGCTGTTTAGTAAGGATTACTACTATCACTACTCATTCTTACATATATGATCCGTTTAGTAAGGATTACTACTATCACTACTCATTCTTACATATATGATCCGTTTAGTAAGGATTACTACTCTCACTACTCATTCTTACATATATGATCCGTTTAGTAACGATTACTACTATCACTACTCCTTCTTACATATATGAGCTGTTTAGTAAGGATTACTACTATCACTACTCATATCTTACATATATGAGCTGTTTAGTAAGGATTACTACTATCACTACTCATTCTTACATATATGAGCCATTTAGTCAGGATTACTACTATCACTACTCATTCTTACATATATGAGCTGTTTAGTAAGGATTACTACTATCACTACTCATTCTTACAGATATGATCCGTTTAGTAAGGATTACTACTATCACTACTCATTCTTACATATATGAGCCGTTTAGTAAGGATTACTACTATCACTACTCATTCTTACATATATGATCCGTTTAGTAAGGATTACTACTATCACTACTCATTCTTACATATATGAGCTGTTTAGTAAGGATTACTACTATCACTACTCCTTCTTACATATATGAGCTGTTTAGTAAGGATTACTACTATCACTACTCATTTTTACATATATGATCCGTTTAGTAAGGATTACTACTATCACTACTCCTTCTTACATATATGAGCTGTTTAGTAAGGATTACTACTATCACTACTCATTCTTACATATATGAGCCGTTTAGTAAGGATTACTACTATCACTACTCCTTCTTACATATATGAGCTGTTTAGTAAGGATTACTACTCTCACTACTCATTCTTATATATATATGAGCTGTTTAGTAAGGATTACTACTATCACTACTCATTCTTACATATATGAGCTGTTTAGTAAGGATTACTACTATCACTACTCCTTCTTACATATATGAGCTGTTTAGTAAGGATTACTACTATCACTACTCATTCTTACATATATGAGCCGTTTAGTAAGGATTACTACTATCACTACTCATTCTTACATATATGAGCTGTTTAGTAAGGATTACTACTCTCACTACTCATTCTTATATATATGAGCTGTTTAGTAAGGATTACTACTATCACTACTCATTCTTACATATATGAGCTGTTTAGTAAGGATTACTACTATCACTACTCCTTCTTACATATATGAGCTGTTTAGTAAGGATTACTACTATCACTACTCATTTTTACATATATGAGCCGTTTAGTAAGGATTACTACTCTCACTACTCATTCTTACATATATGATCCGTTTAGTAAGGATTACTACTATCACTACTCCTTCTTACATATATGATCCGTTTAGTAAGGATTACTACTATCACTTTCGCCACTCTAAATAGAGTGGCGAAAGAGGGTCAGGGATATCCGTGCTGCCAGCACGATATGATGATATATGATGATGATGACTACTATCACTACTCATTCTTACATATATGAGCCGTTTAGTAAGGATTACTACTATCACTACTCATTCTTACATATATGAGCTGTTTAGTAAGGATTACTACTATCACTACTCATTCTTACATATATGAGCCGTTTAGTAAGGATTACTACTATCACTACTCATTCTTACATATATGAGCTGTTTAGTAAGGATTACTACTCTCACTACTCATTCTTATATATATGAGCTGTTTAGTAAGGATTACTACTATCACTACTCATTCTTACATATATGAGCTGTTTAGTAAGGATTACTACTATCACTACTCCTTCTTACATATATGAGCTGTTTAGTAAGGATTACTACTATCACTACTCATTTTTACATATATGAGCCGTTTAGTAAGGATTACTACTCTCACTACTCATTCTTACATATATGATCCGTTTAGTAAGGATTACTACTATCACTACTCCTTCTTACATATATGAGCTGTTTAGTAAGGATTACTACTATCACTACTCATTCTTACATATATGAGCCGTTTAGTAAGGATTACTACTATCACTACTCATTCTTACATATATGAGCTGTTTAGTAAGGATTACTACTCTCACTACTCATTCTTATATATATGAGCTGTTTAGTAAGGATTACTACTATCACTACTTATTCTTACATATATGATCCGTTTAGTAAGGATTACTACTCTCACTACTCATTCTTACATATATGATCCGTTTAGTAAGGATTACTACTATCACTACTCCTTCTTACATATATGAGCTGTTTAGTAAGGATTACTACTATCACTACTCATTCTTACATATATGATCCGTTTAGTAAGGATTACTACTATCACTACTCATTCTTCCATATATGAGCTGTTTAGTAAGGATTACTACTCTCACTACTCATTCTTACATATATGATCCGTTTAGTAAGGATTACTACTATCACTACTCCTTCTTACATATATGAGCTGTTTAGTAAGGATTACTACTATCACTACTCATTCTTACATATATGAGCTGTTTAGTAAGGATTACTACTATCACTACTCATTCTTACATATATGAGCCATTTAGTAAGGATTACTACTATCACTACTCATTCTCACATATATGATCCGTTTAGTAAGGATTACTACTATCACTACTCATTCTTACATATATGAGCTGTTTAGTAAGGATTACTACTATCACTACTCATTCTTACATATATGATCCGTTTAGTAAGGATTACTACTCTCACTACTCATTCTTACATATATGATCCGTTTAGTAAGGATTACTACTCTCACTACTCATTCTTATAACCATTGCATTATGAGGAGTTAACCCCCCTGTCTTTACAAAAGTAAACCCAATTTTCCATCGTTTAGATTTTTGCTGAACCATTATGCACCAGAATAGCTATAATTCTTTCTTTAAATCGGATTACTATTTCGATCTTCATCTGCAAATAAAAGAAACACACTTGTATACTTTGGTGCAAACCGATTCCAACGTTTCTGATTTTGAAGATCATTTAAAATTGAGAAAGATCATATTCTATTCTTGCTCGTTTACGATTTCAAATTTTGATGACCAATTTTTCTGTAAACATTCAACAAAAGAACAAATCGACTTCGTTAGGTTCATTTCAGATCAAAATTAATCGAGTTAGGTTTTTGCACTTGCAGAAAGACAATTAAAGATTTATGTTCTTCATGAATATATTAAGATTATCATCTATTTGTTAGAATCCTGAAGTTGCCATGCAACTTTCTTCATTGTTATAAACTTGACTTTGGACCCAGACAAAATTTATAGGAGTTTAATTTTCAAGCTTTTTTGAACTGACTATAGCTCATTATATTGTTAACTATATTGTTTCTGACTGAATAGAGTGAGATAAAGTTTGCATTGTAACGATAACCAAAATAAAAATCGCGCGCGCACACACACACACACACACACACACACATATATATATATATAGTGTACTTTTTTACTTCCGTATATTCATATGGATAATAGGTTCGTTTTACGCCCAGTTTGAATTCATAAATTGTACGTTTCCAAATTAGATTACGATGCACGTTCGTCTATACAGCTTTCAAATCAAACACGGAGGGAAGTAATGCACAACGAGTTAGCGCACCAACTACCCTAATGCTACCAAGGACTGTGGGAACATTTTACGTATTGAACAGGTTTGGTCACGTAATATAAATGCCGAAGACTAGCATAAACCAAATTATTGCAAAAAATTTAACTCACCCTATTATTAATATTGAAGCTGAGGTACACGCTTGTTACACCCTTTATTTTTTTAAATATGTGTACATATTGATTGTTATATGTGGTCGATAACTCAACTCCATCCATAAAACATGGGCTTTTAATTCTCAATAAAGTAAAGGATATATTCAAAGTGTTGCAGTTTTATTTTGAGTTTGTGTACATGTTCAAAAAATGATGCAAAAAACAACTAATAATATACTGCATTGTTATATTCTGTACGTTTTGCGAAGCTTTCGGGAATTATTTTGTTCGTAATTTATATTTCATATAGAAATATTGATCTAATTTTTTTCAATGTTTCTATTACAAATAAGATAAGAATCTGTGATAATTATCTAGGCGTCAGATATCATGTAGAGGGGTCGGTCAGTTAAATAGTACGGCAGATGAAATCAGGGAACAAAGATCAAAATCCAGATAGTTTATTTTTTTTGTTTTATGGCGTATCAAATATCAAAGATTATTTAATGCCAAAACGATCCTTGTAGAAGACTAGTAATGGTACTATTTAACATATAACTTGGAGTATTGAAGGTCCATACCTTTCCTTAAGGTTATTTAATATCAAAGCAATCCTTGTAGAAGACCAGGAGTAGTGCTATTTAACCTATAACTTGGAGTATAAAGAGGTTCATACCTTTCCTAAAGCTTATTTAATGCCAAAGCCATCTTTGTAGCAGACCAGGAATGGGACTATTTAACACATAGCAGGGTATAAGAGGGTTTCTCGAGTTTATTAGATACTGAATTAAAAAGCGTGACAGAAATTCGAATTCTCTCACTTCGATGTCGCAGTGGAGCACTTAAGCCATTACATCACGGAGACTCCCTGTAGACATGAATATGCGTTCATTAACGTATAATTCGCAATGCAAAGTCACTAGTCCACTCTTCCATCTTATTAAATGATTTCAAATTGTACTATTCATTGTTTACACACATTTAAATGATTTCAAGTAAAGTTATTAATTGCATATACACTGTTAAATGGTTTCAAGAATGGATACGTATCAGTAATAATTATTTGTAACATTATTCATTCATTTGCACACAGTTGAATAGTGTCAAGTATTGTTATCTAATACCAATAATTCAATTTATTATCAATAATTTGTTAAGTGCCATATCCAGGACCCTCGTTAGGCTTGGGTCTTAGCCGTCTGCATCTCTGCAAACGGCGTATCTGCAGCCCCAATTGACTGCTCCGATGATTATCTGAATAGCAAAAATATACAGTACAGCCACATATATTAGCCGACATCTCAGTCAAGGGTTGAGAGAAGCAAGATGGATAACTGATATTTGTTTTCATTAAGTTAAAGCGGCGTCTCCGACCTTAATTGCTCGGATAAAAGTCCACTTCTTCGTATTGTATGCGACAGTACTGCGCTAGATTGAACGATTGTAATATTGATCCGATGTGACGCCGGGTTTAAGATCATTCTAAATCTAAATAACTTTTTTGTTTGTTTGTTTGTTTGTTTCTCTAAATCGCGCTGATCGTACAATATTGCTCTTGACTCCCGTTGCTACACAACAAAACATTAACTCCTAAATTTGTTGATGTAGTTTCAGCGAAAGAACATAGAAAGGTTTTTTTTTCTTTATTAAAATGGTTGGGTTTTTTTGGGGGGGGTGAATTTAAATTGAAATTCAAAATTTATCATTAGTCGTCCTCAGAGATACAGTAGCATCCAAAAGAATAAATACACTCTGAAAAAATGCCTTTCTTCTTTTGCGGAAAATTATCGGGATAATTGAAAAAGAGCGAGTAGGTTCATCAACGTACTTTCAGGAGCACCTGTTGTCATTCATGCTATCGCATTAAAAAAAATTTATCGGCTTGTCAACCTGTCCAGGGTTACTTCCAAGCTAGAAATTTTGGAATCGCATTCATTGAATGTTCATATTTACATTCTTGTGTTGTAATTTCCTGATAATATACATATAAGTATTATACGCATACACGCACACATATACTATCACACACAAACATATATATATATATATATATATATATATATATATATATATATTATAAACCCATACACGCACACATACACACACAAATATATATATATGTGTGTACGTGTACGTATGTGTGTGTGTGTGTTGCATACAGTCTTAATAAAATGGAATATTTTTAAACAGATATATTTTACCTATTGACCTGATCCAAACAAGCACTACCACTCATTAAAACATGGTTATATGAAATTTTAACAATGAAAATAAAAATGAATTTAACGTTTGGTGCACATTCATTTTAAATGAACGATCATCGAAATACTGACTGTTTACTAGAAATTAATCAAACTTCTTTTTTGTGGTGCACATGGTTATATGATCTCAATAATTTCTGTCAAATTAAACTAATATCAAGCAAATTAATTAGACCCATAGAAAAATCGAAGCAGTTTATACCATTTCGGATCAGAGGAAACCTGAGGATAATGAGAATGAATGGGTACTCAAAACTACTTTGAGCTCTAGAATCGAAGCTTCAACATCAGATGCAGTCTAGTGTCAGAATGGGCCTGGGAGTAATGGCAATGAAGGGAGGTACTCCACATCCTTCAGATATCCATCAGCAAATCTTCAACCTCAGACGCAGTCGAGTGTCAGAGTGGACCTGGGAGTAATGACATTGAAGGGAGGTACTCCACATTCTTCAGATCTCCATAACCAAAGCTTCAACCTCAGATGCAGTCGAGTGTCAGAGTGGACCTGGGAGTAATGGTATTGATGGGAGGTACTCCACATTCTTCAGATCTCCATAACCAAAGCTTCAACCTCAGACGCAGTCGAGTGTTAGAGTGGACCTGGGAGTAATGGAATTGAAGGGAGGTACTCCACATTCTTCAGGTGTCCATAAACAAAGCTTCAACTTCAGATGCAGTTTAGTGTCATACCCAGAATATGCGGAAGCCCCGCCAACTGATCTAGAATGGAGATAGAGATTTGAATAAATAGTAACGCTGAAAATAGTAAGCAAATATCATAAACCCTACTTAAGAAATAGGAATATATTTTTAATCATGACTTGTTTTCCATTATTTATAGCGAACGAAAGCTTTCATTTTCAGTTCATGATATCGACAGATTTTCATCTATATTTATTTTCGATTATTTTAATATCACTGGGCAGGCTAATCTCATGACATTTCAATGTCTTCATTCATGAGAAATTTCTTTATTACTGGCAAATTATGTGTTTTATGATATTGTATTATTTCATAGTCTGCTAAATCTTGAGAGACCTTAGCGAAGTCACGTGTTAGGATTATGCGTAAGTAATTGTGGTTTTGTTAACTATCAGATCTAAAGTAGCATATATCATCGTGAAATAAAAAAAATGTTAATCGAAATAAGTAACAGATTGAAACGTGTTGTACTTAAGTACAACACCTGCAAAGAAGTCAGCGAAGGCTGTGATTGATATTGGTGGTCATAAATCATCCTTGCAGCATGATAATCAAAAATGAGGGTCGAACTATAAAGCTAAATGCTTCATGATGGAAGACAAAAGTAGAAAGAAAACAATAATTTGGGATTTCGCTTTCTAGTATAAAAAGAAACAAACAGTTTAACCGGGGCTTTAAATTTAGACCCCTCTCTTTAAACGGAATTATCAAAGATAATTTGAATTGGATTAAGTGGTTTTCTCCTCCACACCGGTCTGCCACCGTCTAGACATATCAAAGATTAATTGACTTGGTTGAAATATAGAAAATATAAGAAAAATAAAAAGAATTTTAAATCTGTAAAATTTGTATCACGTTTTTTCAGCAGCTGAGCCGAAGTAATAGTCAACGGCTTTTTTGGTCGTATCCAAAATTATTAAATTCCAATACTAAATACATAAACGAAAATGACGTTATTCCAAAATCAATATTTGATCTATTTTCTTTCTTTATTTATTTATTTATTTTGTTTGTTTGTTTGTTTGTCTGCTTATATATTCATTTACTCTTCTTACTCGTGATTATTATTTTGATGAAATTTACCTCATCTTCAGACACTGAAATATTTTGCATTCTGACAGCCTGTAATGTTTGTTTTAGAAGAAAAATAGCATCAATATGGTAGTACTTATTGGTGACTCTCTCTCTCTCTCTCTCCCCCCTCTCTCTCTCTCTCAATATATATATATATATATATATATACAAATTATTATCAACATCATTTTATTCTCAGCTTTACTTTTGGTTACTTACAATCCTTCCTCGGATCTTCAGCCAGGACAATGAATGAGGCAAGGTAGTGATTATACACATTGCATATTTGATTATTTTTCTTGCTACTTCTCTTGGGGGCTATTTTTTCAGTGACATTGATAGTAATCTCCAAAGGAGAGGAACAGTTCAACCAAGTGTAATTTTGTGTATTTCATATAAGCTGGAACTGGTTGGTATATTGTTAATGTGTTTATTTGTCTTTTTCTTGATCATACGCAAGACTCCCACCAGTATTGGCACGGTGCTAGTTTGAAGGTATCACAATTTCTAAAAATTTTATTTCCTGGTTTTTATATGTTCTTATTTTATTATGTTCTTTGACTGATATGTTATTATCTGTTGATTGGAAAACATGTTTCTCTTTTATACATCTTAACTACTATATCTAGTTTTTTGCTTTTTATTTTCAGTCAGCTTGGAGAACAAAGTCCTAGAGAATAATGGCTTCTTTTCTTATTGGTTGGTGCTGAGACCATCTTTCAGATTTCGGTATTCTGTAGTTGGCTGGTTGGTTGTTTAGTTTACAGCCTATTAACCCTTTTCGGGTTATTCAACGCCGAATTAAGCCATTTTAATAAAAGTTTCAAACAATTCCGTTTTGTATATATATATATATATATATATATATATATATATATATATATATATATATATGTTTACACACACTTAAATGTCAAAACAGTTCTATTTCAAACAGTTCAGTTTAGCATAAGTACACAGTTTAAAATGACAAAAGCAGTTCTATTTCGAACAAATCAGTTTAGTATAAATACACAGTTTAGTTCTATTTGATCCATAGATAGGACCCTATCAGGTGCTGCCACTCCAGGCCAGAGTTGACCTGAGAGCGATGGCAATGAAGGGGTTCTCCGCATTTCCTAAAGCTCCAACATTACTTGATAGTCACCATCAGATTGTTTAGAGTCATATGCAGGACACTCGTAGGGGAGTCTTACCCCTCTGCAGAGATGCATTTGGTGTATTCTGAAGCTCCAGAATTCCATAGTATTTACATATTTGAGCTGAGATAGATAGATAGATAGATAGATAGATAGATCGTGTAGTTTATCGGTTATAATCGAAAGAAAATGGAATTAGTGATTCGAATTCAGCGCGTGAACGAAGCTGTTTGCGGTTCATTTCGGGCTAATGCCCTTTGGAAATGCACAAATTCATCCCTTCTCACAGATATGTGTCAATCCTCTGGATAATTATTTTCTTCAGCATTGATTGGACAACCTGTCTGGGGGAAGTAATATTCTGAATTTAAACCATCTTTACACCACTTTGAAATTAGCCTTGTATCACATACTGGCCATGGAAGAGGGATAAGGATCCCGCACATACACACACACACACACACACACATATATATATATATATATATATAGGAACGAGAGAGGGAGGGAGAGAGAGAGTGGCTAATAAGTGGAAGAACATATCACATCTAAGTCCAAATTAAATTAATTCAGGACTTAACAAAATTCAGTTTTGAAGGAAATACTGTAACGAATTACAACTCTCGTTTCGATCGTTAGTAAAACTCATGTTAAGTATTTTATGTTTCAAAACAACCACGGTTTAAATGTGAAAACAGGATTTACTACTGCAAGTGCTGTCTGAAAACCTTCCAAGCTCATAGATAAAATCGAGGCAGAATATTTGATATCATATAGCCATATCATACTAATAAAAGTGTATTCTATATTTGTTCTTCCTTAACGACAGATGTGAAAAGCGTATAGTTCTCACTCAATTCAAAACAATCACTTTTGACAGTATTGTCACAGATGTGTAACCATAATTAAAACATGTCACAATTTTTTTCTTGAGTGATTCTAAAAATAATGGTGTCAGAAATTACGCAACATTTTCAGCATCGTATTCATTCTGTTTTAATGAACATTAAAATTCATTTCAGAAATTGTGTGCAATTTATGGGAAAAATATTTTCAATAATCAAACATGTAATCAAAGGCTTTATATGTGGTGGTAACTATGGACTCTGAGATCTTCTCTCAAACCAAGTGATTGATTTAAAAAATACTGCTGTTAATTAGACAAAATGAAAACAGCAATCGACTAGAAGCACTTAAGATAAATGTTATAATATCGTGTCAGGGTAATTTTAAACTGCATGATTCCAATGGGATCAGGCAAAAACTGATACATTTTGACTGGAAATTTTGGATGCTTCATTTATTCCGGTCTTCACAGACATTTTAAATAGAAAATTGAAAAATTTTCTATGAAGGTACGTAGAACAGTTTAATACTGAGAGAATCTTGGAAATCGGTTTAATGAATTTGTCTGAATGATAAAAAACTACTATAGCCTTACATTACAAATCTTAAAATTACCTTTTTTTTTAATCTTTAATCTGAACAAAATTTTAGAGGAACCTAACTTTTAGTAAGCACTTCATGTACAGATTATGAAATTAGGAAGATAATAAATAAATATCTCCCTAAGAGAAAGCATGGGTCCATTGGGTTGACGGAGAACAGTACCAGAAAACCATTCCTACTCACTTTTGTTCTTTGATTTGTTGAGACATGTCTTCTGACCGGTAATCAATCAGTACATCAAACATAACTGTAGCCATTTTACTGTCACTCAGTTTCAAGTAAGTATTTCTTTTTCATTTCTGTACTCCATTCCCATAATACTTGTTTCAACATAAATTCTTTGTATATTATGTATATATTAAATATATAACCATATATTAAATATATATGTATATTTTAAAAGTGTATGTAAGTGCAAATAACCAGACGGCATCCCACAGAAAATATAAAGGATGCAGACAGTACAGATTACCAAGTACTACCTGTAAATACTACTGTTCAAGACGAGCCTCATCCATATAGCCTGGAACAGCAAGCAAGAGACGTTGGTCTCTATGTAAACTCAAATAAAACAACTTTTATGCCTTTTAACCGAGACGGTGCCGTCTCCTCATTAAGTATAACTCGGTTGCAGTATCTCATCTGCTGAAAGCAAAATACGCATGAATATAGCTTAAACTGTTATTGAAAGGTTCATGACCGTGAGGAAATATGATTTTCAACTTAAAACAAAACTGAAATTCTTCCAAGCTATAACTGTATCGATACTACTGTATGGATGCACAACTTGGACGCTAACAAAACGGCTGGAGAAGAAGTTAGACGGCAATTACACAAGAAGTTGCGAGCAATATTGAACAAGTCCAGGCGGCAACACCCCACAAGGCACCAACTATACGGCCATCTGCCTCCTATCACGAAAACTATCCAAGTTAGACGAACCAGACATGCAAGACACTGCTGGAAAAGCAGGGACGAGCTCATAAGTGCTGTACTCCTATGGACCCCCACATATGGCCAGGCAAAAGTAGGACGACTAATTCGAACATACATCCAGCAGATATGTGAGGATGCGGGATGTAGCCCTGAAGACCTGCCAGAGGCGATGAACGAAGTGGCGAGAGAGGGTCAGGGATACCCGTGCTAGCGTCACGACATGATGATGATGATAACTGTATAAGTACTACTGTATGTTTTTACCTCATGGATTTTAACGAAACGTTTATACAAAAATCCATTTGCTCTGTGCGGACACTGGATGATGTCTAGAAAACTTACCAAGATCTATGACTGATAAGTACGGATTGCGTGAAAGGGCCAAAGGAATCCGTGCAGTAGATACGCGTTTATGATGATGATATATATATGAAAGAACTGTAGTGCCCGTGGTGTAATGGTTATCATCGTAGAAAATAGACACGGGGACACAAGTTCAAATCCAGGACGAGACTGATTCCATTTCACATAGGGAAAGGTATGAATCCAATCATTCTCCCTCCAGCTATGGGTAAATAGTATGGCAAACTAGGTTCTTCAGCATTGGTGAGGCAACTAGTCTAGGAAGAGAAAAACTCTGAATTTAAACCTGCTGGACTCCGCTTAAAAATTGACCTTGTTTCATATCCTGCCTGTGCGGAGGGTTTGGTAAATATGTATGTATAAAAGAACTGATCATGTTTTTTTTTTCCGTTTATTCAGTGTTATCTTATCACGGATATGCCACTGCTAATATTGGTACTTGGTGAGTCGAAACTTGACTAAATATCTTCGTGGCAACCAGCAACCCAATACTACTTTTTCAAGGACAAAATTTTGAACTACATTTTGTACATAATTCACTGCATCGATTGCTAAAAGAAAAGAAAAAAAGCATTATTCGTTTTCGATTTAATATGATTGATATTAAAAAGAACTAATATGTTTTTGTTTTTATGATATTCTATTTTTCTTCTGACTTCAAGTCAGCTATAATAGAATTTGTCATGTTTGATGTAGCTAGAGGGTAAAAATATCAAATACAAAATCCTATTTGCAGTAACTGTTTGGAACTTTGTACGATTCAAGCAAAGAACTTCAAATTAACCAAAAATATAATGACACTTAAAGACATCAGATAATTATTTATATAAATTAGAAATAAAATAGCGTACAGAAACAGATATGTTTAATGAACAATTCCAATGAAGACGAATGACTAAAATCAAAATAAATTTCTAACTAAAATAATTCTTAATGTCATTTATTTTCTTTTATATCTTAAAACAATATATAATGCATTGGGATACTTGGGTAACTCAAAAATTTTGTTATATTCTAGTAAATTGAAGATGTGTCGAATTAGTGTGGTTAGCAAACCATACTAGACTGTAAAATGTCAAAACTCTCCTTGAACGACTTGACAGATTTGTCTCAATGGTTAGATGACCTACCTGACCTTACCTGATGGTCTCTGTTCTTGCAGCCCGAGTGAAATTTCTTCAACCATCTAGTTACTTATTGTGATCCACTGCGCCTGCATCTTTCGCACAATAAATATTTTTATTCGCCTCAATTTTATAATGATCCACTTTGAACTCGTATCGCATAAGTTCCTGAATTAGACAACGGTTCACGTCCATCTGTGTTGCTTTTAAAGCGCATCTGCAACCACAATACTTCTAACCACAGCGAGTGCCTTGCACGGCTTGAAAAACTTCGGTCACGAAATATACGCACCACAGACTCGTACATATTAAGATATTGCAAAGGTTTTGACTCACCCTTGCATTTTGCGAGTCCATCTCACAATACATTTATCCAGGGTATCACAGAATGATCTCCCTTATTTAAAGTTATTCTTGCATAGGCGCTCGTTGAATTGAACTGGTGGGTAGTAAGTTTTTGAGTAGCAGTACCCATGCTATTTCAGTCGTTATCATGGCATGTGATGGTGAATATCTAGCTTTTGGGAT
>OY757904.1:118277092-118287092 GCA_963585895.1 Sepioteuthis lessoniana | reverse complement strand
CTTTATAAATGGAGGATTTTTTTTCTTTTTATATTCCCCCACTTTAATACTGTTCTAACACCGCACATCCATTTTTGCATTATGTGAATAATATTGAGTATTATTTCTTCTTCGTATATTTTACTGACGGGTTTCTGATTGTTTACAAGTAAGTGAGTTCGAAATACACTTGCCCGATAACGTTCACTTTAGGACTAAAACTATTATCGCCGCAGTTATGGGTTAAATTGTATCGTTCCTGTTCTTCTGTAACGATAACTATTGTATTAAATGGTACATGAAGATTTATATGTGATAAATAAAAATAACTGAAACCAAACCAAATAATTTATTTTAGGTTTTAACCAAGTTTTTCATCCAAGTATTTGGGGAATTATCTGATTTAAAACAAAACGTTTTTATAATGATTTTTTCATTTCACTATATATCATCATCATCATAATCATCATCATGTTGAGGTATTGCACGGATATCCCTGATCCTTTGTCTCCAACCTTCTCTGTCTTCCATTGCTTCCGGCAGGTCTTCATGGCTACTTCCAGTATCAGCACAGAGCTGTTATATATAGGTTCTAGCTGGTCGTCCTACCTTTGCTCGTCCATGTGAAGGGATCCACTGGAGTACGTCACTTATGAGTTCGTCCCTACTTCTCCAGCAGTGTCTTACATGTCTGGTTCGTCTAACTTGGATAGGTTTCGTGATGGGTGGTAGGTGGTCATACATCTGCTGCTTTGTGGGGTGTTGCCTGCAGGACTTGTTCAATTTTGGTTTCTATACGGCTACGTCGTAGAGCATTATATATATACAATAGCGCTTATGAGTATTTGAAGAAGTCAACAATTTCCGTCTGATCGTTTTGGTTTTCATAGTTAAAAACGGTAAAAATTTAAAAAAATTGGGTTATTGCAATTAATATCCCAATTCATTGAATTCTTTCTCTTGTGTTATTAAAAACATTTATGGGTATTAGTCTGAACAATATCATCATCATCATCATCATCATCATCATCTCGCGCTGGTAGCACGGATATCCAAGACCCTCTCTCGCCACTCCTCCCTATCGTTCATCGCCCTAGGTAGGTCTTCAGGACAACATCCCGAATCCTCAGATAGCTGCTGGATGTATGTTCGTGCTGGTCGTCCTGCTTTTGCACGGCCATGTGTGGGGGTCCATAAGAGTACATCACTTATGAGTTCGTCCCTGCTTCTCCAGCAGTGTCCTGCATACCATATGTATCTGAACAAGCACATAATCTATTTTATTGCTTCAGATCCCATTAATTCTTTTTTAGTGAACATTAAAATAAACTTACTGGTTTTTAAAATGTTTTAAAATAGAATGGGATTTCGCCTTTTTTATCTCCTTGATTAGCACAGATCAAGATTTCAGACACATATTAAAAAAAGACATTTTCCCCCTCTTACAGCTCATCTACCTTAATAAAGTTTTTGCCATGATTTAACATTCAGAACTACTAAATATGAGTGTCCAGAAGTTGAAACAATTTTATTTTGTGCGCATGTTTTGAGTTGTCAGCAATATAGCTGAAAGAGAAATCTAAATATGTAGGTCTTACTAATCTCACGTTGTGCATTTTCTGAGGAAATTATAATAATTGATCTAAATTTTATTTTGTTTCTTTTGCACCATTTCACGTGTTTCAATCCTCTTTAGTAATTTATAAGAAGCAGAATTCCTATTTGTTCGTATACTGAATAACAGCATGGATATTTTATGGTATTTACGTTAAGAAAACTCGAAGACTAACCCAGGAAGACTAAACCATAGCTGAACATGTAAGTTGTGTCAACACACTACTAATTCTTATAAAACTAAAAAAACTAATGTAATATACTTGCTTAGCTGGCGACGATGAACTTAGCATGTTCAATGCTGTCGCAAGAGAACACCAACAAAGTGGTTTCACAGGAAAAAGCATATAATTTATTGTCTATGGATAGAGGGAAAGATATTTCTGTTCACAGATAAGATCAACAATTTACCGGAAAAAAACGGAAGTATGTAAGTTCCGATAACCAGCCATAAATAGAAAATACGTGAAGCGAAGAGGATGTACATATTTCCGCATTAGACTTGAAAAGACAATATAGGCTTTGTAATTTTCGACTGAAGGAAGAGATCCGTTGGTAACTCAAGCGAAGGGGAGAGAGCCGCTAGTCTCCAAAGGAAACGGAGGGATCCGCTAGTCTCCCAAGCGAAGGGAGAGATCCACTAGTCTCTCAAGTGAAGGGGAGAGGTCCGCTGGTCTCTCAAGCAAACATGTCATGTGGGTTCCCAGACTGTCGCACAACTTCACAGAAAGGGTCCTCGCCACAGAAGAAAGATATGTACGATCTCTCTCTCTCTCTCTCTCTCTCTCTCTCTCTCTGACTGGATTCCGACTACAAACAATCGTCGCCGTCGAAGAATAGAAATATAAATTATATTTTTATATATCCACGAGTTTTTTCGTTCTTTGTCCAGCGTTTTAATATACGACACTGATCCAGATTTCTGTCTTCTCCGAGGATGAGACATATTCAAAAGTGAGACGTGAGCGATAAATCTTAAATTTCCCTTTTTTTTATCTTTATTAAATAGAGGACATACGGAACCACTGGACTGCTGTTTAGACCTTATTAGGTCAGTGTATCTCTATCCTCTTGGGAAGAAGTTGCCCTTAAGGAGACAATGTCTTTAGTAAGAGTATGTATGTAACTACAAGAAATATCAGGTTTTTTAGCCGTGCATTTTCCATGACTCTTTAATTTGGCATCACTTGTGTACGATGTGGACTAGTAGCTCAGTGGCAGAGTTTCGGAATTGCCGCGTTGGTTCGATCTCCAGCGGGGAGAGATCCTTGTATATACTGCTGATGAACCTAATAACGTTTTTTTTTATATTCATCATTTTTTGTTAATTATATTTCATCATTCAGTTTGGTTGGGCGTTGAACTAATCGATCTCTTAGTACAGGTGCATAGTCATTGGGTGGGGTTTTACGCTCACGCGCAAAGGATAGGACAATCACCATTGTTATAATAAACCCCCAGACATAAAATGGGGCAGAAGTGTGGATAACGTCTTGCCCGGAAGAGATGGTCCTAAGATTTTGCGGATTTTTAAAACTCAGTTGAAGTTGGACCGTTTAGGCAGAGAATTGAGTTTTCTACCGTTGCGGCTGCAGTTAAGTTTTCGGGTCTCGACCGGTGGAGATGAATTGAGATCTTAAACACCACAAGATGCACCGCGCGTCGGGATGGAGTTAGCATAGTAAGAATTGTGTCTCTCTCCTCGTGTTGCCATGAAACGAAGTCAGAAATTTATAAACCGTTCGTATCTGGAACAACAGATTCCGCCTGTGTTTTGTATTTGTATATGTATTGTATAACAGTTGTGATTGATATCATTATCATAATGATTATGGCTATACACAGGATGTCACACGCAGTGCCTGTCGGATTTTCTAGTCATGGTAATTCAATTTATAAATATAAAATGTTGTTTAGGCTTAGGACTAGTTTTATAACCCTTATATGTGTTAGTGTATGCTATATGTAATTGCCAGATATTTGCTTGAAGGACGGTATCAGAATAGTTGTATGGAGTGAAATCCCAAATAATGAACAAAGATTCACTTTTTTCTATTTTGAAAAATACAGTTTTGATTGATTGGTAGCCTAACCAAGGCTGGAGAACCCAATGTTCTCTGTCATTTATCCTTAGCTGGAGGGAGAAAAAGTGGATGCATATCTTTCCCATTGGTATTACTGCTTTGTGAAATGCAATCAAATCCATTCAGGGCTTAAACTCGTGTCGCCATGTCGCTTTCTGACGACGATAAACATTACGCGACGACATGTATGTCTAAACTCAACTCCACTGCAACGTGTAGGATGTGTCACAAGGTCAGTTTTTTAGGAGAAGTAAAGTTAATTTGGATTCAGATTTTTCTTCTTTCAAGATTAGTTACCTTGTCAAGCCAGTACTACTATTTTAACATAGCAGGACGGTGAATATGTGGATTAATGTTTTTCCCATAGGTATTATCGTTAACTGAAAGGATATCACTCTTGTCTAGGATTAGTACTTGGGCCGCCCATTCTATTTCCATCGGAACATGTAGAAATCTGAAAAGCAATCATAAGTTTTTGTAATTTATAAGTTACTCAGCAGTGCAAAGGCCTTCATTTAATTTTTAAATTCCATAAGTTAGAATTAAAGATAAAAGATTCGGTATCCTTAATTTGTAGTCACTTGTTATAGCTTATGGATATAAATTATGATTTTGCGGTTTTACGTAAAAACATTATTTCTGTTCGCGCTTGTGAATAAACATGTTATTCTCCTTGAACTTACGTAAGTGCGTCGCACGCCTGACACTTGCTTCAGAAATTTGAAATTTCCTGCCATGAATGATGTAGAAAAACCAACAGAGATAACGAAATGAAAAGAAATCTTCTTGTTTTTCTTTTCTGTGGAGAGTCCGTTTTCATATATCTGGTAATATAATCAAACTCAGTGGTGGAGATAAACATGAGAGATGCATAAGGTAAATCATACTTCATGTTTTACACAAAATATTATGAGATAAATGTTTGATTTAGAAAAAAAGTTCCTGTTTTAAATTTAAAAACCGAACATCGAGATTAACTGTCACATTGTTTATCTAAAAAAGGCAATTTTTTTTTTTGAATTTTCATATTTTACAGATTTGAAAAAAGAGTTTTCCTTGTCCAAGACTAGTTGCCATAGAGCCCAGTCTGCCCTTGTATTTACCCATTAGTGGAGGGAGAAGAGATGGATTTATATTCTTCCCAAGGGTAGAAGCGATTTACAAGTCTCGTCTTGGATTTGAACTCTGTTTGACGAGTGCATTTCAAACAACAAAAACCAGTACACCTCAATTGCCTCACACTCACTCACACACACACACACACATATATATATATATATATATATATATATATATATATATAGAGAGAGAGAGAGAGAGATAGATAGATAGATAGATAAACATATATAGATATATATGAATGTGCGTATGTGTGTGTGTGTTCCTGAATGTGTGTATGAAGATTATTGCCTATAAATGTCAGCATACTGAACTACAATTTTCTTTAGAAGTATTAACACCAAGATTGTATCATTTTTCAAGTGAAATACCATGTGATCAAATAGATATTATTGGGTATTATTTATTTCTTAACTCTATAACATTCAAATTCTCACATCAAGAAATGATTTAATACATTTGTTACTAAACATTAGAATTGCATGAATGCATTTCTAAGGGAGAGTTCTTTTTTTTTGTCTGTTACATACTCCTGTTTTTGCTTTCAAACATTGCATATTATTTCTCTAGAATTAATCAAATTCTGATATTTAGTTTAGAATAAAATTATCCTTTCAGAACAAAACTGGTAGGTTGTATTTGTAATTGAGAAGACTGGATGTCAATGAATCTCCAGTAAAGTTAAGCAGGTATTAATGGTCCAGCAGTTGGCCAAGAAAATGAAACAATAAACGCCTTTGGGACTTTGACATAAAGACAGATCACCTAATCTCATTATTGAGACTAGACCTAATAATAATCAACAAAAAAAAAGAGAATTAACAAAATTGTCGACTTTGCTGTCCTAGCTGACCACAGAATAAAAACCGAGAGAATGTGAAAAGAAGGATGAGTACCTCGACCTTGCTAGGGGGTTGAAAAAACTCTGGAACATGAAGGTGATAATTATACCAATTGTGATAGGTGTTTTGTGCACAATAACTAAAGGATTATTAAAGGGAATGGAAGTTGGCAGACGAGTGGAGACCATCCAAACTACTACAATATTGAGAACGGCCAGAATACTGAGGAGAGTCTTGGAGACTTGAAAAGACTTGCTATCACTCAAACTCCATTGAAAGACCGTCAGCAAACGCTGATGGGAAAAACTCTCAAGAAGTAAATAATATTTTTTTTCGATAATCCTTAGATGTTTTCATGGTATAAGGGCTGAAATAATAGTCTGTTTATATATGTATATATATATATATGGAAAGAGAGAGAGGAAGGTTGTTGCTCTTCTTACTTCTCTTCTATTATTCTGATTGTTGATACTTGACTTACTATTCCTGCAAACAGTAGAAAAATGCTGGGAAGAAATTATTCAGTGTGCTTCTTTTGCTGGACTTTCATTTTTATAGTGGACTGGTAATTGTCCACAACGCATTCCTTTCTTAAGTATCAGTTTCAATTTCATTCTTGGTTATATTTATCTTGATTGTCACTTTTGTGTGTAGACCGATTGACATGAGAGTTGGCCGTAGCAACACCAGAAGAATTAGTTATTTAAACATGCCTGTTATTTAAACATTTCATTGGCTCTACCAATTAGTAGGCACCTGTCTAGAGTAAGGTGTTTATCCTACCGCAACTTTTCATGACATATGTCGGAGTCCGACCAACACGTGGTCCCGAATGAGGCTCTCTTGGGTCTGGGAATATAAGCAGAAAATTATTTACGGCAAAAACAAATCATAATACTGAAATATCTTTTTTTAGATGATTATTGTTCTCACAGTTTTTATGTGTGAGGGTGTAATTTATCTATTCCTTGATTTCTTCTTCTTCTTCTTCTTCTTCTTCTTCTTCTTCTTCTTCTTCTTCTTCTTCTTCTTCTTCTTCTCTCTCTCTCTCTCTCTCTCTCTCTCTCTCTCTCTCTCAATATATATATATATATATATATTTGTCTTTTTTGCGTGATGATGTTCTTCCTTCTTTGTGCTCCCTCTGTTTTGTATGTGGGCTTGGTTTTGGAGGTCGGGGTTGAATATCCTTTGCAAGCTGCGTTCATTAGGAATGGAAGAACTTTCCCATTAAAGTTTAAATATAAACAGTATACTTGTTTCATTCCATTTAATAAGTAAGTGAAATTTCATTTGTGTTGGGGGTGTGATTGTGCAGGTATTTTTATGTTCACTGAAAATGTGTACCGTGTAACCTTTGAGAAAGAAATTCACTTGAATACAACGAGTATGGTTTACAGCTTTTAAGATCCTAATTACAGCACAGTGGTGAATTAACAATATCAGCTTTTTCACAGAACTTAGTTCACTCTACAACTTACAGATAAGATTAAGTACGTTAAGTGCAAAGCAAAAATTCTTTGCTACCGCTAAAGATTGAACTCCCAATAACTGTTGGAATTTATGAAAGTAGCTTGCGAAACATTACTTTACGAAGACACATCCGAAAAATACATATTTCCCCGTTTAAGCTCAATTTAACATAAACTAAACGTATAAAGACCAAATAATCACAATCACTACTCTATTGAAAATTATGGAATCTGGTCTAGAAAATGACTCACATAAACTCTATTGAAAATTATGTAATCTGGTCTAGAAAATGACTCACATAAACTCTATTGAAAATTATGTAATCTGGTCTAGAAAATGACTCACATAAACTCTATTGAAAATTATGTAATCTGGTCTAGAAAATGACTCACATAAACTCTATTGAAAATTATGTAATCTGGTCTAGAAAATGACTCACATAAACTCCTATCGGACTTTGACATACAGACGGATCACCTAAGCTCGACCAGAAGACCAGGCCTTATAATAATCAACACCAAAAAAGAGAATTTGCTAAAGTGTCGACTTTGCTATACCGGCCAACCACAGAATAAAATTGAAAGAATGTGAAAAGAATGTGAAAAGATGTATAAGTACCTCGACCTTGCTAGAGAATTTGAAAAAACTATGGAACATTAAAGTGACAATTATACATGCTGTGATTGATGCTTTTGGTGCAGTAACTAAAGGATTATTAAAAGGACTGGAGGACTCGGAAGTTGGCGGATGAGTGGAAACCATCTAAACTACGACATTATTGAGAACGGCCAGAATACTGAGAAGTGTTCTGGAGACTTGAGGAGACGTGCTGTCACTCTAACTCCAGTGAAAGACCATCAGCTAATGTTGATGTGAAAAACTCTCAAGGAGTAAATAATAATAATAATAATAATAATAATAATAATAATAATAATATGCAGCAAATTAGTGCAAAATGAGTATAAGGCAAGAAACGACTGGGTGGGGAGGTGATCCGCAGAAAATTCAGCAAGAAATTGAAATGTGACCACACGGACATGTGGCATATACACAAACTAGAATCCGACATGAAGAATGAGATGCAAAAAAATTCGCTGGGATTTTTAGATACAAACAGATCACCTACTCTCGGCCAGATGACCAGACCAAGTGATAGTCAACAACAAAAAATAAAACCTGTCGGCGGACCACAAAGGAAATTTTAAATATAGCAAAAGGAGAGATAAGTTCCCGGGCTTGCCAGAGAACTAAAAAGAAGACTATGAAACATGAAGGTGGCGATGATACCAATTGTAATTCGTGTTCTCGGATCAATCCCCAAAGCTTTGATTAAGGAATTTAAAGATACATCTGAAAACAAATTGAAACCATCCTGACAACGGCTTTATCAAGATTGGCCAGAATGATCAGTAGAGCCTTGGAGACTTGAAGAGACTTGCTGTCACTGAAACTCCGGTAAAAGACCATCTGCTAATGCCGGTGGGAAAAACTATCAAAGAGTAAAATTATAATAGTAATAATAATCTCAGTTAGAGACCAGACCTCTAGACAATCAAGCAAAAAAAAAGAGAACCTGCCTTGAAGTTGACTTTGCCGTCCAAGCGGACCACAAAGTGAAAATCAAAGAAAGCGAAAAAAAGATTTAAAAAATTGGACCTTGCCAGAGAACAAAGGAAGCTATAGAACATGAAGATGACGGTGATACCAATCTTAATTGGCTTAGAAATGGGTTTGGAAGGATAGGAAATCGGAGGAAAAATCAATGCCATTCAAAGTAAAGTAATATTGAGATCGGTTAGAAAATTTAGGAGACTTATGGAACTCTGAGGAAACTTGGTGTCTCTCAGACTCCCGGGAAAGACCATTAGTTCATGCTGGTATGAAAAACTCAATAATAATAAAAATAATAATAATAATTGCTAAATGATTGATAAATACTTGCATCTTATTAAAGAGCTGAGAAACCTGTGGAACATGAAAGTGACAGTGATATCAATTGTAGTAAATGAACTTAAAACGACCTCCCTGTACTTGGAATATAAAAAGGAGGAATTGGTAATCACAGGAAGAATAGAGAGCATACAGACCTCAACATTAAGTTCAACTGAATCACTTAAAAGGATCCTGGAGATCTTACGAAACGTGCTATTACTCAGAAAACAGCGGGAGATCACCCGTTAAAACAGTTATAAAAAAGACTCACAAATACAGAAATAATAATAATATAAAGATACTGACCGATAGTAGATGCAAAAATAAGAATCAGTCCTAAAATTTTAGATCCATAAAATTCTATGTAACTATAAGATAAACAAACGGGTCACCAAATCCCGGTGAGAAAACCAGACCAAGTGTTAATTGACAAGTAGAAAAGATTTTGATCACATTCGGATTTTGCTCTTCTGTGAGGCCATTGCGTAAAAATAAATAAAAACAAAATGATTCACAAATACCTGGATTTTGCCTGTTATGAAAAGGATGCGAAACATGACGGCAATACCAAATGTAATTAGAGAACTTGGAATAACCTCAAAGAATCTGGCAAAGGAAAAGAGAACTGGAAATCAGAGGAAAAATCCAGACCATCCAGAATATTGAACTAGAAAAACAACAAAAGAGTCCTGGAAATATAAGATGAATTGCTGTCACTCATACTCAAGAGAAAAAAACTTTTAAGACGTGATATATATATATATATATATATATATATATAGAGAGAGAGAGGGGTGATGTAGCAAGTATCTTGAATGGGAATGAATGGCAAAAAACGTTTCATGCAATTTGCATTTCTTGTTTATTTACAAGTTAACGTACAGAAAGATTAGGAAAGTGCACGAACACTCCATTGTCTTATCCATCAAATCCAAGGGCTTTTGACAATTCACTGGC
>OY757904.1:118177092-118274592 GCA_963585895.1 Sepioteuthis lessoniana | reverse complement strand
ACACTTATTTTTCAACATCGTTTCTCCTGCGGTCCTCTCACATCTTCCATCACTGTTGCAGTCCTTGAATCCCATTCGTCAAGAGTGTCATAAAAGTAAGACATGACTTCATCATATGAATTTTTGAGGATATAAACTTTTCTACACACCCATATATCTTAAAATAAATCTTTTGAAATATCAAGAGAGCAAAAAGTATTTGTATTCCTATTTTTCGTAGATTTCTGATGATTTTATCAATGAGCTCTTCCATATCACCCATTGTTTCTCTTTGCCATTGTGCATAATAAACCTAGGACATTTTTTAAGCTTAATTCCATTCCAATTTCTAGTCTATAGATCTTAATAGCTTGTACTAGCGTTATTGGTTCTTCATTCTTGGCGAATATCTCAATATTATCTATCTGTGTGTGTGTGTGTGTGTGTGTGTGTGTGTGTGTGTGTGTGTGTGTGTGTGTGTGTGTGTGTGTGTGACAGAGAGAGAGCGAGAGAGAGGTGATTAGTTCCTTTTGTTCCATTGCGACATTCATCTATTTTTAGTTCATGGTATTCAAGATAATAATATATCTCTTCTCTTTCTTTTTTCTTCTCTTTTCTCATCATTGTAATGCACACTGCAGTCAACTTCACCATAATAGTCCTTTTTGATATAACCATGAGCTGTCTTTATAATCATCTTATGGTTTCAAGTGAATGTTAGAACACGGCTACTCAAATATTTTGAATTTTCTTTAGTAATTGTATTTATTTTACTAATGCTCTTTTCTCCATCATGTAATTTTCCAAACCTTTGGGGTGGGTTCCATCTATAATTAACATCGCCGAGACATTAGTTTCCTCGTCTATTTCAGCTCTCTTGCAAGATCCAGGTATCTTTTCTTTTTTCCACATCTTTTATTTCTAATCTATGCTCCACTGAAACTACAAAACCCATTATGCTTCTTGTGAAATTTCCATAACAGTCGTCATTGTTTGTTTTCACTGAAGCTCGTAAGAGCAAGTCTTATGAACTCTCCAAGAATTTTTAATGTCAGCAGTTCTCTGGTCATACAGTCTCAATTCTTCCACGTATTTCTATTTCTCTTTTCCATGTTTATCGAGATTGTTTCAAGGGTTCCAACTATTATTATCTTTATCACTCCTTTAAGACATTTTCACACAAGCGTTGGTCGATGGTTTCTCACTGGAGTTTTAGTGACATCAAGTCTCCTCAAGTCTCCAGGAATCTTCTCAGTATTCTCAACAATGCTGCAGTTTGGATTTTCTCGACTTTCTCTCTTATTTCCAAGTCCTCGAGTTCCTGAATCAATTCTTTAGTGACTGTGCCAAGAGCACCAAGTACAATTGGTGTAACCGTCACTTTTATGCTCCACAGTTTTGTTTCATTTTTTTTCAATTTGCTTGCCAGGTCGAGATATTTATCATTCTTTTCGCTTTCTTTGAATTTGTCTTTGTGATCAGCTGGGACAGCAAAATCCACAACTCTGCAAGTTCTATTTTGTTGTTGTTTATTATTACAAGTCTGGTAGGCTGGCTGAGATTATGTAATCCGTTCGTATCGCAAAATCCCAGAGGAGTTTATACGTCTCATTCTCCAAGACAAATTCTGGATTTTGCATATAGCTTTTGTTCACATAGTAAAAGTTTTATTCCTTGCACAATTCCCAATGAATATCCTGTCCACGAAACCGTGTCTAAGCTTATACCCTTTCTGTGCCAATTTGCAGGATTTGCTTATTATGTGATTGATTGTTTCGTCTCTATCACCACATAACCTATTATTATTATTATTATTATTATTATTATTATTATTATTATTATTATTATTATTATTATTATTATTATTACCATTTACTCCTTTAGAGTTTTTCACATCAGTATTAGCTGATGTTTGTTCACTGGAGTTTGGGTGACAGCAAGTCTCCTCAAGTCTCCAGGACTCTTCTCACTATTCTGGCCGTTCTCAGTAATGCTGTCATTTGCATAATCTCTGCGCGGCCACATACTTCCAAGTCCTCCAGGCCTTGTGATAATCCTTTAGTTATTGTGCCAAAAGCACCAATCACAATTGGTACAATCGTCACTTTCATGTTCCACAGCTTTTTCAATTCTCTAACAAGGTCGAGGCACTTATCCTTCTTTTCACATTCTTTCAGTCTTATTCTGTGATCAGCTGGGACAGCAAAGTCGACAAATTTGCAAATTCTCTTATTTTTTATTGACTATTATAATGTCTGGTCTTCTGGCCGAGATTAGGTAATCAGTGTGTATGTCAAAGTCCCATAGGAGTTTATGTGTCTCATTTTGTAGGACAGGTGCTGGGTTGTGCATATACATTTTCTAAGTTTGGTCAAATTTAAATGTCTTGTACATTTCACAGTGGATCACTTGCCAACCCAGTCGTGTCTCGCCTTATACTCCTTCTGTGCTAATTTGCTGCATTCACTTATTATGTGATTGATCGTTTCGTCTCTGTAAATGTATAGTCTCCATTTCCTCTTTTGTTGAGTCTTGTCTATTCTCGCTTTGATAGGATTGGTTCTCATGGTGTTGTCCTGTACTGCTATTAGGAGAGATTCCGTTTATCTCTTGAGGTTTCCTTTTCTTAGCCAGGTCCAGTTTTTCTCGGGTGAGATGTTGTTTACTAGCCGTTTAAAGCGGCCATAGATTTGTTTTTTTCTCATTTTTGTTTCCTAGTTACTGTCATTCTATCGTTTATCGTGTTGTCTGTATCGTTTCTGATGGCTGTAATAATTCCTCGTTCGTATTTTTCTATGTAGTCTTCGAACCGTTGTATCGATGCGTCAACGCTATCTTCGATGCTGGCAAGTCCTCCCCCTCCTTCTTTTCTTGATACATATAGTCTGTCAACGTCATCTCTGGAATGTAATGCCTTGTGCATGGTCATTAGTTTTCTGTTTAAGTTCCTCTCTAGTCCAGTTGAGAAAGGATCCCGAATATCTAACGAGGGGCACAGCCCAAGTATATTATTATTATTATTATTATTATTATTATTATTATTATTTTACTCCTTGAGAGTTTTTCACATCAGCGTTAGCAAATGGCCTTTCACTGAAGTTGGAGTGAGAGCAATTCTCCTCAAATCTCCAGGACTTTTCTCAGTATTCTGGTCAATCTCAGTGGTGTAGTATTTTGGATGGTTGTCACTTGTCCTCTTATTTCCAAGTCTTTCAGTCAGCTTAATAATCCTTTGGTGACTGTGCCTAGAGCACTAGTTGTAATTGGTATAACCATCAGTTTCATGTTCCTCAGTTTTTTATTCACTTCCCTTGCAAGGTCTAGGTACTTATTCTTCTTTTCTATTTCTTTTAATTTGACTAAGTGGTCAGCCGGGACAGCAAAGTCCACAAAATTGGCGTGTTCTCTTTTTTTTTATTCTTCTTCTTTTTGTAGATTATTATAAGATCTGGTCGTCTGGCCGAGATAAGGTGATATGATTGTAATTTTAAATCCCATGGTAGTTTATGTGTCTCATTCTCCAGGACAGCAGCTGGGTTGTGCATTTACCCTTTGTTCGTTCACGATAAATCTAACAGGTAGTTCTTCACAAGAGCCTGGGTACAAAAAGTCTTCTCAATTCTCGAGAATTATTCCAAGTATCTTAGATGACCTTATCGACGCTCTGATTTGGATGATTTTTATTTCTTCTCTGATCTCTATTTCAACCAATCTCTTTACCAAGCCTTTAAGGACAGTTCCAAGGGCTTCGACGAAAATTAGTATCACCGTAACCATCTTTCTCATCTTTTTTCAGTTCTCTAGCAAGATCCAGATATTTTTCTATCATTTCTCTTCAAAAGAAATTACAGGGATACCTCTGCAAATAACAAATAAGTGTTAATTAATGCTAGATCGGGCCTTGATTTAAAGATCCGTTTTTGTTTTCTATGGATTATTTCTAGATTCAGTATAATTTAATTTGTCTTTTTTTTTAGCGCAGACTCTGATTTTTGCATATACCATGTATCAGCTTGGGTAATTTCTGATCTCTAACACAATTGTCAATGGATCACGTTTCCTACCCAATCGTTCCAAGTCTTGTTTTCTTTCTGAGCCATTTTGCTGCATTCGCTTTAAATGACTGCTTTGCGACGTCAAATAGACTGTTTATTGTCGTGATTCATTTTAAGATTTAATAAAGTATAATTCATAAGTCATCAAAATGATGGAATAGAAAAATATCAGGGAGAAAACAAGAGAACAAAAAGCCGTGGAACGTGAAAAAAAATTTAAAAAGAAAGAAAGGAAGAAAGAAAGAAAGAAAAAAAGAAAGAAATTTTAGCAATATATGTCTCTTAATATTTTTAGCTGAGTCTTTGGACTCTTTCCACATGTTCCATTCAAATGTTACTTTCATTTCCAAGCAGTTATGAATACAAACTTTACATTTCTGTTCCACACGTTTTGCCATTTTCGAGGAAGATCATTGCATTACCTAACGTTTATGAAACATTAGCACCGACAAATCGACAGTTTCTCTTCCTTATTTATACGTAAGTTTGGTCTCTCGACTTCGACAAAATATCTTGTTTAAATATATAAGTTCCAAAGAATTGTGTCTCATTGTATAGCAAGATTGAATATTAAGCGAAGGATTTTGAATATAATAAGACTCATTACCATATTTTGTGGTGTACAAGTCGATCAGACAAATAAGTAAACCTCTCTATTTTTTGTCTCAAAATTCTCGGTTAGAACTATAAACGTTATGTAAGCAAATCCCTAAACATAGAGTAAGCTATTGGTAGACCTAAACCTTCTAAATTAGCCTAAATGATGACTCGTGGCAAAATCATAGAAGTTTATTGGGGTTTAACTTTATAAATATGTATGAGCAAATACATTTAAAATTACAGTGACATATCATAGAATCAAGGTTTTAATCGTAAATTGAATAACCTTCACGTAACCCTTATTCAATGTTTTTCCATATAAGTACAGTGATAATGCCAATTTGTATATATTCACCATTATATTTCATTAAAGTGTCATTACCCCAGTATGGTGTACGTTATGTGTTAGATATGTTCACCAAACGCAATTTTAAGCTGGAAATGTGTGTGGCAATCAGCTGGAGTTATGGTATTTGGCGTTTATCGATTATTAGGATTACCGTTTTACTGGTTGATCTGTGAAAAAGGCTTATATTTTAGCCCAGCCGTTTAAGTCAAGCAACGATTTTTAAGCTATTCTTTATTTTAGGCTTGGTTTGGTTTGGTTTCTTTTATTTAATGGTATATCAACCTTTGTAGGTTATTTAATGCCAAAGCCATTCCCCTAGAAGTACAGTAGTGGTACTATTTAACCCATAGCTGAGAGGATAAGGGGGTTCATACCTTTCCCAAGGGGATTTGCCCAAAAGTGAACGTAATAGCGTGACTGGACTTCGAACTCGCTTACAATTCCACAGTCCATCACTTTAACCATTACACAACGAGGACACCCCCATTTTCATCGTAAATCACCGTGATTTATTTTAGTTTTCCGTTCGTATAATAGTAAAACTATCTAAAAGTGAGTTATTTTTTAGGTAACGATTTTTGACGGGACGTAGTGTCTAATGTGCTGAACAGCAAACAAAGTAGCTAGCGGTTTCGAAATCCAATTGTGCATTTACATTCACATTCGGGCGAATACTCTTTAGAAAGGTATGAACCTTCTGATATCCAATGGCTATAGTTTAAACTCTACTACAATTTTTCTTCTACCAGGATTGCTTTGGTATTACATTACTCAAAAGGTTTGGCATGACATTAAACAAAGAAAACAATTAAAAGAAACCAACTTTTAAAAAGGGTCAAGAATTTAGATTACAAAGTACAAGAAATATTATTAGTTCATTTCTTCAATTTTATATTTTTATAGTTTTCACGTACTTTATTCATATATGGATTAATGAACTAATTTAATGGCATGTCAACGCATATATTATTGTTTTATACCAAGATCTTTAGGAATTAAGTTGATTGTAAATTCATATAATCTGAAATGTTTGTACCCAAGAGAGACCTCGACAAAAATAGATTATTTTACGGTCGGATGAGAGAAGAGATCCAATGTCCATACGAGAGACAAGAGAATAAGAAAAGAAATCTCTCCAAGAACTAAAGCCTCACCAGCAAAAGCCCCACTCTTCGAAAAAATTGATTTAGATTGATAAACTGCACCAACCAAATACATCAATTTTCTGTCTCTCAAACACAACAAAAGCGACAATTTCTCTGTATAATATATTGCATATATAATTGATACACCATTGTGTTACAATAAATAATTGTTAATTTTCAATGGAGAGTTTTTTTCTTGTCTTTGAGTTGCTAACACCCAGGTCGTTTGCTCCATGGAACCACTCCGACTGTCAAAAGAAGTTCCAGATTGGTTGTGTTATCACACATCTGTGGATATTTCAAACACAACATGGGTACTGAGGGAGTTGATAAACCAACTTACCAGAAACGCATATGGTAATCACAGAACCAAGCCCACAATAAAGTACCATGACAAGCATAGCTTCACACTTATTTTCTATCTTTATCATATATATTGCTACTTCATATAGTTCAGTCTGTTACTGCATGCTTTTTCTTCTTCTATGTACGCATGCACCCAGATTAATGTTGTCTATGATTTTCGTTAGCAATTTCCTCTATATCTTCTTTGAATTCACAGTTACTTTTATTAGTAGTCTTATTTGTAAACTATGATTATTTTATTAGTAGTATAATTTTCCGTCTTTTGTTCTTATGTTTTGTTTATTACTTAGCTTTGTCACGATTGGTCGGCGTCTTTTTTTTTTTTTCTTTTTCTACTCTGCTCTTCAATGCTTTTTTTTTTTTTTTGATGGGGTAAAATTGTATTAAATTATATGTTCTCTTCCTTCATTTCCTTTTGCATAGATACTTTCCACTCTTTATCTTATATGAATACTTGCGTGTAGGCAGTTATATTATCTTCTAAAATGACTATTTCAGCACCTTTTTTCCTAATTTAGGGATGTTGCAGAGAACGTTAATATGGACGTTTCCAATGTTGCATAGAATAAAAATCAAAAACCGTATCTGTTCGAGTATCATCCAATACTTTCAGGAACTATTTATTGACTTTAGTAGGTGAATATTATTAAAATAGCTGTCGGCTTAAGACTATTCTTGATCAACTATTTTAACACATAAAGTTTTTTTTTTATTTCGTGTTGGGTGCGAACCCCTAATATTTTGGTCTCAGAATATTACATGATACGTGTGTATATACTGTAATAGAAACCTTTTGAAAGTAGCAATTATTAGGTGTTTTCTCTTAAAACAAATAATTTTCATGTAACGGTTGTGTTCTCTCTTTTATTTCTCCATGCTTTAATGTTTAAAGATTATTTACAGCGGTTATTTATTATCTTAGTTTCTTATTATAGTCCTGCATTCAAAACTATTTGCTTTCATCTTTCTTTATGACAGAAGTAACCAGCGATACCTGAGATTTTGACGAAATATTTCTAATAAGTACTTAACAAGATTCTCTAAATACATAAATACGTTGTTGGTTAAGCTTAGAATACACTGTCTGTATCCTCTGATGATAGGTAAGATACCTACAAAAAACGGTTTCCTAATTTTAACACCAAGCCATTTGTCTTGGTGAGAATTCAATTCCTGAGTTATGGAGAGTGAGGAGTACCCTTCTGTTGCCATTACTCTTTGATACACCCTGTTTTAGGAGTACTAGTACTTGTTAGCTTTTCATCCCTAGGTCAAATATATGTTTTAAGCATATTTATTTTCAAGCAGACAACGTGACCAAGACTATTTGTTTTCCTATTTAGATAGCTGTTAGCAATGCCTGGCAAGAATATCTTAAAGTAATTTTGATATGTACTTTAACAAGATAATCTAAAGAGAGAAAGCCCTTGTTGATGGAGTGTACAATTCACTGAGTGTATCTTCTGTCGAGGGGTAAGATAACTCTTCAACAAACATCATAAAAAATTAATTCTGATGTATATTTTAAATTATACTATTTACCAACCCCTCCGCTCGGGCAGGATATGACACAAGGTCAATTTTTAAGCGGAGTTTAACAGGTTTGAATTCAGAGTTTTCCTTCTCCTAGACTAGTTGCCTAACCAAGGCTGAAGAACCCAGTCTGTCCTACTATTTACCCATAGCTGGAGGGAGAATAATTGGATTCATACCTTTCCCAAGGGTATTAGTGCTATGTGAAATGCAATCAGTCTCGTCCAGGATTTGAAATCGTGTCGCCGTGTCCAATTCCTACGTCGATTACGACTACACCACGGGCACCTCCTAAATAGGAAAACAAATAGTCTTGGTCACGTTGTCTGCTTGAAAATAAATATGCTTAAAACATATATTTGACCTAGGGATGAAAAGCTAACAAGTACTATATATTTTAAATTATAATTGTTTTTCTATGAATTGGCGATCATTTAAAAAATACTGAATCATTTCTTTCTGTTTTAAGAATCGTGCAGTCACTTTTTTACTTTTTTTTGCATTTTATATCAAACTTATTGTTTGGCAAGAATTGGAATAATTTGCAACTTCCATCCCTTAACAACGTTAAAGTTCAACCAGGTTAGTCTATGTTGGGGTCTTAGATCAAGTCAATAACAAGGAAAAATAGATGTCTGGGATTTTCAGGCCGGTCGTTATCCATTGAATAACATGCATTAAACTATAAATTCAAAGTTATCTGTTTTACGGCATTAGCCAGAGATTAAGGAATTAGCACACTTGGCGTTTAGTTTAGTATCATATCTAGGACACTCGTTGTGTGTGGGGGTGGCGTTTCTTAACTTTCTGGAGAGATGCAGACGGTGTATACAACAATCCCAGCCAACTGGTCTGATGGCTTAATGGCTAACGCGCTGGACTGTGAGCTGGTAGTATGCGGTGTCATTTTTAAACTAATAACCTTCCGAACGGTGTGAACACCCTTTTACACCTAGCTATGGATTAAATAGTACCGTGATTGTTTTACAATGATGGTTTTTCCATTAGATGACTCATAAAGATCGATATGTAAAAAAAACAAGGAAAACAAACCAATTGATCATTATATGATTTCGGCTATCATTGGCACATAATTTTTTTCCAAGCCGCACAGAAGAAATAACCAAAATTTTGAAGAAAAAACAATGGAATGACCTTGAAAAATACATTCCGATAAAAAAATAACTGCAGTCTTAATTTAGTGTTAAAAGACAGTTCTTGAAGACCTCAAAAATTAATTGAGTTAGTCTAACCCGAAAAGAAACATGGCTCCAGTAATAGAATAATCAATTGAAACAATGGAAAAGATCGTAAAATCATCCAAGAACACAATTCACAATTGAATGTGACAAAATACATAGGTTTTTCCTCATCAGCTGTATTTAAGTTTGATACACATATAAAAGAAATGTGATGTCTAAAAAAAGGAAACATTGATTGTCCACCAAAGAAATCAAATCGTTAGGATTGAAAACTCAAAATAATGTGAATAGAAAATGTTCTACAAAAACAACTCTGTCGAAACAGGAAACGATGTTTGTGACATAACTGTAAGAAATCGCTGAATGAAATGAAATTTACCTATAGAAAAGCCGCAAACCATCATAAGCACACAAACCAAGAAAATATCGTTAAAGTTGGCTAAAGCCATGGCGTGTTGACTATTGGATGAAAATTATATTCTTGATGAATCAATAATATGCATTGGCCAAGGCAATTATGCAGGGACGTTTGTTTGGTGCCGGTCAAATGAAATATCGAATGATAATAGCCTGAAGGAAACAAGTGTATTTTCCGAGTCATTCGCGATGTCGAGTTACATGTCATGAACGAACATATGTACATTGAATTGCTTGATAATTTTCGTATTTCCATTGATAGGAAATTGGTTTGGTGATGATGATAATTTCTTAGAGTGATAATGCATCTTGTCACATAGCAAAAGAAGATTATTTTCAATATATTCACCACCACTGGCTATGTTTTCTCACCACAATTCTAGATCATTTTTGTCCATTGAATGATCCTATTGAATATTGCATTATGTACGATTCCCGTGTGAAATAGCTCTTAAGATGAACAAGAGCTAGTTTGACATACCCATAAGAGGTCTACTTCGAAAGCAATGCATCCCACTTTATTAAATTGTCCTGAACTTTGAAGGTGGTAAATGGTGGAAAGGTAGTAGAGGTTAAACCTTCCTGTCAATAACCCATCATTTTCTTTTTGCTTTATTGCAAAAAAAAAAAAGCTTAGAAGCCATTTGGGAAAAATGCGTCTGACATGAAAGCAGGAGCATATCAGTGAATTCTTCCAAGCACTAAAATTGCATCTATTAACATTTATTGACGTTTTTTTTTAATTGTTTATGAGGACAAAATTGTGCATGTGAGCACAATTAGGTGGTGAGTAATGCATTTCAGTTGTGTAAAAAACCATGAGAACGATATCTACCAATAAATGAAGAATGCTTTGATGATCCCTTTATGTGGATGACTGGAAAACAGTGTAGATTTTGATGAGCCTAACACGCAAATGCGAAGGTGATATGCAATGCTAAAAGTAACAAATATGGGATAAGAGGAAGTATTTGGTAGCTGAAATCGTCTTCTATTTAAAAGTATTATTTTAACCTCTGTATCTGATGTAAATTTCGCGAAAAAGTCTTGGATTTTTAGCGTAATTTCTGCTTATTTCCCGATAATTAATTTGAGCGTTTTTTTATTACTTACAAAAGACTTATGATGATATACCTCCAGGCAAAAATTCTACTACTTACCTGTTTCATATTGACTCTTGTCTATGCAATAGATCAGAGATTTCCCTGAACAGGATGCATCTGTGTAAATAAGGGGGAGCAGTCGCGTGGTTGAACGGAAATGATGGGCATCTGAAATGATATATGCAGATGCCCACGTGAGGCGAACAGTTAGTGTGAGTCTTAGTCTTGGAGTCTCAACTTGCGACCAAAAAAAGAGCCAGCAGTTACGAAGAGCACCCCGCTGGGGCAGCAGCCAACAACAGGTCTCTGGTTGAGAACCCTCGGACTAGAAGCAGAAGTGCTAAGTGGAGCCTTTAAAATAACAGCATGGTATGGTCAAGAGAAGTAGAAATTATTTGGCAATAAGGCACTATGTATTCGCCTCACTTCGTCTGTCACTCTCTTACATTGACCGAGATTCAACACCTTTTGATGAATAAAAAGACCTATATATACTTAAAACTAAGTGCTGTGATTTTTCCTTTATCATGACTATACAGCATTGCCGTCAGTCATGAATTCGCGAACGTATATTTATTCCACATGAAAGTATTTAAATTCGAGTGAAAGAAAGTCTCTTCCAATCTCTAACCTATCGTAGTATCCCTCAGTCTCTTTTCATGATTAGTTTGAAATAGAAATGTTGTACTCATGCTAAACTGAATTGTTTGAAATAGAACTGACTATTTGCATAAAAATCGGTTTGGCGTTAAATAACCTACAAAGGTTGATATGCCATAAAACTCAACCAACCAACCTTCGAGTTACCCTCAACTACCATCAGCCAACTAAATAAAAACTAATAACATATAAGACTCAAACATTTTTAAATAGCTGAATATTCTGGCATCATAAAATATTACTTACACAAGCAAGATTAAATTATTTAAGTAACCTACAAAGGTTGATATGCCATAAAACTCAACCAACCAAACCTTTTCATGATAATACAAAACTATTTCAAAGGGTAAGAATATGATCATTATCACTGTCATACTCTTATTCCATAATTTTCTTTATCTATCCGCAAAAAATCAAAGTATTTTTCCAAGTTTATACAGTCTTTCATTTCACTTATCGGTCAGCCGCAATGGCCAAATACTTTTATTGACCCTATTCTTTCTTTTTTGTTAATTAAAACACCGTCTGATCTTGTGGCAGTGATTGCCTGGTTTGGCGATCCATTTGTACATCAAAGTCCAAGATAAATTCATGCGTATAGTTTTCAAGGAAAAAATCTAGTGTGTCCATTTATCAGTATGGTCAAATATTAGTTGGCTGGTTGGTTTTTTTTATAGTATATCAACTCTTCGAATCATTTGACGCCGGATTGAATTTTAAACATTTCAGCTTAGTATAAGTATAGTTTTTGTTTAGAAACAATTACATGACAAAGCAGTTTAGTTAAATGTCAAAAAAATTCTATTTCTAACAATTAGCATAAGTACACAGTTTAATTCAATTATAAATCAGTTCTATTTCGAACAGTTCAGTTTAGCATAAGTACGCAGTTTCAAAGACAAAAATTGTTCTATTTCAAGCAATTAAGTTTAGCATTGGAAAACAGTTTTGTTCTATTTGACCCATAGTTAGGACCCTGTCAGGTGCTACCACTCCGGGCCAAAAGGGAACTGGTAATGATAGCAACGAAGGGGTACTCTGCATTCCCCAAATCACCAGCATTACTAGAAACTCACCATTAGATTGTTTAGTGTCATATACAGGACACTCGTTGGTGGGAGGTTACCCCTCTGTAGAAAAGCAATCGCTGTATTCAACAGCCACAGCCGACCAGGCAAGGTCAAATTTGAGTGATTTGCTCAAGATAAGTGAAGCATTTTTCCCACGCAGTAATGCGTTTTCCCGGGCTACTTTCAAACAGATTAACTTATTAGTTTACAAAGTGATTAAGGGGTCTCTCTCTCTCTCTCTCTCTCTCTCTCTCTCTCTCTCTCTCTCTCTCTCTTACACTACACAAACTAAGCACGCTATTCTTCTGCGTGTTATTGATATTAGCTTTTATTAAAGTAGTTCTTATGGTGTTATCTTCTACTCACTTTCTCTCTTTATTTTACTCTCAACGCATTCTTCACACCAGTTTTCACAGCAAGTCTTCTTAAATCTCCAGTACTCTTTGAAGTATTTTAGCAGTGTTGTGGTCTAGACGGTCTCAATTCTCCCTTTGATCTCCAGTTCTCCCTGGTTCTTTTCCATTTGCTTTTAAAATATTCCATCTACTTTGCTGTTATCACTAACGCAACTTTTTTCAGCTATCTAGTAAGGTCTAGCTGTCTATTCACTTTTTTGCCTTCCTTAATATTTAGTCCGCTGGAACAGCAAAATCAACTAAATGACAAATTATTTTCTTAATTAACACTAGTTTAGGTTGGATGATACGTTTGTATTAAAGACATTGAAAATTATATGTTTTTTCATTTTCTTGGACCGACAATAGTTTTTGAATGTACCATTTCTCAGTACTGTCAAACTTCATTCTCTTGCACCATTCCTAGTGGATTACCCTTCTCACCCGGTCATAGTTGTACTGACATTTCATTTGTTCTTGTTGACGACGTTAGCTTATTACTTGGATAACTGTAACATCTCTATCACTTCATAGCGAACAGTTGCTATTCTGTATATTATACATTTTCGCATTAATATGAGTAGTTCTTGATGCGTTATTTTGTGCTGCTATTTATAGAGATTGAGCTTCTCCTGTCAGGTTTCTCTTTCGTTGCCATGTCCAGAAAATCAAATATTCAATATTCTTTTCTTTTGTCTCTTGAAGTATCCATATGGTCGTGTTTCTTTCTGTTTTGGTTTCTAACGAGACATTTGACAGGCAGCCTGCAAGCCGAGAACGGCTAGTACTTCTTTTGTATGACTTCCCTTTTTCTGCAAATACAATAACGTTCACCTATCACCTGCTGTTTGAGTTATTCTTCCACCGGTCTTATCTGAAGACCACAGCACATTCTATCATTGTTTTCAAGATTTTATGATCGTTGTTTGCATCTCGTAATTGCTGTTACTGACTGCTGTAAACAAACTCTCATTTATCTTTTTATATATTCTTTGATTGTCCAAACTGCTGCATTCATTCAAAAGATCACTATGATATTCAAATTACGGCATCGCTAATCTCCTTGGGAAAGAAATTAAACCTCTTCTATAAAGCTATTAGTAAATAGTGGGATATTCAGGTTCTTCAGTCTTGCTAAGGCAAAAAGTTTAAGATCGGCAAACTCTGAATTCTAATAAGCTGCGCTGAAAAATTGGCCTTTTGTCCAATCTAACTCGTCGTGAAGGGGTTCTCTTTAACAATTGCTCGCAAAGGTAATTGTGATAGATTCGACGCTAAACCCCAGTCAGATTTTCGCACCAACGAGAGAGCGAGAGAGAGAAAGAGAGAGAGGTAGAAAGAGCCTAAGGGGGAGAGGTTGGGATTGAGAGAGAGACACACAGAGAGAGACAGAGAGAGACAGAGATAGCATCTCTGTATTGAAAAATAACAACGACAAAGCTGGTACTTCTGTCTTCCTTAATGGCAGAACTGGTACTTAATGTTTCTTAAAAGTCAGGAATCAAGTTACAAAATTTACCTTTTAGATTTCAGAATTAAATGTGAAGACGGGAATTATCATCATAATCATCATGTCGTTCATCAGTACGGATATCCCTGACCCTCTCTCGAAATAAGAGAGTTCAAACTCTAGTCATGCAATTACGTCCACTTTAGAAGTGATGAAATAGAGCAAAGTCATCATCATCATCATCATCATCATCATGTAACGCTATCAGCACTGATATACCTGATTCTTTCTCACCAACCTTCTCTATCGTCCATTGCTTCCGGCAGATCTTCAGGGCTACATCCCGTATCGGCACAAAGCTGCTGAATGTAGATTCGAGCTGGTCGTCCTGCCTTTACTCATCCATGTGCCGGAGTCTACATGAGTACATCACTTATGAACTCGTCCTTACTTCTCCACCAGTGTCCCGCACGTCTGGTTCAAATGTAAAATTAGGTCTATTTTACCCGTTTTAAAATCAACATTTGAAACTGTTTTTTACTCATTTCAAACAACGGATATTTGATAAGAAATACACATCTCTTCTTCACACTAAGCAAGATGATCATCATCACCATCACCTTGGTATTATTCTAAAAGTTAAGATAAACTATAAGAGAATATAATTAATTTAAACCAATTACTCGGATCGAAGTTTTCCTCATCTTGTTCAAAATGATCCAAGTAGTACTGGGCTTTAGAACCTGCCGGCTACATCTCTGTAATTGGCATATTCTAATCTCCTCGACGAGTGTCACAGATATGACACTTACCGTCTGATGGTGAGGCATCAATCCTGGAGTTTTAGGGAATGTGGACTTCCCCATCATTGTTATTACTCGAAGGTGCACTCTTACTAAGTGTGGTAATAACTTTTAGAGTCCTATCAAAGGGTCAAATAGAAATATCTAATCATTTTCAATGCTTTAAACCCTTTACCTACGTGCAAACAAATGATGATTCAAAATTGAATTGTTAGCTCAAAATAGTAATACTTGGACCCATTTAATTGTGTGCAAACGATAAAGAGCAATACTTGAAACCATTCAATTTTGAGCAAACAAATGAGCTATGGCTCGTTTACAAATTCCTCTCTCTCTCTCTCTCTCTCTCTATATATATATATATATATATATATATATATATATATATAAAGTAAGTAAAGTTGGTGACCGAAGACGAGGGTTATTTAAAGGCTCCCTTTTCAATAGCTACTGCATCGAGATAAAAGTGAGAGAGCTACATCTTTCCCTGTATTGCTCCACATTATCCTTAATAAGTAATTTATAATGATTCGTATTAAAGAAGGTGGTATCAAGTACTATCTTTGAGTCTTTGGTATGACTCGAACTGAGATTGAACCCCGACCTTTCCAGTCATTGATGAACACAACTGCCCCATTTGTCTAGTGCGTAGAGTGTTCACCAAAAGCCTGGAAATCGCCTTTTAATGACAGATCCAGTCGCACCAAAAACTCAGCAATATAAGATATGGATCAGTGTTAAGATGGAGCAATACAGAAATTGAAGTAGCGCCCTCCCCTATATCTCAGGATAGCAGCTATTGAAAAGGGATTCTTCCGGTTGCCCTCAACTACGGTCATCAACTTTAATTCAATATATATCATCATCATCATCATGTCGTGCGGCTAGCACGAGTATCCCTGACCCTCTCTCTCCACGTCTCCCTATCATTCATCGCCTCTGGCAGGTCTTCAGAGTTACATCCCATATCATCACATAGCTGCTGTATGTATGTTCGAGCTGGCCGTCCTGTTTTTGATTGGCCTTATGCGGGTGTCCACAGGAGTACATCACTTACGATCTCGTCCTTGCTTCTCCAGCAGTGTCCGGCATGTCTGGTTCGTCTAGTTTGTATAGTTTTCGTGATAGGTAGTAGGTGACCGTATAGTTGACGCTTTCTGGGGTGTTGCTGCCATATATATATATACATATATATATAGAGAGAGAGATATATATATAAAGAGGATTTGGCATTAAATAATATGCAAGGGTTGATATACCATCATACCCAACCATCCAATGAACCAATGAACCAATGAACTGCGGAATCGTAGTACGCGAGTTCGTACTCCAGTCGCGCTATTACGTTCACTTTCGGGCAAATACCCTTGGGAAAGGTATGAACCTCCTTATTCTCCCTCCAGCTATGGGTAAATAGTAGGACAGACTAGGTTCTTCAGCCTTGGTGAGGCAACTAGTCTAGGAGAAGGAAAACTCTGAATTCAAACCTGTTAAACTCCGCTTAAAAATTGACCTTGTGTCATATCCTGCCCGAGCGGAGGGGTTGGTAAATAGTACCATCCAATGAACCAACTTGTCCAAGATGATATTAAATAAAACTAAGGTGTTATTTATGCGACAAACGGAAAATTGTCTTTATTCTTCTCATTTTGATTTCGACCAAAATGTTCCTTCTACAAGGAATTTTTTCTCTTATTGTCCCTTAAACTCCGTTGTTTATATGTTTCTAAAGAATGAGTAATAAATTCTTGCCACTAAAGGACAGAAAATTACATGTGATTTTATCCAGTTCCTAGCGACACTTTTGCAGCCATGTAAGAAAAACGATAGAAACATTGAACCTATTACAACGTTGAGACGCAGGGCCAAAAAAGGGGTTACAGAAAACGCTAAGTGCATAAATGAACAACTAGGAATAAAAACAGTGTGTAACCCTTTTTATCACTTTTGGAATAGAGATAAAATAAAAAGAAAAAGTTTGAGGAGAAATAAAGTGATCTGAACTTTTTTTCCCTACAAGTGAAAAACATGTTTCACAGAAAAAATGCTTCATTTATTTGTTCTTTTGTATTTTTTTTTTCCGTTGACATGAAAATACTCACTTAACTCGCATTCACCTTCAGTTATTTTCTAAGATTATCTTACTTTGGCACAAGGTCATTATATCATGGGGCTATAAACAAGTTTATAAAACTGTTTTCTAAGTTTGTATAAGTGTGTGTAATACAAAGAGGCTGTGTATCCTAAGCATGATTAAAATTAAGAAAAACTTTTCTAAATTGGCGGCATTAGAGCAATTCTTCATAATTAAGACTAGATAAAAAAATGTATTATTAAGTTAATAAACTTAAACTACGTTTTCCGAGGATATATGAGATAAACGTTGGAGAGCCTTATTTTTATTATAGTCATGTTGTTATTGACCGTAATAGTAATATAAAGAGAAGAATATGATATTCTTAGGGATTTATTCTTAGTCAATCGGAGATAATTATTTTATAAGAAAGTGTTTGTCATATTTTTGGTTTTAGTTGGGTTTTTTTTGTCTGTTTGTTGGTTTGTTTTTGGTTAGTTTTTTTTTTGCTTTGTTTTTTTACTTGGGATTCTGGATTGACTTCTTTATACGGTTGAATAAGCATAAAAGTTTTGGTTTATTCAACCTGGGGATCACAAAGAAATAGTTTGATTTAACATTGTACTATGAAAGATACTCTTTTCTTACAAATTTAAAGTTTTGAAATTCAAAAAGAAATAATAAGAGGCATGCATCTGATTCTTGATTTTGACCCCTGAAATATTAGTTAGCAGCACAAAATTTGTTCTTTTGTAATCAAATGAGTTTGCTTTAAACATAGTACTATGAAAGACACTCTTTTCTTACAAATTTAAAGTTTTGAAATTCAAAAAAGAAAAAGAAGCAGCATGCATATGATTCTCGATTCTGACCACTGAAATATTAGTTAACAGCATACAAGTCGTTATCTTGTAATCTGTTATGGGGACATATCCTACCATACCCCAAATATGGACTCGTCCAACCTAAACATGTTCTCCAAGCTAGCTCGCTCGGGGAAGACAACTTCTCGTTTCTTACGAGACATTTGACAGACAGACTGCAAGCCGAGAACGGCTAGTACTTCCTTTGAATGACTTCCTTTTTTCTGTTAATACAATAACGTTCACCTATCACCTGTTGTTTGAGTTGTTCTTCCACCGGTCTAATCTGAAGACCACAACATAATCAAATGAGCGAAAACAGACAAAAAGAAATTTGATAAATTATAAGAAAGGTATTAATACTTGCAATACTTACCCATGATATATACAGGTGGTACTTTATAACATATAACCATAATTTACAATCATAAAACTTATAATTGTATGTTAGATATAATTATAATTATAATGTATTTTAGTTAAATATTAAATTAAGGTGTATTTTAATTAGATATCATACAATACTTATTAAAAGAATTATGATTAGACATTATATCCTTATCATTATATGATGAAATATTATTATGAATATTATGTATAACAATTCTGGGACGTAATAACTAAAGAGTTGTACAGTGGTTTCGAAGTAAGTGAGTTCAGACTGCATTAGAGTGATTACGTTTGTTTTTGGACTAAAACGTTTGGTAAAGGTATGAATACCCTTATCTCACCAGTTATGAGTTAAATAGTATAACCGCTGTTCTTCTATAAGGAAGACATTGACATTAAATAGCCCAGAAAGTTTTATATGCCATTAAAAATGAAGCCAAATCAAATCTATTATCATTGTTTTTTAATATTATTCAAATATTATTTATTTAGCATAATATAAAGATAATGAATTATTATGATTTAGTATAATACTGCATATTATAATACTTATGTCATAATTGGTCATTGGCCAATGGTATGTGCAAAAATAGAATCTGTGTAAGGGAATGGGACACATAAAATTCTCTAGTATATTGAGAAACCGGTCACTTGGTCCTGGCCAGGAGACCAGACATATTGATAATTAAAAAAGAAGCAGCAAAGCTGCCATCTCGTGGATTTTGCTATCCTGGCAGACCATGAAATGAAAATCTTTAAAAAAGTAGACGGGTCATTGGAGTGTGCGCCAATGACCCGGGAGACCGGCTTCAATCCCAGGTCTAGTCATACCAAAGACTCAAAAAATGGTACTTGATGCTACCTTGCTTAACACTCAGCATTATAAGGTAAGGATCAAGGGTAAAGTGGAGGAATCCAAGGAAAGGAGTAGCGTCCTCTCCTAAACCTCGGTGTAGTAGCTATCGAAAAGAGAGCCTTTGAGTTACCCTCGACTAAGGTCGTCAACTTTACTTTTACACTTCTGTGTTATATTATTACAATTATATTAAATCATGTTTTGCTAAAACGACCGATTACTAATAAATACGTTTTATAATTATAATTTCAATATATTACTTCTTATAGAAAATAGAATTTTAAAGAGGAATTCAAGTGGCTTTTGTTGTATTTAAATCCTATACCCAGGAGATAATTCTTCCGGGCTGTGTAATTTGTGGTCATCCCTCTGCGTAATAAACAAATTCATTGCTGCCTAATAGGGATAATTTGACGAAAACTGGTACTTTCAACATGACTTGACCGTAAGTCGATCGAAGAAAAAATTGGCCGAACATTGTTTGAGTAAATGTTCACTATTCAGTCATGTAGAGCCACAGTGTGTCCGTACCGTTCTGACCAAATGACCTTCTACCCTGCCCTTAATTTATTTTGCACTTTAACTGTCTTGAGAGAGACGTGGGATTTGTTTTCCACTCATGACACTTTGAAAGTAACGGAGAATAAATGAAGAATCTATATATTAATACTGTTATAACCACCTATCAACCTACGTCCTCTGGCGTGAGAGTACAGTAGTGGTGAATGAGTGGGTGGGTGATGACTAATCCACGTTACCCGCGTCTCCTCCAGAAATAAATAATTTATAAGTTTTACTCAATAATGGTTCCAAACCGCAAGAGTGATAACACTGGGAATACGTATCTGCCAAATAAGCGATTTCTTTAAATAAAAAGGTGACCGATCTCGACTTGAAGACAAAAAATATCCTATTCGGAGTTTTCTAAGCTCCACGGGAAGAATGAATGTACAATATGTCCCAGTACTTTTATTGGAGCTTATATTTATTTACCAACTCCTACACACAAGCAGAATATGGCACAAGGTCAATTTAAAGCTGAGTTTAACAGGTATAAATTCAGAGTTTTTCTTCTTTAAGACTATTTGCCATAATGTTATATCGTAGTCCGTCTATAACAAGTAATGAATACACACTGGAGACAATATTGGAGATCAACTATATTTTTTATTCATTTGATAAACTATGTTCACGATTTTAAATATTTTAAGGCTCGTTCATTGTGTCAGTGAGGTTCGTTTTTATCACTCCACATCTCCCTCTTAGAAAATTTCACATCCACGAAAGTCGTATCTTTTTCTTTTTGGATCAATGTCCAAAGTTAAAGATGGTTATCTTTTACGCTTGCTAGAGCGTTTCTGTTCTGGTGTTACTTGAGGTCTTGGTACCTCAAACAAATCATAAATCAGCCTTTGAGGTTCTTCCTAAGGATAATTTGGTTCAGATGTATACCTCTTTTTAAGCTGGTTATTGTGTCTTTTAGTAATCCATTTGCGAAGTTTAACTATATACACTAGTCTTCCATTTCGTGTTTCAGTAATTCCTTTTTTCCAGCCAATGTTTCTATTTTTATACTCTTTAAAACATATTTTTTCGCAGGGCTCTAAAGATTTTGTTATATCATCATTATTTTTCTTAAACTTTTTGTTTTTGTTAGGTATTACTTTTTCAAATACCGATCTTATTTTCCTTGCGAGCATCAGGTCAGCGGGTGACAATCCTAAAGTTATACTCGGGTTCGGAGTTATCCAATACACTCTGAGAAATTTTTGTAATAATTCGTCTTCAATTTCACCTCCATCTGCTTTCCTTAACGCTTGCTTAAACGTATCTATCAACCACTTCGTGAAACTATTTTCTATTTCGTTTCGAGAGGGTCTTCTTGTTCTTTTCATGTACAACTATCTTTTTCTTTTACCTTGTTTTCAAAATTATTATTACTATTATTATTTTACTCTTTTGAGAGCTTTTCACGCCAGAGTTTGCCGATGGTTTCTCACAAGAGTAAGAGTGACAACAAGTCTCCTCATTTCTCCTGGATTCGTCTAAGTATTCTGCCCGATCTTATTAATGATGTAGTTTGGATGGTTTTCACTCGTCCTCTTATTTCCATGTCTTCTAGTCCCTGTACTAATCCTTTGGTGACTGTAGCGAGCGAACTAGTAACATTTGGTATCACAGTCCATACATTACACCGAAGTTTTTTTTCAGTTCTCTAGCAAAGTCTACGTACTCATCTCACTTTTGTTTTTCTTTAGTTTTACTCTGTGGTCAGCCGGAAAGGCAAAGTCTTCTATTTGGCCGGTTCTTTTTTTTCTTAGTTGACTATCTCTAGGTCTGGTCGGCTGGCCGAGATAGGTGATCCGTTTGCATCTCAAAATCCCAGAGAATTTTATGCGTCTCTTTGTACTGGACGGATTCTGGGTTGTGCATATACCAGTTGTTCGTATAGTCAAATTTAAATTTCTTGCACAATTCCCAGTGGATCACCTTTCCCACCAAGTCATGTCTAGTCTTATATTCTTTCCGCGCTAATTTACTGCATTCGTTTATTATGTGATTGATCATTTCGTCTTTATCACCACATCATCTACATTTCCTATTTTGTTGCGTCTTGTCTATTTTTTTCTTTGACATAGTTGGCCCTTATGGTGTTGTTATATGCAGCTATTAGAACAGATTAAGTTTCTCATTTCCCTTTCTTAGCAACTGCCATGTTTTTTCAAGAGTTTTCGCTTGTTTGTCGTTTGAAATGCCCATATATTTGTTTTTCCTCACATTCTTTTTCTGTTTATTATCGTTCTGTTCATGTTTATGTTGTCTGCATTGTTTCTGATTGTTGTAATCAGTCATCCTCTGCACTTTTTTGTAGTCTTCTAATCATTGTATAGATTCATAGACGCTATCTTCGATGCTGGCGAGTCTTCTTCCTATTTCTTTTCTTGACTCATAAAGTATGTATCTGTCATCTCTAGCTTATAAGACCATATGCAATGTCATGAGTTTTCTTGTTCTCTGGTTAATTTGTTTAAGTTCTTCCTTCGTCCACTTCAAGAATAATCCAGGGTATCTTATGAAGGGGACAATCTTGGCGTTTATCACTTTGATGAGTTTTCTGCTTTAGAGATTTGTTTCGAGTAGCTTTCTGGTTCTCTTGCGATATTCTTTTTTAATTTTCATCTTTGATCGTTTCCGCTTCCAATATTTCAAAGCATTTGTAGGTTTCCTTTCCTTCGAGCATTATGATTTTTTCTTGGTTTGGTAGTTCTGTTCCTGTCGTCATATGTTGTTTACCGCTTCTCATTATTAATGTTATATGCCAAATTCCATCCCTATATTCTTATTGTATATCTCAATATCTTTATTAGGGTTTCAAATTATTCTTTTACGTTTTTTTTATTATATTTACTCTTTGAGAGTTTTTACACAAGCGTTAGTTGATGGCCTTTCACTGGAGAATGAGGGACAACAAGTCTCCTTAATCTCCAGAACTCTTATCCCTATTCTGGCCGATCTCAATAATGCATTTGTTTGGATGATCTCCACTTGTCCTCTTATTTTCAAGTCCTCTAGTCTTTTTAACAATCTTTTGGTGACTGTACCACAGGCACCTATTACAATTATTATAATCGTCACTTTGATGTTTCACGTTTTTTTTTTTTTTTTCAATAACCTACCAAGGTCAAGGTGCTTAATCTTCTTTTCTCTTTCTTTCCATTTCACTCCGTGGTCAGCCGGAACAACAAAGTCCACAATTTTGCAAATTCTGTTTATTTCTTTTTGTTGATTATTATAAGGTCTGGTAGACTGGTCGAGATAAGGTCATTCGTTTGTATCTCAAAATACTAAAAGAATTTTTACCTCGCATTTTCCAGGACAAAGAATGGGTTGTGCATTTACCATTTAGTCGTATGATCAAATTTTAACTTTTCCCAGTGGATTATAATTATTTTTGTTATTATTATTGTTGCAAGCTTTTCACACCAACTTTAGATGCCGGTCTTCAACTGTATTCTAATTGACAGCAAGTCTCCTTAGGTCTCTAGAACTCCTCTTAGTATTTTGGTCGATCCTAACAATGCTTTATATGGACGGTTTCAAATCGTCTTTCTATTTCCAACGCTTTCAGCCTCCCATCCAACATTAGGGGACCGTTCCAAGCACTCCGTTTACAGTTGGTATCACCGTCACCCTAATGTTACACACATTCTTCCGGTGAGGTCCAAGTACTTCCGTCTACTTTTTTTTAAATTTTCATTTCATGGTCTGCCGGGACTGCAAAATCCACGAGATAGCTGCTTTGCTGCTTCTTTTTTAATTATCAATATGTCTGGTCTCCGGGCCAGGACCAGGTGATCGGTTACTCAATATACTAGAGAATTTTATGTGTTTCATTCCCTTACACGGGTTCTATTTTCTGCACATACCATTAGCTAGTATAGTCAAATTTCAGTGTCTTGCACAATTCTCAGTGGATCACTTTACCCACTCAGTTGTATCTAGTCCTATGCATTTTTGAGCAAGTTTACAAACTTCTCTTACAATAATCTTTATTGTTCCTTCTTTGTAATCCCATAATCTACACTTAATATTCTGTAGCACATTATTGATTTTGGTCTTAATATAATTAGTCCTGATGGTGTGCGTGTATTGCTATCAAGAAGTTTTCAATTTCTCTCTTAAGTATTAACTTTCATAGACATGTCCATATTGTCTCCTGTGAGATTTCGCTAAATTGTCTATTGAAATATCCATGCAGGTGGTTTTTTTCCCCATTTTTGTTCCCTAGTTTTTGTTGTTATTCTCTTTATGTTATTGTTGTCAGTGCTATTACTGGCCGCTGTAATCGGTCTTTCTTTGCTCTTTCTGAATTAATCCTCGTATTGATGCGTCCATACTATCTTCCATGATGGCAATTCTTCTTCTTCCTTCTTCTCTTGACTCATATAGTCAGTCTATATCATTTCTCTGTTGTAAGGTCTTGTGCTTCATCATCAATATTCTTTTTATTTGGTTCAATTGTATCAGGTCTTCCTTTGTTCATTTTAGGAATTATTCCAAGTGTCTTACATGGGGCATTGTTCAGGTGTTTATCCCTTTGATGAGATTTATTCTATAGAGTTTGGTTTCATAAAGTTTTCTCGTACTTTTTTCTTGTTTTCTTTTCATCTTGCCTGGTTTGCTGGTGACCTCGTTATGATTCTTTCTTGATTTTGGCAGTCCTATTACTTCTGTAATTTAGCTTTCATTATAAGCATGGCACATTTTTCAACGCCAAACTTTAGTCATATATCTTGGCTGTATATCATTTTTGGGTTGCATATTGACCCGTAACCGAACCGTCAATCAGAGATTCTCTGCACAGGACGCGCTTGTGAAAATTGACAGAGGCAGTCACGTGGTTGAACGGAAATACCTCTGTTATGAAATGATACATACAGATACCCACCTGAAATACGGGCAGTGGAATCTCAGTCTAGGAGTTTAAGATAGCGGCAAAAAGAGAGCGATCAGTCACGAGAGCACCAGCGAGTGGTTGGGCGCCCTGCTGAATCAGCGGCCCACAGCAGGCCTCTGGTTGAGTACCCACCAGCCGAGAAGCTGAAGAAGTGCTCAGTGGGGCCTTGATGATAACACAGCATGATAAGGTCGAGAGAAGAAGAAGAAGTTATGAGTCAATGTGGCAATTTCCATTCGGCTCCCCGTCTCTGTTTCTCACACATTACAGAAGATTTTACTCCAAGGAAGAATAAAGAGATTTATATTTTTATAACGAAGCGTTGTTTCTTCTTTCATCACGGCTATACAACAAATGTTAGTAATAGAGACTCCAAATCTTTTTAATTTCATGCCTACAACTTAATATTGTACATGTACATAGGGTGATAAATTTATCTAGTGATTTTTATTTTTTAATTTTCAGCAGGTTTTTTTTTATAGAAGTTACTGATTACATGCATTCTATATATATGCTACCTCTTTTGCGTAATACTTTTCCGTTACGTTGAAAGTCTTCTCCCAAAGAAATAAGCAGTTTCGCAAAATTCCATTTTTTTGTATTTTACATAGACACTGTTTACCAGGTATCTTGTTAATATGTTTATCTGTCAACGTTTTTTTATTATACCCAAGATACCCACTATTACAGACACAAAGGTAGGTTTAAGATGCCACCTTTCTCAGTTTCTATTTCCAGGTCTTTTTATTTACTTATTATCTAATATGTTTTTATCAATTGGCACTGACATGTTGTTCTTTTAATATTCTGAACCACTTTGTCTAGTCTATCTCACATCATTTTTTGTGAGTTTAGATAGTAAAGTCACCTTTTTTGCTTCTTTTATTGGGTCTGGTTGTTATTGAACCCATTTTTCATAATCCGATATTCCATAGAATCTACATATTTTCCAATTAATATAATTTTCTATTTTATCAAGCCTTTCTTTATATTCAATGGTTCTTAGGATTGGGCTAACGGACATTAAGTGTTTAGTTGATTCAGTTTTTGTTCGCTTGATCTACATATCAGGTTGTTTGTTTTTTTTATAATGTTTTCCTGATAGTTTCTCGTAGGGAGACTTTGGTCTTTAGCTTCTGTTATTAACCCCTCTCTTTCTGCATTCAATCCAACCATTTTCAGGTATCGATTAGTTTTTACATCATCTCAATCAGCATTTCTTATTCCCTGTGCAAATTGCCCATATTTTGTTTTTTTGCCTCCGTGCTCTTTAATTAATGTAATCCTGGTGTTTTTGCTTATTTCTTTGTGTGTGTGTGTGTGTGTGTGTGTGTGTGTGTGTGTGTGTGTGTGTGTGTGTGTGTGTGTGTGTGTGTGTGTTTGCAGCATCTGTTGCTTTTTCTTTTTATGTCTACTTCTTTTGGTGCGAGGAAGAGTTGTTGGACAAATTCATTTCCGTTTTTAGAATTTGAATATATCTTTTTTTTATACTCACGTGTGTTTACAAACCGTAGCATCCAATCAGTTGTAGCGTCTGAATATTTCTTTTATACTCGAGAATTTCAATTCTTATCATTATCATGTCACGCTACCAACGCAAATTTCCCTGACTCTCTCCTGCCACCCTTCTCTATCGTCTATCACTTCCGGCTAGTCCTCAAGGTCAACTCCTGTATCGGCACAGACCTGTTGTATGTAGGTTCTAGTTGGTCGTCTACAGGAGTATTTCACTTAAGAGCTTGTCCCTACTTCTCCAGTAGTGTCCCGCATGTCTGCTTCATCTAACTTTGATAGTTTTTGTGATGAGTGATAAGTGGCCATACATCTGCTGCTTTGTAGGGTGCTGCCTCCAGGACTTGTTCAATATTGCTCGCAGCATTCTGGTGTTGTAGCCGTCAAGCTTTTTCATTATACGTTTAGTTAGCATCCATGTAGTCCATCCATACAGCACTATCTATACGGCCGCTGTCTGAAAAATAAACTGCGTTTCATTTTATCGGTCAGGTATGACCTGTCGATACGTGTCTATGCCTTTGCTATTCGCATGTTGATGTCTGTCTCGGTTGATGATACAGTGCTTCCTAGGTAGGTGATCTTGTCTACTAGTTTCAGAGAACTACCGTTTAATGTGGAGATGTCGCCTGTTTGATTAAAGTACACGTATTCCGTCTTATCTGCGTTGACATGGAGACCTATGGCTGCAGCTGCTCATTCCAGAATATGTAGGAAGATTGGCTTAGGCAAGTGTATTTCGTAGAAGTGCTATGTCATCGGCGTACTCCGCGCACGTAATTGTTTGTGAGGGGTATCTTCTGCTCCTTTCTTTTGTCAGCTTGAAGTCTAATTTTATCAATAGATGTTCTAAGCACGTAGTCTAGACAGACGGTAAAGAGGTATGGGGAATTTATTTTTGCTAACGTTTTAGGGACTCAGGAAACCTCGAGTGTTTCTCAAAATTTTGATAAGTTCTGACAGCAATAATTTTCAAATATACTTTGAACAATTTATCATGTTTGAAGTCAAGATTTTCATTGCTTATTTGTCATTTAAGTCGTTTGGATCTATCTCCAGTATGCACTTCCTGGATTTTCTGGTTAAGGTAGAGAATAATCCTTGTAGCACACCTGCTACGATGCCGAAGTAGCCTGTGTCTCCATCCTGGGAGTGGAATTTCATTTTTGTGTTTCAATATAGCATCATTATTGTTGCGACGGTTTCTTTGGGTATGCCGTAGGCGAATAGTATTTGCTCCATCTTTCCTCTGTGTATGGAGTCAAAGGCCTTGGTGAAGACGACAAATAATATTGTTGCTTTCAAGTCTTCAACGGATAGTCAAAATTTGTGACGTCATGGATCTATTTCTCTGAAAGCTATTTTGGTTCTTCCAAAGTATGTTCCATATTTTAGGTTCTATGCGGTTGCGTAGTGGAGCATTTTATATATTGGCCGTTATGGAATATAAGGATTATACCTCGGTAGTTTTTTGCTAATCTGAGATTGTCCTTCTTTGGGAAGGGGAGTATTCACCCCTTTCACCATCTGTTTATTGTGTTTTGATTATATGCGGCATTACAGAGTGAGAGCAGTATGTCGTCGAATTCCCTGGTCTTCATACTTCTGGGAGTATTTTATCAAGCCCTGTCGCTTTTCTATTTCTAATTTTTCTTAATATTGAATCGAGTTATTCTTGCGTTAACGGTCCTAGTTTGATGTCTAATTGTTTACTAATAATATTCGTGATTCGTTCATGTGTAACTTTCTGAGGGTTTTCAAGTAAGTTCTCGAAATGTTGTTTCCATAGTTGTAGTCGTTCTTCTTCGTCGGTAGCTTTCACTTTAGCTTTCGCAGTCCCCTTCCTTCTGCTAACTTCGTTTACCGTTTACCATGCTACCCTAGACTGTGTATCTTCAACTGAGTCTCTAATCTAATTAATCTGATTTTGTATACATTATGTTTGTTTTTTTTAGGTATATGTCAGCTAATTCATTTTGTGCCTTTTTACGTATGGGTTTGGTTCTTCCTATTGCATTTGGAAGCAGTTTTCACATCTGCATGATTTTCCTTAACCGTTAATGTCTCCAATGGGACTCTTGCTTTAGCTCTTTGTTTAGTTGGTATGCATTCTGCAGTCAGTTCTAAGTGGGTATTAACGAAATTCTCATATTCGTTATTCAAAGTATGTGTTTCTGTCTTCTCCTGTATTGCATCGAATTTTTTTCTTAGTTTTAACGTATATCTATCTCTAATATCCCTCTTTTAAGCAGGTATTAGCCATAGTGTACTGTTGTTGTTGTTCGGGCCCTATTCCTTCGAAGGCTCAGTTGTACCTTTGCCGTTACATTTTGGTGATCGGAGGACACACCATCGAAAGAGGAATATGCCTCGCAATTCAATGCGCTATTATTCCATTTCTTATTTATAAAGACATAGTTTTCCCTCCACTTTCTGAAATTTTGTTTTGAGTTATGTTAATCTATTTTCTAGCGAGAAATTTGTTAGATGTTCCCCATTACTGTTTACGAGTTGTGTAAGCTGAATTTGTGGTTTATGTTTTTACCAATTTGGACATTCATGTCCCCACCAAGTTGAGTTTTGGGATGCTAGGAACAAGGGAGGATAACACATTACAGAAGGTGATAAGTTCAGTTTCTTCACTAACATTGGTAGGGCTGTATCAGGAGATGATTGATGCGCTGGGGTTGCCATTAAAAGTAGCTACCATCATCCTAGGCTCTATTTTCTCAATGCTATTTAGTGATTTTAGGGCCTGTGGTCCTATAAGCATACCTACACTTCCTATCATGACATTGACAGAGTTTTTTTTCCATGCAGATGCCGTGGCTTGCGTCCATCCATTACCAGTATCGTGATATTTGATATCCTCGCTATGAGTGCATATGTGTTCTATTATGTCTATGTTATGACCTATATCCGCTTGTTACCATATTCTAACTAAGGTTCTAACATTGAATGTCGCTATTTGTATTGTGCTTTTGCATTTTAGTAATTTTTATTTCAGTCTGAGCTGATATTTCGAACACTGAGGCCAGGGCTTCCATCTCAGCGGCACGTGTCCCTTTTTTTATCGCTCGAAGAGCGATGAGGTTTGGATAGGTGGTTTGAGTGTGGGTCATGGTAATCTTTCGATGGCTGTTTTTATTCTCATCTATAGAAGCCACCCTTATAGATGAGCAGCAGTAGTTCACCGATCAAACTATTTGATCCAGGCCGTTGAACCATAGAAGTCTTACGCCCAGGGCCTAGTTAGGTATTACCTTGAACCGTCAGAGGGTTTACTGCGCGTCTTTACGTCCACCATGCTGCTTTCCATGGCTTTCGAAAGAATTATTTTTCTCCCCTCTTACTTCCCCCTTCAGTCAATATTAAGTTTTAAATAAGTTAAGTTAAATTCAGCAATTACTTTCTTTTTACATTTCATCGAATTCCTTATTCATCGTTGTTTGCATTCTATTTTACGCTAACTTAGGTTTTCAGTTTCTAATAAAGTCCAATAGTATTTGCTTCTCTTGGCCAGATTCAACTGTTACTTGGAATTATAATTATTGTCTTTGCATTCAAAGCGAATATTTTATACAGCGGTGATTTTACAAATAAAAAAATAAAATCATTCATGCATTTTTAAATGACAATATAGTAAAAGACAATATATTACTCACCATTATTTGTAGTCTGGCCGACTTGGAGTGGATTTTCTTAGTATTTTCGAAGCATATTTAACAAAGCCCGTGTCGTCTAGGCTTCCTAATATAACCTTTATACAGATATACATGTTTCTAGTGCTTCATTCACTAATTCGTTTTTCACCTTTTTTCCTCTTTTCTTTTTCTCTAAATATTTTGTCATTAACACGAAATTATCTAAATTATTCTAACCTTACTATAACTTTGGTTTTCAGTTTCTAATGAAGTCCAATAGTATTAGCTTCTCTTCCATCATTTTTCTCTTGAAGAGTAGACATTCAACATCTCTTCTTAGGGGATGCATTTTGTGGCAGGTAATTGGTTTGGTTTTTTACCTTTAGTATCCATTTTATTTATTTATTTCAGCTAATGTCCAGTTTATTTAATTAAAACTACGTACCGTTAATGATATTACTAAAATTTTAATTGCTATAACTTTATTTTTTGCATTCAGTCCAGCTTTTAATATGGCTCGTTTACTCCTGCAGAATTCATTGCTTGATTCTTTTTATTTATAATATGACTGATACGATTCACTTCATTAGTTCCATAATATTTATAGATTTTATTCTGTAATTTCCATTTATTTACCTTGAGGGATACATTTAGATATTCCTGCTAGCCTTTCTTAAACGTAATATTCTCACATTTTTCTAAACATTAATATTTTGTCACCAAATTGTTTTACAGTTCTTAGAAGACCTTCTAAATCCAAATAATTTTTGCATATAACTTTAATTCATCCTCATAGAATAGGTGGTTTACTTTTCTGTAGTAGTTTTATATAAGCAAGTTGTTATTTGTTTAAATCTACAAAGAAAGGTTTTAAAACTATTCAGAAAGAAATGCTGAATGTGTGTCGTGCTGAAAAATTTCATAATATATATTCAGACAATAAATTTAGATACCTTTTTTCATTAATTAATCTGAGGTCAGTATACCATCTTTCCATTTTGTATTTTAGGAATGTTATTATAACTGGAGATATCTTTAAAATGTTCAAAATTTTTAGAACCCGTTTGCAGGATTAGCTAACAAAAACTTTGTTGTCATCAATCCTAACTATACTTAATTTTTCTGTTTATATCGATAATCCTCCAAGATCATTTTGCTTATTAGGAACTGATCTTTGTAGCCATATGATTCTTTATCAATCCATTTTTTATAAAGAAAAGATGACCTTACCTTCTTTAAATTGAATTATTTTGTCTTTTAAAACCAAAGTTATCATTTTATATGTTGTAAGGGGGAATGGGATTGGTCAGTAGTTTATTGTATTTTTTTTTTATTTCTGGTTGTAGATGTGCCATTACCTGATGTTGAAAAATTAGATTGGGGAATCAAAAGTTTGTTATTTTATCTATTTAAAGTGACTTCCTTCTATGATTCAGTATAAGCGTATTTATAATCTCCTCTATTTTAATTCCTTTGTACATTTGTAGGTCATTATGCTGATAAGTCTCTTTTATATATTCTATCTTCCTTGCATTTTTGTTATATTATTTTTTATGGCTCCAAATATTACCCCAAAATGATTTCAGTTCTTCAATCGTTAAAGTCTCCTTTCATTATCTTCTCTTTGACTCAACAGAATTTTTTGGTGTAGTCTTGAAATAGGCGGTTATGTCTAAAGAATTTTTATGGTTTTTCATATTTTCGATACACTGGGTCTTCAATTGGATTTTTTGCTTCAGTTTTTCTTTGATTATCGAGTGTTTATGAATTAATGTTATCCAATTATTTTTATAGTTTTTCTTATTTTCTTAGGTTTCAATTTAACACCCTTACGCATTTTCCAAGTATAGATAATTCTCCTCTGTATTCTCTTATTTCTTTTTGTTTCCTTAATTTTCATTTCGATTGCTAAAAGGGATTTTCTTTATGTGTTATGATTACTGATTTATTTAAGTGTTATTTTTAGTCGTATATATTACTTTATTTAAAGCGCAAAATTAGGTTTAAAATCATGTAGATCTTTTATGGCAGAGTTTGCTAACTTCAGCTGCATTTGGATATTTTTCTCATTTTTTTCTATTTTTCCTTGAAGTACTTTAATATCAGTAATTGTTACCTTGTACCATAGCCAGATACGGCTATGTGTGAAACGTACAGAGAATCTTCGTAACATATATATATATATATAGAACATTGGAATCTCGAAACACGAAAAACACTTACGACATCTTAGTTCAGGTACGAAACTTTTTATTATCTTTGAGTTTAAAGGTTCTTCGACATAAGGAGAGAGATACACATTCTTTCTATTCTGACTTTTCCATATGCTCCTCCAATCTCGTGCGGCGCCCGTAGCGCACCAATTCGTCTAGCTTCTGCGAGCCCCGAAAGTCGACCTTTCTCGTTCGGTGTCTAGTTCTCAACTCAACTAACTGACTCTTTCAAAATCCCCAAAATACTCCGCGCACTTCCGGTGCGTTACATCACCCGCACTCTCTCGCCCCGTTTCCCATCTGGGCTATTGTGACATCTCTGAGTGACACATCCGTTCCACCCGCGCGCGTGAACACCTGCGTTAATGTTGCACCTAAGTGACCCATGCACTAAGCTGAAATGTTCTCAGCCTAACTAAACCCAAAGGCATAAAACGAAATCCCTCGGCCATTATATTACAACCTTAGAGTGTTTTCTGATTATATTTTACTTCATTTTGTTCATTTCAGTCTCACTTTGCGTGTAGTTTGGGGTTTCGATTTGAGTTTGTCTCTTTTAAAATTTGTCATATTCATTTTCATATGTTAGAGTTTACATATAATCATTTCTTCTGGAGAAGCAGGGACGAGCTCATAAGTGATGTACTCCTATGGACCTCCATATATGGCCGGGCAAAAGCAGGACGACCAACACGAACATACATTCAGCAGCTATGTGAAGACCTGCCAGAGGCGATGAACGATAGGGAAAAGTGGCGAGAGAGGTTCAGGGATATTCGTGCTAGTGGCACGACATGATGATGATGATGACTGTTTCCTTCTTTACTACTTTCATTTCATGAACTACACTTTCATTTCATTGGATGCCAATAGCTATCTGTTTTTTTTTTGTTTTTTTTTTTGTATTATCTTTTTCAACATCTGTTAAGCCCTTGCTTTCAATTTGGATCTTAGTGTTTATCTGTACATCTAGTCCTTTCTCACTATAGTTTGTAGGTGCCTTAATTTGTATTTCTTCCTGGTGTTTCTTTAATTGAATAAAATCACTTGATATTTATTTATTATTCTCTTTTGATAATTCTACCAGTTTTTTTTATTTTTTATTGATTGTAATCATAATCTTGCTGGATCTTGGTTGAAATTATTCCAATTCTGATAACTACCGAATAGAGTTGAGATGTTTCTACGAGCTGCATTTTTTTCGATCCCAACCTGATTTATCGTTTCCAGATACGGTCCTTTTTCATTCCCAGAAAGAGTGATACAGTGTATCTCATAGTTATAAAATATTGTATTGGGTTTCATTCTTAGAGCCAAAAGCTATTTTTCTTTTGCGGATACTTTCAGTAGAAAAATATTCTATCTTCAGATTCATCAATAACCAATAAGGATAGAATTTATGTAATGAATTAACTTACAAATGTCTTCATTTCAAATAAAAGGAATATAATAAGCCCTCTCGAATCTCTGATGAAGCAAAAATCACTTACTTGTACCAAAGGACTCCAACGTAACTATATTTCAGGCCAGTGATGTGGGAAGTGGGAAACAACATTCAAAATAAGTTTAACACAACAATCGAATCTTTTGCAGTTTTATGCTTCTTTGCTTTGCTTAATACAAAACCAAGTAAGCAAACGAATATATATATATATATATATATATATATATATATATATATATATATATATATATATAAACAAATAAATGAACATATCGATGAAGAATGTAAATAAATATACTGATACTTGTGTCAAAAATCAGAAGTTTAAATTATTTTCTTTTCAAGAAAGCGGCGTTTTGCTTCGATTGATAAAATTAATATTCACACACACACACACGAAGAACAAGAATATAAACCGATAGATGTAAAAAGATAAGCACATATGCTGATATTACTGCTGTTACTCAGAAGATAAATTATTTTCTATGGGAAACGGAAGCGTTTATTTTCGATTGTGGAGGTGCCCGTGGTGTAATTGTTATCGTCGTAGGAAATGAACACGGTGACACGAGTTCAAATCCTGGACGAAAGTCATTGCATTTCACATAGCACTAATACCCTTGGGAAAGGTATGAATCCAATTATTCTCCCTCCAGCTATGGGTAAATAGTAGGACAGACTAGGTTCTTCAGCCTTGGTTAGGCAACTAGTCTAGGAGAAGGAAAATTCTGAATTCAAACCTGTTAAACTCCGCTTAAAAGTTGACCTTCTGTCATATCCTGCCCGAGCGGAGGGGTTGGTAAATAGGATTTTCGATTGATAAAATTTATGTCCACACACACACACACACACATGTACATACTCGAACACACTTGCACACACACACACATAAAATAAGCAATTTTTTACAAATCAAAAAAAATTTATTATGTTTTAATTTCATAATATCCAAAAAACATCTAAAAATTTATTCATTTATTTATTTCGAAGTAAGACAAATAAGACATGCGAGACTCTGCTGGAGGAAAATAAGTGATGTTCTACGGACTCCAAGACATGGATGTCCCAGTGTTAACTGACCAGCAAAACTTATAGAAATAAACTCTGTGTGATTACAGAATGTTGTTTGTAGTGTTGGATTACAGGGACAGATGGAGATAGAGAGAGGGATGGAGAGAGAGAGAAACATAGAGAAAGCAACAAAGAAAAAGAAAGAATCAAGGAAATACGTACTGTCAGAACGACTTGCTAGTTTATATATTCATTCATTCATTCATTAATTCAATCATATGAAGATGGTTTTCTCTATTTTCCGTTCATTTTCCTTCCCTAAATCTAAGAACTACAATAGCATTTAACGTTAATAGCTTTTCGGTATGAATGAAGACATTAATAAAAACATATAGACAAATAAAACTATAATGAACAACTTATAATGCTAACAGTGAATAGAAAATAATTATGCTCATGAATTACATATGAATGACATTAAAATTAAAAACTATTAAATTCATTCATTAAATGTTAAAAATCCAAAATCAAAATTACTTTGAAAGTTCATAAATTTATATCAAATTACTAACCTTTTTTTTGTCTCAACGGACAATTATATTTCATGTTTCAAATTCCGTATAATTATGAATAAGGAAAGGAAAAATAACTTACAAATAACATTCAATGAATTATTTGCTTAATAACACTATTTCTAAGAAGAAAGGGACACTATTTATAATTCAAAATGAACAGATATATACATTAGCAATTCAGAAAGATTTCCCGTATGAATGTGAATTAATGATCTAATAACATGCCGCAGAGCTGTTCTATAATAGCCGAGGGATTTCGGTTCATGCATTTGAGTTTAGTTAGGCTGAGAACCTTTCGGCTCAGCACATGGGTTAGTTGGGTGCAACATTGAGGCAGGTGTTAACGTGGACGCGCGCGGGTGGATGGAGGTGTCACTCAGATGTCATAATAGTCCGAGACGAAACGGGTGACAGGGTGCGGGTGGCGTCACGCACCGGAAGCGTGCGGAGGTTTGTGTGAGAATCTGAAGAAGAGTCGAGTACTAGACGCCAAACGAGAAGGATCAACTTTTGGGGGCCGCTCGAGTTGGGAGCCAAATGAATAAGACAGCATAGAAGATTGTGTCTCTCCTTCTTACGTCGAAACCTTTAACACAAAGTTAATAAAAAGGTTTCGTACCTGAACAAGAAGTCGTTGGGTGTTTTCGAATTCGTAGTTTTATATGTTCTATCGCAATGAACATTCCATGTCCATTTCACCCATTTCGCACATGGCCATATTCGTGTATATGGCTATGTAACAGAGCCATCTTAATTAAAACCAACCCTAAAAACATTTTTTTTTAAATGAGTGAATTGAAACAGGAAAGACAAGGATAAGAAAACGTGATATGAGGTTTTAGAAAAGTAAACAGATTTATTATTTGGAGAAAAAATTGTCAACGTTTATAAATCCAAGCCGGTAAAATTATAAATTCGTGGTCGGTGTGCTTCGCCCGTGGTCTGTTGTCGTCAGTACGTAAGGCGAGCGATTCGAAGACCAAAGAATGCGGCCTGAGTTGCTTGGCGTCGTTGGGCAGGGATTGTTGGTTGGTCGATAGTGTTGCTGATCAGTCATTGTAGTCGTAGGTGTCGCTCCGGGCTGTTGTTGATGTACTGAAAAGGGCGGTTGTAGTAATGGTAAAACATGCTCTGATAAGGCCAGTTGTGATGCAATAGTAGGAGATAAGTGCCCAGATAAGGACAGTAGTTGTAGCTTCAAAACAAATTCCCTTAAAATGACAGTAGTAACGAAACGTGTCCTGATATGGACTGTAGTAATGATAAGAAGTGCCTTGATAAGGAATTTAGTAGCAATGGTAAAAAAAGGCCTCTAATAAGGACAATTGTTGTAGTTGTAAAAAGAGGGCCCTGAAAAGGACCGTTAAGAATAGGTGGACAGCTGAGTTCAGTTGATGTCATTGGAAAAACAAAGGTTGTGGCGTCTGGTCATCCGGAATTTCGGGGGTCAGTGGAAAGAACAGTCAAATACTTTCGCCATGAGCCATCCGCGCTAAACCAAATGCAGGTCGTCTATGTCAGCTAGTTTTAAAAGCTAAGCCGGTCCCTTTTCAGCCAACTTCGAAAGGTTCAGATTTTGAGAGGAATAATTTTCTTTAATTTATGTGTACATGAAACTGGTTATTGTATGACCAAGGTAAAGGTGCAAATATTACTTGTTATATACTTCTGTAAGAAAATATCCCCGAAATGACTAACAGACTTAATGGTCTCGGAAATATGTTTAGGTTAGATAAGGAAAGTTCTGTCGCTGATGACGTGGGTGATCGTGAAGTACTGATACCTTAGATTCGTTTTCGATTTGTGATGGAAAATTCCGTTCGTTGACCACAATGGTGATCTTTATGCTCTCATACCAAAGATTCTCAAAGTTAGTAGCTAATGGCTACGATAAACATTACTAAAAACAGAGAAATAAATAAAACTGCAAGTAATACAATAATTAGGCTGAGAATGATTAAAAATTCTTATGAATTGAATTTGAATATAATGTTAGAATTAAAAAAAAATACATCAAATTTATTCATTGAATATTAAAATTGACTCTAAAAATTATACATAATGATTGTAAAAATATATCAAATTACAAAAAACATTATCAATGATGATATTTACTATTAATAATTTAATCAAAATTGAAGTAAAAAAAATTACAATAAACATTTACATTAAAATCTGCTTGGCTAAGGAAAAGTTTAAGTTTTTACAGAGCTTCAAAAAACATGTGTCATCTCGATTATTATTATTATTATTATTATTATTATTATTATTATTATTATTATTATTATTTCACTTCTTGCAAGTTTTTCACATCAGCGTAAGTTGGGAGTCTTTCTCTGGAGTCTGAGTGACAACAGGTCTCCTCGCGTATTTAGAATTCTTCTCAGTATTCAGGCCGATCTCAACAATGTTGTAGTGTGGATAGTCTCGATTCTTCCTCTGATTATTATTATTATTATTATTACTTTAATCTTTGCAAGGTTTTCCCACCAGATTAACTTGAGGGTTTTCACTAAAGTTTGAGTGACAGCAAGTCTCCACATGTCTCCAGGACTCTTCTCAGTATTCAGGCTAATATCAGCAATGCTGTAATTTGGATGGTTTCGATTCTCTGATTGATTTCCAGTTCCTCCAGTCCATTTTCCAAACTCTTGGAGACTATTCCTAGCGCACCAACTACGACTGGTATCAGTCAGACCCTCATGTTTTACAGCTGAATATTTTACAAGGTTCAAATATTTGTCTATATTTTCGCTTTCTTTTATTTTCACCCTGAAGTCGATTAGAGAGGCAAAATCCACAAAATGGCAAATTCTCCTTTTTTTATTAACACTACATCTGATCTTCTGGCTGGGATTATATGATCCACTTGTATCTCAAAATTCCAGTGAATTTAATGAGTATACTTTTCTAGGACCGATTCTAGTTTATGCCGATGCCATTCGGTAGTATGGTCAAATTTCAATCTCTAGCATATTTCTCTGTAAAACACATTTCCTATCCAATTATAACTGGTATTGAACTCCTTTTATGCCAGTTTTCTACATACGCTAATTTTGTGATTAAACGTTTTATCTTTTTCTCCATGCAATCTGAATTTGGTATTCTGTTGCGTATTATCAATTTTCGCTTCAGCAAAATTGGTTCTTCTGGCGTTGTTTTCTGCTGCAATTAGAAGAGATTCAGTTTTCCTCGATAGCTTTTCCTTTTGTGACCATGTCCCGGTTTTCTCGGGTACACTTTCGTTACTTTAGTCGCTTTAAATTTACACTGATTTGTTTTTCTTTCCATTTCTGTAACCGAGTTTTTGTTGCTTTTTTGTACGGTCTTATGTTTCCAATGCTGTGAGTGGCTGCTGTGATTAGTCTTTCTTTGATCTTCTTAATGTAGTCCTCAGTTTCTTTTATTGATGTGATTCCTCATCTATCTTCTTTTCTTTACACATATGGTCTATCTAGGTTATCCCTCGAATATAAAGCTTTGAACAAAGTCAATAATGCCCTAGCTCATTTGTTTGACTTCCTCCGTTGTCTATTCTAAGAATGGTCCAGCGTATCGTATTAGCGGAATAACCCAGGTGTTTATTCTTTCGATGAGATTTCTGCGGTAGTGTTTCTTCTCTTTAAACATATTGTCTGTCTAGGTTATCGCTTGAATGTAAAGCTTTGAACAGTCAATAATGTCCTGGTCTTTTGGCTCCTTTGTCTGACATCCTCCGTTGTCTATTTTAAGAATGATCCAGAGTATCCTACATGAGGAATAACCAAGGTGTTTATTCTTTTAGATGAGATTTCTGCGGCAGTGCCTAATTCGAGAAGCTTTCTCTTTCTTCTGAGGTACTCTTTTCTTATTTTTTTTTTTTTTTGCATTTTTTAAATATCGTATTTACCAACCACTCCGCTCGGACAGGATATGACACAAGGTCAATTTTTAAGCGGAGTTTAGCAGGTATGAATTCAGAGTTTTCCTTCACCTAGACTAGTTGCCTCACCGAGACTGAAGAACCTAGTCTGCCCTACAATTTACCCATAGCTGGAGGGAGAACAATTGCATTCATACATTTCCCAAGGGTATTAGTGCTATGTGAAATGCAATCAGTCTCGTCCAGGATTTGAACTCGTGTCGCCGTGTCCATTTTTTATGACGATAACCATTACACCACGAGCACCTGCATTTTTTAAATATGTGATTGAATGGAATCATTACTATCACAAATTGAATGGAGAAAACGCATCATCCTAGAAAATGCCTCCCTGTATTTTCAGCTAAACTAAAGTTTATCCTCTTGCTGGTATATCAACTTTCCAGTTTCATTTATGAATTTTATGAGTTTATCAGATATTGTGAAGTGTTTCAGACTTTCTATTATCCAAGTTTTCGCGACCATATCATGTGATTTTTTGTTGTCAATCCATGCCATGGCAAAATTGTTCCTCCTCGTTTTGGTCTTTTTGCAAATGTGCTGATCTATATTATTATCATTAGCAGCAACTGATGTATCATTACTGAGCGTCATATAACCAAAATGTGATTGCCTTTATGCTGCAATGATAGAATCTAAAGGCTGGAATGCCTGCGAGTTTTGTTGCAGAAAGTCCTGAATCCTTGCGTCGTCCCAGTTTCAAGAAAGATTTAGACTAATGTTATCCAGTTTGGTGGTTATTTATTGAATATAATCCGTGTAAAGGAGGTGCCCGTGGTGTAATGGTTATCGCCGTCGGAAATGGATACGGATACGTATTGAGTTAGATAGCGTGTTTGCAGCTCGGTCTCCGCATTTTTCAATGAAGTTCCTGGAAGTCTTTGGCCTGAATGGAAATTCCTTCTCGGCAGCCTGTGAAGTCGGGTCATTATTGAGCTTGTCAGGGCAAATGATGCGTACCATGTTTATGGGAAACATCAGCTAAATACCAGTCATAATTAAAACGACTAAAGGATTTATTTAGCTCGAGAGTATACAGAAAATACATGCTGTTAGAATACAAGGCAATATTGTCTTTAATTGGAATCATTTTGAGATGAGGCTTCTTAATCTGAGAATTAATTTAAAGAAGAAACAACACACAAAAAAACTACCAAGATGACGACAAAAAGTCCGCAATTCTCAGATTAAGAAGCCTCATCTCAAAATGATTCCAATTAAAGACAATTACAAAAATTCGGTACGGACCCGACTATGGAAGACCAGATAAGGAGAACAAATAATTGGATTTATAAAAAACCTATCCTTGATCGCCCTTCGAAGCCCGTGGCTCAGCAGATAGAGGCGTCGAGTCTCTACAGTTCCAGGTGAGCATAGTCAGAAGATAGCGGTTTCAAATCCTACCCAAGCCGGCCAGAGGTTTACTAGGTCAAAAATGTGGTGCGATAGACAACAATTATGGAAGGCAGTAATGACTGGAGATACAGTTACAAAACTCAGCATTCCGATCCAAGGTCGCGGTAAATCACCTGAAGAAGGCCAGAGATGAAACTTGGCCGAAACGTAGTAAAAGAAGAAACAACAAACACAAAAAAACCTACCAAGATGAGGACAAAAAGTCCGCAATAAATAAAAATTAATTCTCAGACAATGCAAGATGGTGCGCCTAGTAGTATTTCACACTTCTTTAGGTGACAGTATGTCTGCTCAGGTCAGCAGGAATCTTTTCAGTATTCTAGCCGACCTTAACAACACTGGGATATGTATGGTTTCAATTCTTCCTCTGATTTCAAGTTCTTTTAGACTTTTTTCAGGGATTTTAGGGACCATTCGAAGCTCATCAACCACAAATAGTACAACTGTCACCTACATGTTCCACATTTTTTAAGTCCTCTGGCAAAGTCCAAGTATGTATTTATCTTTTCGTTTTCTTTTATATTTAATCAATTGTCCAACGGAACAACAACATCCACTTGACGACAATTTTTTTTTCATCAACACTAGGTCTTCTTTTCTGCCAGAGATTATGTTATCCGTTTGTATCTGACAGATAATTCTAGGGGTCTCATCCGTTTAGACGGATTCTGGTTCGTACACATACAATTTGGTACTATAATCAATTCTACTTTCTTGCACAATTCCTACTGGATTACCTTTCCCAACCTGTCATGCCCAGTCTTGTAGTCTTTTTGAGCTAGTTTGCTGCATTCCCTTATGTGAATCCCCATTTGTCGTCTTTCTCCACGTAGTCTACTCTTGAAATTCTATTCCATATAATCAAATATCGCTTTAGCGTGATTGGTTCAATTGACTTTTTTTATCTGCTGCTATTAGAAGAGATTCAGGTTCACATTTAAGGTTTCCCTTTTCTTACCAAAATCCAGATCTTCTAATATGCATTCTCACCTGTTTGTCACTTGAAAGAGGCACTCAGTTCTTTTTCTTCCCATTCAAACTGAAACAGGAACCACCACCACAGTGTTTGACCTGTCAGACGACTTGCGCAGTTAAACACATTCTTATAGAATGTAGAGCTTTTACTGTCATCAGAAAGCGATTTTTATAGTGAATAGTTTAATCGATCTGTTCGAGAACGTCAAAATAGATGACATTCTGTGCTTCTTGCGAGACACAGTGTTGTACCAAAAAATAAGACGAATTAAAACTGTTTAATCATGTGCAAACAAATAAAATCTCGCTTATGAAAAATTTTACCAACTAAATATTCGTTAAAAAATCTTTGGTTAAAAGTATGTACATATAGAGAGACTTTGGCTTTAAATAGCTTACAAAGGTTGATATGCCATAAAACGCAAACAATCAAATTTATGTTTCTTAGATTTTGTTTTTGTTCTGTTTGTTCTAATGCTACTAAGTCTTTTTCCTCGTTCTTTTCTTGACACATAGAATCTATCCATATCATTTCTCAGATGTAAGGCCTTCCGTATAGTCAGTAATTTTCTTGTCCTTTGATCAATTTGTCTATTTTCAGATTGGTTCAGAGTATCTTAATTTCCAGAGGGGGGTTAATGAGGTTTCTTCTGTATTATTTTTTTAAAGATTTTAGTACTTCTGAGATACTCTTTTCATATTTTATTTTTCTTTCATTTTTGCTTGTTTGATTGTACCCACTTCCAATATTCCATGGTACTTGGAATTATCCTTTTCTCCAAGCTCTTATAATTTTCCTTCTCTTCAAGTATTATTCACTCATTAGAGCTTTTCACATCAGCGTTAGCCGATGGTTCTTTACTGGAATCTGAGTGACAGAAAGTCTCCTCAAGTCTCCAGGACTCTTCTTAGTATTCTGGCCGTTCTCAATAATGCTGTCGTTTGGATGGTCTACACTCGTCCGCCAACTTCCAAGTCCTCTAGTCCCTTCAGTAATCCTTTAGTTACTGTTCCAAACGCATCAATTACAATTTATATAATTGACACCTGCATGTTCCACAGTTTTTTCAATTCCCTAGCAAGGTCGAGGTACTTATCCTTCTTTTCACATTCTTTCAGTTTTATTCTGTGGTCAGCAGGACAGCAAAGACGACTATTTTGCAAGTTCTCTTTTTTTTTTGTTGATTATTACTAAGTCTGGTCTTCTGGCCGGGATTAGGTGATCCGTTTGTATATTAAAGTCCCATAAGAGTTTATTATTATTAATATTATTATTATTATTCCAAGATAATATTTTTTAAAAATCAAAACATACATCTTTACTAAGAATTCAAAGAACAAAGGTAAAATTACTGATAAGGTTAGGGGTTTTTAATAGTATATCAATATTCGCTGGTTATATGATACCAATCCCATCCTGGTAGAAGAACAGTACTCATACGATTAGCTAGGATAATTAGCGGGTTTCTACCTATTCAACTAAAAGTGAATGTCATATTTCGAATGGATTTCGAACTCTCTGAATTAGAGGTTGCAATTCAGGATTTTAGCCATTATACCACAGGGAAGTCATTATTCGATTTTAAAAACTGTATACCGAGAGCCATGAAGATTTTAATCAACAGGTCGTGTTATATTTTTGGAAGACGATGCAGTGTTTCAAATTACCTATGTCTTTAAAATTCAAATGCTCAGTCTGAGAGAAATTTTTAAAATTTCAGCTGATTTAATTTTTATATGGGAATTAGCTTATCGAAATGTAAATATTTTTTGATGGCAAAAATATTCTATTGACATTTCATAGAATTAAATGAGGTGGGATTTGATTGACTTGACGAATTTATTTCCATTTTTTTCAAGACGCTCTTCATAAATAGAAAACTTTAAAACCGGATAAGAGACAAATTGTTATTTTAAATCTGAAAATTTGCAGATTTTGATAGATTTTTCGAGTGCACTTTTTTACTAAAGATTGTCTCTTGCAAATCCTTACCTAACGCTGCTTTTACAGTATATACCACGTGGAGACTACATGGCCTAATGAGTAGAGAGTTCACCCATGGTCCGGGAGACCAGGTTCAATCCCAGGTCACGACATAGCTAAGACTTTAAAAATGGTACTTGATACCTCCTTGCTTAACACTCAGCAATAAAAGGTACGTATCAAGGGTAAAGTTCAGCAATCCTGGGAAAGGAATTGCGCCCTCCCCTTCACCTTGGTGTAGTAGCTATTGAAAAGGGAGCCTTCTGGTCGCCCTCGACTACGGTCGCCAACTTTACTTACTTTTACGTGGTATAAGGGTTTTTGTTGCTGGAAAGAATTTGCTCAGCCAAGATCAAATCCTAGGGGAGGTTATCAGTATTTCACTCTTTGCTGGGAGTGGTCAACAGAACTAAGGACATAAATTTAAGCAAGGTTCATGAAAACTAAGAGAATAGCATAGATAGATAGATAGGGGGAGAGAATCTGTTATGCAAATTTGCGAATAATTGATAGAAATTAACGTATAGGTATACATAAATAGACTGAGATAGATAGATAGATAGATAGATAGATAGATTTTTAAAAGGAATGAATAGATGAGTTCTGTATCAAATTATGAGTAAATGGTTATTGGTGCGGAGAATGGAATTGTTACATATTGACCTTTCACAGAGCCGTCATGTTCCAGCAGAATAAACAGGAAGATAGCAATACGTGGGTTTGGGCAGATCACGTGGGTTGACAGGTGTAAGCTGATCACGTGGATTGAACCGGAAGCCTGTACACGTTGTGAAATTATTTATGCCGATACCAACGGCAGATACGGTCAGTCGGTCAGTCTCAGTCACGCAGACACTGTGAACGGCCAGCGAGTGTCCGGAAGGAGGCAGTGTTCCCAATCCCCGGCCGAGAGACAGAAAAAGTGTTGAGTGGAACCCTGGTTATGAATATAGCACAACACGGCTAAGAAGGTATGAGTCAATATAGCAGTCCATCGTGTGTCTCCGTCTCTCTGTCTCTCTCACACACTTAAACCAATTTTAACCCTTTTCGAGATTTGTGAGAATTATATTTTTATAACTAAGTGTTATTGTTTTTTCCTTTGTTAGTTCGTTTGTTTGAGTTTTATGGAATATCAACCTTTGTAAGTTATCAAATGCCAAATCCATTTTTATAAATAAACAGTTATCTTTAAAACAATTCAGTCTAGCATAAGTACACAGTATCCCACTCCCCACATATGGCCGGGCAAAAGCAGGACGACCAGCTCGAACATACATTCAGCAGCCATGTGAGGATACGGGATGTAGCCCTCAGGGCTACCAGAGGCGATGAACAATAGGGAGAAGTGGCGAGAGAGGATCAGGGATATCCGTGCTAGTGGCATGACATGATGATGATGATGATGATGATAACTGTCAAAAACATTTCTATTTCAATGTTTGCTGTTTTTTGGGGGCGGGGGGTTATGGCATATCAGCCTTTGTAGGTTATTTAACGCCGAATCCATTTTAATGCAAATATTCAGTTCTATATCAAACAATTCAGTTTAGCATGAGTACACAATTTGATTGTCAAAAACATTTCTATTTCAAGCTATTCAGTTTATTCAAACAGTTTTAATTCAGCTAATTCAGTTTAGTATAAGTGCAGATTTTGTTTACACACAATTAAATGTCGAAACAGTTATGTATTGAACAATTCAGTTTAGTGTAAGAACAGTTTCAATGTCAAAAACAGTTCCATTTCACAATTAAGTTTAGCATAAGCATGCAGTTTAAATGTAAGTACAGTTTAATCGTGAAAACATTTCTTTCAAGCTATTCAGTTTAGTCAAACAATTCTAATTATAAAAATTCATTTTAATATGAGTATAGTTTTTGCTTACACAGTTAAATGTTAAAACAGTTCTATTTAGCATACAAAAACCATTCCATTTCAAACAATTCAGTTTAGTATAAGTATGCAGTTTAAATGTCAAAACAGTTCTATTTCAAGCAATTCAATTTAGCATAAATACACAGTTTAGTTTTATTCACCCATCCATAGTACTTTATCAGCTTACTACCTCTCCGGGCCAAAATCGACCTGGGAGCAGTGGTAATGAAGGGGTACTCCGTATTCCCCAAAACTCCTACATTACCAGAATATCACCATCAGTTTGTTCAGTGTCATATCAAAGACACTCGTTAGGGAGGAAGTCTTACCCCTCCACAGAGAAGCAGTCTGTGTATTCGACAGGGCCAGCCGACAGGGCAATAAAAGAATCAGCGAACCAAGTTTTTGTGCACAGTTTTTCTTTTAAATACAAACAATTTGCACACAATTGTATGGTTTCAAGTATTTTTATCTATCACGAATGATTATATATAAAAAAAAAATATATATATATAATAATAAATAAATACATATTAGATTTATATATTTAATTCCATGGAATTTAGACTGCGACCCCTGGGTTTCATGGAATTTTTTACAAAACAACAAACATCAGGCAGTTAACAAAATGAAATGAATCGAAAATCGAAAAATTAGTCAAAAACCGTTGGTATTTTGGAGGAATATTTACGTGTGATTGTAAGTGTGTGAGTGTGTATAGGTGTGTGCGTGTATTTATGTGGGTTATAGTTGCGTATTATATAATAAAATATAATTGGAGGTGCCCGTGGTGTAATGATTATTGTCGTAGGAAATGGACACGGCGACACGAGTTCAAATCCTGGACGAGACTGATTGCATTTCACATAGCACTAATACCCTTGGGAAAGGTATGAATCCAATTGATCTCCCTCCAGCTATGGGTAAAATAGTAGAGCAGACTAGGTTCTTCAGCCTTGGGGAGGCAACTAGTCTAGGAAATGGAAAACTCTGAATTCAAACCTGTTAAACTCCGCTTAAAAATTGACCTTGTGTCATATCCTGTCCTAGCGGAGAGGTTGGTAAATAGGATAATATAATCGCTCTATCCTAGATATTGAGCACACTCCATATTATATTGCTTTTGGTTCGACACAAACCCACAAATGATTTAGTGACAACTAAAACTGGTATAATATATATATATATATATATATATATATATATATATATATATATATATATATATATATATATGTGTGTGTGTGTGTGTGTGTGTGATTTATATTCAGTTTGGTGACCGAAATCTGAATCAACTCAGAACCGACAATTTCTTAAGTGGGGCTGATTATTACCATCTCACACTCAAATTTTTATTAAACTATAGAAATTAGACTACATTTTCAGAATACAAATAAAACAAAAAAGGTAATGAGGGGATATGTTTTAAATCCTGTGGTTGATAAGAGATATCTAAGAACAACGAACCAGCTGCATAGGTCACTAGATCTCGAGAATTAAAAGTTTGCCTTTTATTACAGCAGTTGAAAGCGCGCTGCTGCATAGAAGTACAAAAATAATTGAAAGCTCGCTTGACAGAACGCACACACGGATGTTACGTCTCTTGAAGGGATTATGCTATTAATATTCAGGTATCCCCAGAAGTATTAGCAAATGTTAAAGAAAGACGGATGAGGCTTCCTAGACACTGCATACGCCACTAGGGGGCGGGCTTCCAAATTAGCTCAGTAGCAACCGACGCAAAGGGAAGTCGGCTTAAGAAAACAGCAAATCAACTGGAATACATTCAGATAATGAAATAATAGCGATACTAGAAAATGAAATGTGAAGAGGATTAGTCAATTTCGCTTGGATTGGTGTTAGATCAAGATTAGAATGTCGATGAATAAAAATAATGTTCGTCTATCGATTCACTAAAGACCATTAACTAAGTAAAAGCTTTACAAATTAACTCCACGTGATTTGTTAGCAACGGTAAAGGATTGTTTTGGAGTTGCCACAGTTGTTGGGTGAGCTGATAACAGAAAAATGGTGCACCACAGATTCTCAGAACAAAAGAGCAGCATGATGGGTGCTTCGATCTATCAAAAACATACTGAGATATGTGAATTCAATTCCAAGAGTATTTCTCTCTAGTGTAAACATTTTTTCAGAAATGTTAACGATGAGTCGCCGTGTCGTATTTATTTTTTGTTTGTTTGGGTTTTATGGCATACCAACCTTTGGAGGTTATTTAATGCCATATCCATTTTTTATATAAATAAACAGTTCCCTTTATAACAATTCAGTTTAGCATAAGTAGAGAGTTACTTGTCAAAAATATTTCTATTTCAAGCATTTCAATTTAGTCAAACAGTTCTAATTCAAACAAATCAGTTTAATATAAGTATAGTTTTTTTTATACAGAGTTAATTCAGTTTAGTATAAGAATAGTTTTTGTTTTCACACAGTTAAATGTCAAAACTGTTCAATTTCAAACAATTCTGGTTAGCCTGGTTTAATAATCAAAACAGTTATGTTTCAAGCATTTCAGTTTAGCATAAAAACAGTTCTACATCAAACAATACAGTTAAGCATAAGTACACAGTTTAATTCTATTTGACCCACAGATAGGACCCTATCAGGTGCTACCACTCCTGGGCAATATGGACCTGGGAGATATGGCAATAAAAGGGTACTCCGCATTCCCCAAAGCTCCGGCATTCCTGGAACCTAACTATCAGATTCTTTAGTGTCATATCCTGGACAGAGATGCAGTCGGCGAGTTCTGTAGCGCCAGTTGAATCGACAACTCGTTGGGGAAGTCTAACCCCTATGCAGAGAAACAGCCGGTGTATTCTACAGCCCCAGCCGAATGGGCAAGCTGTGTCGTAGTTGCAAACTATTGCAATATTGTATTAAGCGGGTTCCTACTCCAGTCGTGTTATTACGTTCAATTTCAGATATGGCTTTTTAGTACAACTATTATCCTTTTACAAGCATAATAGAAGGAACATTTTGGTTGAAAACAAAATAAGAAGAATAAAGACAATTTTCCGTTTGTCGCATGAATAACACTATGGTTTTATTTAATGTCATCTTGGACTAGTTGGTCCATTCGATGGTTGGGTATGATGGCATATCAACCCTTGTATGTACAAGAGGCTGTGACAAAGGCCATAGACACGCTCACACAAGAGGACTTCCATGGGACCTTCCAGAAGTTATTGGAACGATACAACAAATGCATTGCAGCCGGAGGAGATTACTTCCAAGGGGACTACAGTTTCATATGTGTATTATCAATAAAAGTGCCCATATGAAAACGACTGGAAACTTATTTAATGATCCTCATATGACCTTTAACCATATCAAAAATAGAAAAAATATTCTAATATATTTTTGACTAATATTATTTCCCTCCTTGTGTGGTTCTCACACGAGTTTTAACTGGTGTACTTTTACTAGAGTTTGAGGAACAATAAATCTCCTCGGGCCTCGGTAACACTGCTGAATATTCTAGCCTATCTTAACAATGATGCGTTCTGTATGGCCTCTTTTATTGCTCTGATTTCCTCTCCTTTCCACAAATTCAAGGACCATTCCATGCGCACCAATTTCAATTGCTATCACCGCCACCTTCATTTTCCATTAGTTTTCTTTCCTTCACTGGCAAGATCCAAGTATTTATCAGTCATTTAGATTTCTTTTATTTTCCCTATATTGCTGTTGCTATTCATCATAAGAATAATTTACTCTGCAAGATATAAACACACACACACACACACACATGTGATACAACGAAATAGTCTGTCTGTGGATGACAATATATGCGCTTCCCCATGGGGTTTGAGCATTCTGGAGAAGGAATTTACGGCTGCCGCTCGCAATAATCAAAGCTCTTCGAATGAGTTGAGCACTCTGGTATCCGGTAATGTAAACAAACGAACGCTACTACTTAATACCTTATAATTCCCTAGCTGTCGTGGTACGCTTGTTGGCCGAGCGATCTGATACTAAGTCTAACATAATGTTGGGTGGGTTTCGATCGCAGCTTCAAGCGTCCTACGTGTCTAGCCACACCGAAGAGTTGTGATACAACGAAACAGTCTGTCTGTGGATGACAATATATATATATATATATATATATATATATATATATATATATAAATATATATCGTAACTAGTTGGAATTCGAAGTGTTGTGTTATAATGATTACCTTGGAAATGAACTTGATGAATTGAGTTCAAATCTTTGGCATGGCTGTTTGCATTTCACATAGCACATAGCACTAATATCTCTGGGAATCATATAAATCCAACTATTCTCTCTCCAAATATAGTATAGGGGAATTGTCTCTTTGATTATTGCATGGCAACCGCCCTAGAAAAAAAACCAACGAAATTCGAACCCACTCAAATCCGCTTAAAATTGATCTTGCATCACATCATGCTAATGCCCACGTATTGGGTATATATATATATATATATATATATATCACAAGTAATTTTCTATACTTCAGGGACAAGAATTTAATACTCATTCTTTAGAAATATATAAACAACAGAGTTTAAGAGACAATAAAGAAAAATTTCCTTGTAGAAGGAAAGTTTTGGTTGAAAACAAAATAAGAAGAATAAAGACAATTTTCCGTTTGTCGCATAAATAACACCTTGGTTTTATTCAATGTCATCTTTGACAACTTGGTTCATTGGATGGTTGAGTATGATGGCATATCAACACTTGCATATTATTTAATCTCAAATCCTCTTTATATATATATATATATATATATATATATATATATATATATATTGTATAATATAAATGCTTGTTAGGAAGTATAATCATATCATATAGCACAATTATTATTTAACTCCTTAAGACACCACTTTTGACTGGTCAGTTGTCTTTAACGTTTGAGTGACAGCAATTCTTCTCACGTCTCCAATGATCACCTGAGTAGAAAGCCTAATTTTAACTGTGCCATGGTCTGAATTTTCTCGATTCTTTATTTAATTCCCAATTTTCAAAGTCTTTTTCCGGTCAGTAAAAACCGTTCCAAGTGAATAAACTACAAATGGTATCACTAGCACTTTCATATTCCACAGTTTATTCTACATTCCAGCAATATATGGGTATTTGTCTTCTTTTTCTTCCTTTTCTTTATTTTATCGTCTGTAGGAATGGAAAAATCCATCAATTGACAAGTTCCACTCGTATAGATGTGTCATTTTACTTGTCAAAAAAAAATGAGACACTGACAACATAAATACTTGTTTTCTTATCTTTTTCCCTGCCTCTTATCCTAGGAAGGTTCACCGGGGATAAGAAATAAGCGATTTGCCCAGGGGTTTTTTGTTTTGTTTTCTTAGGATATATAACTATTATCGTTCTGACAACCATAACAAGTTTCGTTTGAATTCATAGTAATTTTATTCAAAAATCAGTTTTTCGACCAATTTTACAGTGTGCAGTCTACCCAATTCTCTACCCATTTCAGTATAGAGTGAGAGAAAAAAGACACATGTTTTTTCGAGGGCATCAGAGCAAAGTGAAATGTAAATAGCAGCGTCCAGAGATTGAACTTGGTGTAAAATAATTTGGGTGATTAATTGATTATATTAGTTGTTTTTATTTAGTAAAATTGTAAGTTTGCGAAGGACTTTGAACGTAAGTGTAGCACCACGCAAAGGTTTTACGCGTATACTGGTGGCGACCAGGTTTAAACATCACGTCAAAATAACGTTAAGGAAGTCAGGATATGGATAATCAATAAATCAAGGCTTGTCAACCGGCGTTGGGAAATAAGGGTTTGTAATGTTACCATACCCCCTCGGCCCCCCCGAATACATCAACTTCTTCGAAACATTTCAATCTTTGGCGGTGAATCATCTAGTGGTTCCGATAGGGTTATCACACATATCTTTACGGCACAAGAAATACAATCAAGGGAGTGGGAGAAAAAGAACAAAGAACAAACGAAAAATTAAAGGTTGGGTTAACTCAAGTGCAAGAAGGGTGATTCTGTGAAACTGCATTCCCTGTGCCTCCGTAGACTAACGCTAGCGTGTATTTCTAGCGAAATTTCTACGAAGCTACTAGGAATGCTAACTCATCCTGACTGGCCTTCCCTCACTGCTTCTCGTGCCGACTGGTCTCTTCTGCTGTCAGGTGTCGACTGCCAACTGCCACTCTGCATCTCCCTTCGCAAACTCCTCCTCTGGGTTCCTTCTTCCAACTCCTGACTGGCGTTCCCTTGCCTACTTCTGGTCGCGTCGAGATCTCGAGCTCAGGCCTTTGTTTGGTTTCGCGCCAAAACAGACAAAGGAATCGTCTGCTTAGCGGACCACCCACATAGTGTCACAGTAACACGTGATTATTCTAGTAAGTATGATGCAGTGGTTTAGTGAGATGACATCACGTCGAAGGCGTCGGATGATGCAATAAGTAACTAAACTAGATCATTTATAAAAATCAGAGAATTTGAAAATTTGAGAGTTGGGTTGCTGCTAGTTTTAGAGCGAGAACGTTCGAAATTCGGAGATGCGAAGCAAAGGAATTGACATCAAAGCCGATGGCAAAAACACCAAAAGACTAAACCAGCTGCGTTCATCGGCTATCTCTCTCTGTATATCGACACATCTTTTCACTATATCTCTCTCTTATGACAACTATCACCCGAAAGATATAAACCATGGAATCATGCAACCAAGAAACTCGTTCGTAACGTTACACCCGTGTTTTCCTTCATAGGCGTATCAGTGAGGCAATGTTACACTTGGGTCACCGATTCCTTAATCTTTGAGGATACCAATTACGACACCTTATGTTTTCTTAACTTTTGATTTTTTTCTAATAGTTTCAATTGACGTACAACTTTTTTCCAAGCAATATAGCGGACTAAGAATAAAATTCTCACTTTAATTAAGAGGTAGCGCTTAGTTTTACAGGTGCCTCGAAGGAATACGTAGACGAAGTGAAAAAGACGAGATGGAGAGACGGTGACAAGATGGAGCTATTCAGAGCAGGAAAGGAAAAGTCAGACGTGTGGTCGGTGAAAAATTACATTCTTTTTATTGCTAATGCTACAACTCCCTTCTTAGCCCGTCTTAAAAAGAGGAAGAGGTGAAGTATTATTTTCAAGCCGATCAAGAAAAAGCCTATTGTTTGACATATAGCCCATCCCTAATAAGGGGAAGAGTGGCTAAACCCTAAAATTTGGGTCGTTTCTTGTCGTTCAACCGATAACCGACCGATGGAACCAAATGAAAAAAAATCTTGTGATAGACCATCTCAAGCAACAAGAGAAAGATTTCTCGTGATAGCTAATTTGTTATCGGTCACACTGCTGAACACAAGGGCCATTGATAGTTGGAGCCGGCCACTACAGGATCCTGGATTGTTTTCAAGTACTTGATCTAACAAAAATTCACAACTTTGGTATTAGAATACATTTTGCATCAATTTCGTATGACGGTTTTCACTATTTTTCGTAATCGATTCTGTTTATTTATTTATTTATTCATTTATTTTACTGACGTACGTTTTCAACGACTAAAATGTAAATAAAAGATAGAATTAAAAAATTATAATACAAATAAAATTATCAAGAAATATATTAGCTACCATTCGTGGGAAAAGTTTCTGTCTGTTTTAGAATATTTAAGTCGGAACTAGGTTCGCGAAAAATTAATCCGACATTGTTTCTTTTATGTTATTTAATAATGGAATGATTAGTAGGAATATTTTTTTCATTTTCCCAAGTAATTATTATAATGAATGCTGATCGAATCAGAACAAGTAATAGGTTAATATCAGAACAATACACAGACAGAAACCCGTTTAACTCGGTATCATTATATTCCTTCCATATTTAGAAATGGTGACATTTATAATGTCCAATCAACAGACGAAATCGGACATTAAGCTTGAATTATGTAAGGAATTTCATTATAAAACCGGAACTGGGAGATGAGCTCCTGAGATTATTTAACGAGCACAATGTCTTGTTTCCAAGTCACATGATTAATTCTAAATTCCAGTAGAATAGACAAAGAGAAGAATGCTCCATTGAAAAGATACTCTTTTCTCGAGATTCATATAATGAATCAATACCACGCTCCGGTTTTCATATAGCCGGAACCCGGAAATAGAGCGTCCACGACTTGGCCTGCTACACAGTTTAAAACCAATCACGGGAAATTACTTACACTGGACTGATTGTGTGAATAGCAATATGGACAAGCGAGTCAACATGGCGTCGCAGATTGTTCAGTCACCCATCAAACAGAAAGGGAACCTCTACAAGTGTACTTTAATGTTCAGTCTTCTGAATAAATTATTTACTTTAATGTTTAGCACCCAGCGGTGGGGGGCGGAGAATATTCTATAAGAAAATTTAATGTGAATTCCCGGTAAAATGGTTGGTTCTAGGTAAAATGATATCTAAAAAAATATGGTGAATAAAATGGTAAAGTAATTAATCATAATCTGTCAAACATCAAATGTGGGTGACACCCAGTGAGCATCGAAGTTATTACTGTAGTTTGCAAGATTAGCTTGCTTAGAACCACGCAGCAGCATGTCTACTTGTCACGTATTGGTTACCGTCGTTGAAATTTGATTTAAGCTCGGCGAACTGATAAAGTTGTTTGAAGTTCACTTCATGTGGGTGCCTTCTAGAAAACATATGGATACGTCAGTTCTCACCTGCATCAGCTGTGAGTAAATGGTATGAAAGACAATGATATCAGCCTTGATTAAGCAACTAATCTAGGAAAAGGAAAAAACTGAATTGCAGTCAGCTTTACTCCAAAGGAATTTTGATTTATACGCAACACAAGAATGACTCGGGGAAAATATTAATCTGAAAAAGACAATCGTTGAAATTGTTATTTTTCGGATAAATAATCTTTCAAATTTATAAGACAGTTATCAGTAGAATTCAACACAGTTGAACACATTTCATTAGAATCTTTATTGAAATTTTTACGAGTAAATTTCTGAAGATCAATGTATGTTAAAAAGGGAAATTACCTATATTGGTATGTAGCATTTTCAAAATGATTATTTTTGACCCCATATATATTCGAATTATCCAGTTTCATTTGAATTTCAATGCACACATGTTTGATCCTTTTTTCCAAGTAGATAATGCAACAAATGTTTTATTCCATGGTAACAATGTTTGTTCCTTTTGAGTAATCTTTATTGCCTTGGCTTTGAATCCGTAATTTCTTCATCATTTCATTTCAAATCTCATGGCAAACCCTTAACATGCCAGCATCATATGAATTGAACCATAATTTTCAAATGTTGCCTTAGAAAAAAAAGAAAATATTACCCACCTCTTGAGCCTGTGCGTGATTTTGAGGGCCAAAAAGGTGATTACCAATTTCAATCTTATTGTTGGAGATTTCAGAAAATAGCCTTCATAAGATGGGTTGAAAGGATGACTGCTTTGAAAGAAGAACTCTCAGATCAATTTTAAGAGAAAATGCACATTTTTTTAGACAGGTGAGAAGTTTCTTTTAAAAATTCATCAGAAAATGGATCACAGAGGACTTCATGGATGAATGGATTTAGAATCTACAATCCGAGGAAGAGAAGAAAATATAATAAAGCCAATTCTAGCGTTAATCATGATCTTATAAGTAAAAGGAAGGGGCATATATGGAGAAGTATGCCAACTAAGAAACAATTACAATAAAAAAAAAAACGTTAAGAATTAGTATAGATATATACAGAATCATCACAATAGCGTTGCCTGCAAATATGTGTTTACCCAATCCCTCAGCTATGGGCAGAACGTGACTCAAAGCATTTTCAGAGGAAAACAATGGATCTGAATTCAAAGTTTTCCTTCAAGACCAACGATCATACCAAAGATTAAGAGACGAATTATTTACTCATAGCTAATGGAAGGAGAATTTATACATACGAGGTGCATACGATAAGTTTCCAAACATTTTTCGGATGGGCACTTTCATTGATAGTACACACATGAAACTCTAGTCCCTTTCGAAATAATCTCCTCCGGCTGCAAAGCAATTGTTGTACCGTTCCAATAACTTCTTGAAGACCCCATGGAAGTCCTCTTGTATGAGCGTGTTAATGACCTTCGTCACAGCCTCCTTCATCTCCTCAATTGTCTCATAACGACAGCCCCTGAGCTTGGGGAATAACCAAAAGTTACGGAGAGCAAGGTATGGACTATAGGCAGGGTGAGGAACTGTCTTGATGCCCATCTTGGTCGAATAATCTGTGACAAGGATGGAGTTGTGGACTGGTGCATTGTCCTGGTGGAAATACTACTGACCCGATTTGAAGAGTGTTGGCCTCTTCCGACTGAATCTCTTCCTGAACTCCCTTAAAACCTCAACATAGTAACCTAACCCTAACACTTTGGCCAATCAACTCTGGTGTATTGACTTCCTTACCCCTCCAACTCCTCTCATAATCCCTCAGAGACTAGCTGTCTTCCTTGAATCTCTTATGCCACTCAAAAACTGATGCTCGATTCATGCAAAATGTTCGTAAAGCAGTCTGAAGCATTCCATACGTTTCTGTGGCCTTTTTTCCAAGTTTAAAACAGAATTTTATTGCATATCGTTCTTCTAAAGTGCCAGATTGCATTTTTGAAATTCACCAGCAGTGACAATCAGGCTTTAGAAGGGTTTATTCAAATTACTGGTGTAGCTGTTCATTTGAACCTGAAATCATAAAAATTGGTTAGTCATCTCATAAGATGTATACTGAATTTACAAGAATCTACGACAATTTTAAATGCCCGTACGAAAAATGTCTGGAAACTTATCGTATGCACCTCTTATATATATATATATATATTTATATATATATATATATATATATAGAATGAGTGAGAGGTTAGGCGTTAGTTTTTTATTTAAGCATGTTTGATAAAATGATGTAGACATATTTTGTTTATATAATTTTATTAGGATCCTTTCATGTTTCCCGACAAGTGTTTTGGTTTTAGGTTGGAGTTGGTAGATGAATTCACCGAAAAAGTCCCGTAACGCTTTCGGACTTTTCATGGGTCATTATCAGGGGTTGTTTGCAAGTGTAAAGATTTTTAAAAAGTTTTTAAAGTCTTTTTTTTACATTGCAAAAATTACGTAAAAATATAGATGGATTAAAATGTGACAATGTTTGTTTTCAGCTTGTTAATTTATTTTTCTGTTCTTTTTAATACAGAGAATTTAAAACAGAACGCTTTCAAGAGAAATAGAATATTCAATTTTTTTCTTTTCGTTGATAATTAAAAAAAAGAAAAAGTATTTTAAAACATTATCGATACTTTCAAAGTTAATTCTATTAATTCTAAGTTTTTATGTTTTTATGATGGGCTTATAGGGTTTATCATCATCATCATCATATCGCGCTCGTAGCACGGATATCCCTGAACCTCTCTCGCCACTCCTCCCTATCGTTCATCGCCCTCGGTAGGTCTTCAGGAAAACATCCTGTATCCTCACATAGCTGCTGAATGTACGTTCGAGCTGGTCGCCCTGCTTTTGCGCGGCCATGTGTGGGGATCCATAAGAGTACATCTCTTAGTCGTGGTTTATTAATTTCGTGTACGATTATAGTAATGTTTTCATATAGAATCTTTTGGAATTTGTATTTTGGATGATAGAGGTTTTTTAGATGTAGGGCTATAGAACAAGAATTATCAAGTTGCATAGTAAGACGTCTTGAAAGAGTCGAAGAGTTAAGACCAACGTACGAATTATTTTCGTTGAAGGCACAGCCTACAAAAGGACATTTGAACTTACATACAAAGTTTGTTCTATCAAGAAGTTAGGAGGTAGGATAAGAGTTATATATGTATATAGAGTGTCGTGTAGTGGCTCGTATCACATGACTTCCGGTATCGCGGAATATAAAAGACAGTAAGAGAAGCCGAGAGACAGCTCTGAAATAACATCGGTCAGTAGTAAGACCAACTTTCGGACATAACACCAACAGCGTGAGACTTATAATACCAGACGAACTATACCACTTGAGGTAATAAACAATTAACTATATTTCACAGTGAATCTTTTCCTTACCTCGATACAACATACACATATATATATATATATATATATATATATATATATATATGTGTGTGTGTGTGTGTGTGTGTGTGTGTGTGTGTGTGTGTGTGTGTGTGTGTGTGTGTATATACTTTACTTTCAGTCACATCTTGCTCATGGAGGAGGGTTAAAGAGAATAGATTCACCCCCCCAACATATATATATATATGTGTGTGTGTGTGTGTGTGTGTATGTGTGTGTGTGTGTTTTGGCGGGTGAATCTATTCTCTTCAACCCTCCTCCATGAGCAAGATGTGACAGAAAGTAAAGTCAGCTTCTTGAAGCCGAGTTAACTCGTTTTGAATTCAAAAATGATGGCGTCATGGCTTTCCAGTTTTACTTCGCGCTAATGCTTAGCAAACAGTTTTCTCCTTTAAATAAACTCTGGTGGACATTTTTTTTCTTACGACGATAACAGTTACGTTAGCACGCCTCCTGCAAGTAACCATAGATATTGAAAGATAAGCAGGTGATGCTAAAGCGTTCAGATGTTCTGAAAAGTTGAAATGAATCATTACCTATGCTCAGAATAAATAATGTACAGCGCAATGTTTTCTGAAGGAAGAAGCAACGTCTTAAAATATTTTTCAGTTCATTTTAATACTGAGAAAAACAGCTTGTTTTTTTTTCTTGATGTTAAAAAAAGTCATCTTCTAAATGTTTCTTTTCAAATTGTACATCTTGTTTTTATTATCGATGCAGTATCAAAGATAAATACCTCAAGTCTTCATTCACTCAAATGATTTGATATGTAATGACCGAGCAAATACTTAAAAACAAATATGTAAAACTTAATTGGCTATTGTTTTGCTATAGAATTCATTGTTAGACATTTATTTATCTTGTATTATAACCAAGAATGATTTAAGCATGTCAAAGTTTTGTATGGTTATTTAGTTCCATAACAGAAGAACCCTTGTGGGTTGTTTCATGCATAAGGCAAAATTCAAACAAGCGGAAGATACGACATAACGCCTTAGTATTCCTGAGCTGATGTATGTAGACTGCTGGCTGAGCGGTATGATACTAAGTCTAACGTAAAGTTGGGCGGATTTCAATGCCGGCTTGTAAGCGTCCTGCGTGTCTAGCCACACTGATGTGTTGTGATACAACGAAACAGTCTGTCTTTGGATGTCAATATATATATATATATATATATATATATATATATATATATATATATATATATATATATATTAAAGCATGTTTGATTAAGTAATAAAGACAAATTATGTCTATATAATTATATCCAAATTTAGAAAATTTCTTGTTGAAAACATTACTCTATTAGCACACGAAATAAATAAGCTACGAATACAAATCCTAAAAGCCATACATATCAAATCAAAACAAAAACTAGAATTAACAGAATTAATTTTGAAAATAGTGATAATGTTTTGAAATGCATTTTGTCCATTTTGTAAATATTCTTTTTTTCTTCAAATATTCTATTTCCGTTGACAGCGTTCTGTTTTAAATTGTTCGATGACATCGCATCTCAGTTTTATCCAATATTGCTTTTAGGTAATTTTGTAATGAGCATCTAAACTAAAACTAAAAACTTAAAAAACACAGCTTATACATGCAAACAACCCCTGATGATTGTCCATGAAAGGTCCGAAAGCGCTCGGAACAATTTTGGTAAATTCATCTACAAATTCCAACCTAAATCCAAGCCACTTGAAAAGATCTTAATACAATTGTATAGATAAAATGTCTTTATTATTTAATCCAACAGGCTTAAAAGAATAACTACTGCTTAACTCCACACACAGCACACACGCAAGCACGCATAGATAGATAGAAAGATAGATATCATTTTTAGCGAATAGTTTGTTAGTAAATTTATTTTTTAAACGAGTTAGAGCTCATTTGTTTATACAAAATCAAATGGTTTCTAGTATTGCTATCTAACACAAATAGATCTATTTAATTTTCATTTGTTTGTTTACATTCAATTAGTTTAGAGTATTACTCCCTAACACTAATGATTATATATCATAGAAATCAATTGTTTACTCACAGGTTTATGGTTTCAAGTATTTTTCTCATACGAGTAATTCTATTTACTATTAATTATTTTAAAGTATTTTATAATTTGCTTGAAGCATTGCACAAATTATTTTATTTTGTTGTTTTGTATTAATTTAAAAGGATATTGCAATGCAAAATAATGATTATGTGAGTCAAAATAATTTCATAGAAAAAACTTCATCATCAGAGACTTATTTTCTAAATAAACACGTTGTCGGATGTTCAAATTTCTTTTGGACGTTGTAAACATGATGTCACATGGGGTGTCAGAACGCCATGCTGGGTGTTGTAACCACGTGGAGTGTTTAAACGCTCTGTGGAATTGACATGACTTCAGTTGTCCTAATCAATTTTATTTTATCTTTAAGCTTAAATGTGTATTTGAAATGTGCATATTAATAAATGATGTAGTCAGTATTTAATTATAATCTACTGTTTAATCTGAGTGTCACTTAGCTATTATTAAAGCCTCCTTACGACTGAGATTACCAACTTTATGTGTTTGCAAATTACATATATATATATATATATATATATATGTGTGTGTGTGTGTGTGTGTGTGTGTGTGTGTGTGTGTGTGTGTGGGTATCAAAGGATCAGGTATCAAATCGCCTACAATGTTATATATGCTAAAATTCCTAACCAAACCAAACCAAACTAAAGGATGACTGCGTGAGTTGAAATTAAGCTTATATCATTATACAGTTTACAGTGGGTGCTTGATATCTGAAAAAGAGCATCAACAATCAATGTAAAAGAGAATTGCCACCAGATGTTATTAATTTGTATTATAATGTTTTCCCACTCTCGAGTGAATATATGTTTTAGAAAATTACGATAAACTTAAAATTTGTGAAGCTAAATTAATTAGATTTAATATCTTATTGACTTATTCTACGAGTATTTTGTAGGACAATTTTATTTCGCATTATATTCCGAGATTTCGATGTACAATCAAATAGTCACAATTGTTGGACGATGTTATTTAGAGTAGCTTGTTGCTCTTGGAAGATATGTGGGTGGCTTTTGTGTGTTAGACACGAACACTCACACACACACATACTATTTCTCTCTCTCTCTCTCTCTATATATATATATATATATATGGTTTGAAATGAAATCTAACTATGAGAGATAAAGGATGATAGGACGGAGAATTAGAGTAGCATGTTTTGTTCTGGAAATTGTATGTTCTGACAGAATGATTTCATTAACCCCAAGAAAATAATGTATATATATATATATATATATAAGTATACTTTTCGTTTTTATTGCATTAACTTTTTTGCGTGTATGTGGAATAATAAACTAATTCCGATGATGCTATTTGATATGTATATACATAGGGAGCAATAAAGAGAGGGAGATAATGTTTGTACTCTCTCAAACACTCTCTCTCTCTCTCTCTCTCACACACACACACACACACACACACACATATATATATATATATATGTGTGTGTGTGTGTGTGTGTGTGTGTGTGTATGTATGCATATATCCAACAAGAACATTGGTGGGTTTATTTGAGTACGGCTTCAGAAATAATTTATTATCCTACACAAAACAATATAAACGTAATAAAAAAGAAAAATCAGTTGATTATATATATATATATATATATATATATATATATATATATATATATATATATATATATATATATAACAACTTGTCATTACCAACACCATCTAATAGGAAAAGGACAGACTTAAAACAATCTGCATGCATCCTCGGTCCAAAACTTGGCACCTCATTGACTACGTCTTTGTGCACAAGCGTGACCTCAAGGACGTCATTCCCATCAAAGTAATGCCTATCGCAGAATGCCATACCGACTATCAACTAGTGCCCTGCAAACATAGGCTGTACTTCAACCGCAAACCAAGAGAAGAAGGTCTCCGCAAGAAAAAGTTAAATCTAAACAAACGAGTTCAAATCCTGGACATGACTGATTACATAGCACTAATACCCTTGTGAAAGGTATGAATCCAAATATTCTCCCTCCAGCTATGCGTAAATAGTAGGGCAAACTAGGTTCTTCAGCCTTGGTGAGGCAACTAGTCTAGGAGAAGGAAAAACTCTGAATTCAAACCTGTTAAACTCCGCTTAAAAACTGACCTTGTGTCATATCCTGCCCGAGCGGAGGGGTTGGTAAATATGAATCTAAACAAACTTCAATCCGCTGAAATGAAAGCTGACTGGCAGACAGGCTTACAATCCAAGTTTGTTAACAGCGACTACCCAGAAGACACTTCTCCTTAAACACTTAGGAATCAACTGAAGAGTTCCATCCTGCAACCATCTAAAGAGAAGACGATTCTCCTTAAACACTTACAAATCAACTAAAGAGTTCCATCCTGCAACCATCTAAAGAGAAGACACTTCTCCTTAAACACTTACAAATCAACTGAAGAGTTCCATCCTGCAACCATCTAAAGAGAAGACACTTCTCCTTAAACACTTACAAATCAACTGAAGAGTTCCATCCTGCAACCATCTAAAGAGAAGACATTTCTCCTTAAACACTTACAAATCAACTGAAGAGTTCCATCCTGCAACCATCTAAAGAGAAGACACTTCTCCTTAAACACTTACAAATCAACTGAAGAGTTCCATCCTGCAACCATCTAAAGAGAAGACACTTCTCCTTAAACACTTACAAATCAACTAAAGAGTTCCATCCTGCAACCATCTAAAGAGAAGACACTTCTCCTTAAACACTTACAAATCAACTGAAGATTTCCATCCTGCAACCATCTAAAGAGAAGACACTTCTCCTTAAACGCTTAGGAATCAACTGAAGAGTTCCATCCTGCAACCATCTAAAGAGAAGACACTTCTCCTTAAACACTTACAAATCAACTGAAGAGTTCCATCCTGCAACCATCTAAAGAGAAGACACTTCTCCTTAAACACTTACAAATCAACTAAAGAGTTCCATCCTGCAACCATCTAAAGAGAAGACACTTCTCCTTAAACACTTACAAATCAACTGAAGAGTTCCATCCTGCAACCATCTAAAGAGAAGACACTTCTCCTTAAACACTTAGGAATCAACTGAAGAGTTCCATCCTGCAACCATCTAAAGAGAAGACACTTCTCCTTAAACACTTACAAATCAACTGAAGAGTTCCATCCTGCAACCATCTAAAGAGAAGACACTTCTCCTTAAACACTTACAAATCAACTAAAGAGTTCCATCCTGCAACCATCTAAAGAGAAGACACTTCTCCTTAAACACTTACAAATCAACTAAAGAGTTCCATCCTGCAACCATCTAAAGAGAAGACACTTCTCCTTAAACACTTACAAATCAACTAAAGAGTTCCATCCTGCAAACATCTAAAGAGCTTCTGGAGTTTACCACTGAGAAGACCAAAGACTGGTTCGACGATAACAACCAAGAGATTCGGGAACTGCAAGCGAAGAAGAGATCATCCCACCAATCCTGCCTGGCTCAGCTCTTACGTCCTGTGAGGAGGGCTGACTTCCGTCTCATTTGCGGCATTCTTTAGCCTTAGCTTCGGAGCTCCAAAATGAGTGATGGACCAATCTCGCAAAAATAACTCTGCAATACACAGACCTAGGGAACTACAGATGCTTTTACAAAGCCTACAAGACAGTGTATGGCCTCACTCACCGGGTCCAGAGAGCTGCATTCCGACTCCTTGGTCTGTGCACATCCAATCCCTCTTTTGCACTGACAGTGTTTTCCAGGATCCAGCAGTTCTCCAGGTCCCCCAGCAATCATTCAAAGCAGAATTAGATGGAATACCCTCTGTAAAAGAAATTACCAAAGCCATAGAGCAGTTGAGGAGTGGCAAGGAGCAGTCTGAGGACGAACAATATTTCCAAGAGAAATGCAGGGAGCAGAACAAAGAACTTTATGTAGTGTTTGTGGACCTGACCAAAGCGTTTGACACAGTGAGCAGAAAGGGAATGTGGATGATTATCGAGCGCCTTGGCTGCCTTCCCAAAGTTCTTCAGCATGGTTATCCAACTGCACAAAGACCAGTGCAGTCAATTTAGGTTGAAAAGCAACCTCTCTAGATCATTCCCCATCATCAAAGGCCTGAAACATGGTTATGTTTGTTCAGCATCTTTTTCAGTGGGATGCTTAAACAGGTCATTGAAGACCTTGGCGATAACGGCGCTGTAACATCCACTACCGTCTTGACGGCAGTCTGTTTAACCTCGGAAGACTACATGCCCACACAAAAACATTTGAGCAACTGTTCCGTGACCTCTTCTTCTCTAACGACGCTGCCCTCGTTACCCACGCCGAAAGAGCTCTGCAGCACCTAACTTCCTGCTTTGCAGAGGCTGCCCAGCTTTTTGGATTCGAGGTCAGCTTCAAGAAGACTGAGGTCCTTCAACAGCCAGCACCTCTAGAAGAGTACCGCACCCCACATCACAATCGGTGGAACTGAGCTGAAAGAAGTTCATCAGTTCACTTATCTGGGATGTGCCATCACATCATACACCAAGATCTACTGGAAAATAGACAACCGACTGGCCAAGGCAAACAGCGCTTTTGGCAGACTCTACAAAAGAGTATGTAACAACAAGAATCTGAAGAAGAGCACTGAGGTCCGCGTCTATTGAGCCGTCGTACTCACCACCCTGCTGTACGGTTCTGAGTTATGGGTAACCTACTGCCACCATCTACGACTCCTTGAGAGCTTCCATTAGCGCTGTCTTCGCGGCATCTTCAACATTCACTGGAGTAACTACGTCTCCAATATTGAGGTCCTTGATCAGACAGAAATCACCTGCCCATGTTTCTGAAGTTACAGCAACAATGGGCAGGGCATGTCTCCAGAATTGGGGGGGGCTTTGCCTGTCCAAGATTGCCCTGTATGGTGAACTATTCACTGGCTAATGTGACAGAGGGGCACCAAAGGAACGTTTTAAAGACTTCCTCAAGAAGAACCTCAGTACCTGCCACATTGACCTCCACCAGTGGTTTTTCACTTGCTACTGACCTTTAGGCCAGGCGCCACACCGTACACCAGGTCGTTTTCACATTTGAGGATTCCCGTAGAGCACACCTCAAGAAATGCCACAGGAGGAAGATCCGGGAAGCATCAGCAGCCATACCAGACCAGACGGTTAACTGCGGCCTCTGCGGCTAGATTTGCTGTCCAGCATCGGCCTAGTCAGCCGTCAGCATGCCTGCAGTCGACATGTACAACCTCCTTTGTAAATTTTCGTTCGCGAAGTCTAGCCAGGAAGAAGATATATATATATATATATATATATATATATATATATAATGAAATATAATATATGCGTATGTGTGTGTATGTTAAACCGCCCCACTGCACGAGCAGGATGAGACAGAATTTTAATTTTAAGCGCAATTGAACAGATTTGAATTTAGAGTTTTTGTTCTACTAGACCAGCTGTTATGTAAATTTTAAAGAGTGCATTCTGCACGAATGTTTTTTTCGAAGGGGATTAGTTGGATTCATACCTTTCCCTGTAGTATTAACACTATGAGTAAAGCACATTGTCTCGTCTATGATTAGAACTCTGCTTACTGCATCCATTTCCGAGGAAACTAACCATTACTCCACGGACGCCTCCATCTTATTAACGGTGTCCATTGTACAACGCCTAGGCATTAGCTAATTTTTCTACCATTAAGTGCTGTACTGTCATAGCAATAGATTAATATATATATATATATATATATATTGCGTAAAATGAATGCTTTTTTTTCATCATTAGGCTACGAACTAATTCGTGCACCTACGTATATATGCTTGTATATAATAGATTATAGGATGTTAAATGAGCCAATGATTAAATTCCCTTTTTAACATTTCACAGATCACGTCATGTAAATATTTGCTTATAGATTCTATTAATTGGAATGAAAAATATAAATAAATTTCCAAAGAAAAATGATTCAGATGACACAAACCTGTAATTCGCAATTAAGTCCCACGTGTCATTGGGGAATCGCTACTTTTTTATTAATACAATTTGTGGTTATTTCATGTCATAGAAACATTAAAAGGAAAACGTTTCATGTTTAATCATGCAAATATCGCACTTTATATTTAAAAAAAAAGACAGAAAAAAAACTTTGATAAAAAGATAAATGAATTTATTGAGAAAGAAGGTGGAAAATTCATTGATTTATGTGTCAATAAGAGGCAATGCGTACATAGAAATGCATCCGATATTGTACGCTTGGAATCTATCAAAATTCATTCATATCTACATGTCTATATTTCTATCTTATGCTGTTTCTGCCTATTTTAAGCTGTTCATATCATATCTCATCTATCTATCTATCTATCTATGTATCTATCTATCTATCTAAGACGCTCATATCTATGTTTGTAAATCCTTTTGTCTTTCTATTCCTCGCTCTTCATATCAGTTAATATCATATATATATATATATATATATATATATATATATATATATATATATATATATGTGTGTGTGTGTGTGTGTCTTTTTCTTCAATTCTAATTGTCTAAACAATCTATCCATCTAGGTCGATCATTTCGCCCACATATCTGTACATCCATTTATCTTTCTCTCTCAGGCTGTTTATGTACATATATATATATATATATGTTTGTGTGTATGTGTGTATGTGTGTGTGTGTGTGTGTGCGCGCGCGCGCTTTCTTTTATTGTCTATATGTGAGTGTAAGCGTGCATGTGTGTGTATGTACTAAGTGGTCTCTTATTGAAATTTACAAAGTTTTCCATTTTTGGCGTGAATCCAGAAATAATTTCCGCTCATATATTCGAAATTTCATTTTATTAGCGAAATATTTTAAAAATCAGAAAAATATAGGAAATGTATATTTGGACATTTTCGGGGGATATCACAGATCCGAACAAATTAGTTGCATATTCGTGAAGGAGGTCTCCACAAGATCGGGGAATATGAACAGTGCTTTATTTGTCAAAGTACTCAAGGTTTCCCATGTCTCACTGGGGATTTAACTCTTCGTACTAAATCACTCTATCAAGAAATAAAATATTTGAGAGAGGAACCGTGACAAAATCACAGACAAAAAAAAAGAAAGAAAAACAAAAAGAAAAAAAGAGACAAAAATATGTACAAATTTTTTGTCCGTGAAAAAATCACGAACAAAAAAGAAAGAAAACGAAAAAGAAAAGAAGACACAAAATGTACAAAATTTTTGTCCGTGACAAAATCACAGACAAAAAAAGAAAGAAAACGAAAAAGAAAAGAAAAAACAAAAATGTACAAAATTCTTCGGTCACTTTAAACTAATGTAGACATGTACTGTCAATTTATAAGAGAAAGTTTAGCATTGAATTTTTTTACTGATGAATCATTCGCGCTGTTAAAATTATTTCCATACCAAATCATTATATTTTGTAATAAGGATTCTGAATAAGAAGTTAAGATACGTGACCACTCAAAAAATGTCCCTGCAAATCTTTTCGGCCAAGTCACTGAACCAATTAAGATACAGTGTTTTAAAACAGAAAATATGTATAATGAAGATGTATTACAGGAAACTGTTAATATATCATGTAGCTTCTCTTAGCTGGAAGAATTTTTTTCAGTTCGCCAGAGAAGAGAAGCGTACAAATCCTTCCCCATCTTAACAGGTATGAGTTGCCATTCTCTGTGGCTGAGCTCTCAAAACACTTCAAGATTGCATGGATTTTTCTGATAAACCTGTCTCTTTCGTTCAGTCCTCATTTACTCGATGATATATGAGATAACTAATCTTTCAATAGGATAACACCTTCATCAGTCAAAGACTCTTGTACTGCAGGCGATTTATGGTATGGAGTTCCATCATGCGGAGAAATTTCACCTTCATCTAAAATCAAATAGTCTTTCAGCAGCAGAATGCATTTGGTACGACTAAAGTTACCGTCAATTTTATCCAAATATTTTAACCATCACTGTCTATATATCCCCAAAGCGTCAGGCTCTTACCCAAAAACTTCAAGGATCTGTCGTATAAGGTGGATCATTTCGCTTACCTTAAAGCCTTCTGACAAAATTATTGCTTTTTAGAATGCTGCTCTATCCTAGTTCCGTCTCTGAATATGATCTTATTTTAAGTGTCTGCATCCCATTGTTCATACTTCTATGATTAACTTAATCTTGCTCCAAAATTCTATTTGATTAACGCTAGTTTCTATTGTGACGGTTACTGTATCTTTGTTCCGAGGTTACATTATCCTCGAAAGACGGGGAGAAACTCCGTCGTCAGCACCGTACCACCCAAGCTCTAAATATCCTCCGTAACTAGTTATATTTTATTGATAGCTTTGACAGCCCATATAACTAGTTAAGTATAAAGCTTGCGTATAGGTTTAATTTTTCGAGATACGGACGAATGAGGATGTGTCAAGGGTAAAGAGGTCGACGTGATATGAATGAACACGTGGGGAATTCCGAACCGGACAAACAATATGACGCGTAGTTGTATCTTTCTTACATATTTTATTTTAAAAAAAGCACAATTAGAGCAAAAAAACAACAGAAAGCAAAACAAATACAAAAAGAATATACAGAAATGTGGAGGACAAGTCGCTTCCAATAGTGTTTGACTATGTCCTTCCAATAAGACAAAGTTCTCCTTTTTTTTTTCTTTTCAACTTGTCTTAAACTCACACCCGTATCGTCTTGTCCTCTTTATAATTAAAGGGAGGGAACCTCCCCGTTCTCCTCCATATTTGTTTACTTATTGTTATTTGCTTTTTTCCCTTCTTTTAGCGAAGAACCAAAGTCTCTCCTCTTCGTCTTTAAAGTGAATATACAATTTTAGACAAATATGTTTTCCGCCGAAACTAACTGCTAATGAACAACTGCAGAAATGTTTCTTTGGATAGTCTTGATACGGACCTTTATTTAGGTTACGTATATTATCTGTAATAAAATTTTTCTTTTTCCTTTCCTTTCTCTTGTTATTATTTTTTTTCTTATGTTCGTTAGTTTCTTATAAACATGTCGCAAGGCACCAGTTTTTTTTTTGTTTTTTTTTTCTTTTACGTTGAGCCTCAGTTTCCTACCCAATGGAGTCGTCGGCTTCTATTAAGCCATTCTGTGACTAGAATTTCCCCTTTCACCGGACCCCGTGAAAAGGCGACCTTTCTCTTCCTTGGCGAAGCTTGAAACTGACTTTTTGGGTTTCGTTCTTTTTGGCGGTAAAACGCCCTCCCTGACTCGACCCAATGGCATGTCTTTTCCTTATCTGGGTCAAGACCTTTGCACCTTCTCGGCTAGTCCTTCACTGTTGCTAGGGCTCGAAGACCCGCCAATCGCATGCTCCACTTCCGGTCCTCATAGAAGTCCTTTCTTTCCTGCATTATAACCTTACCGTGGCCGATGGCCGTAACACTATGCTGTAATGCATTCCTTCAGATCATGTTCTCGAAACATATGCTTACTGGTATCCACTGCCTCCAAATCAGACAAATCACATTCATTTATCTTGTGTCTTGTAGTCTTCTTGGGCTGAGCTTTTGCTGCCCAGACCAGTTTCAGTATTGCGCTGCAGATTTCAAGGGTGACTACATCTTATTGGATTCAAAACACTTCCAGTGCTTTGAAATTTCAAAAGAATTTCTGAGAGCTCGCTTCGTGAAACTTCCAGTACCTTAGTTATTGTTCGATGATTCATATTCTTAGTCCTTTTTTACTAACTTCCCCTTAATTTCTTTTGATAATTTCGCCATGATTTTAGATGTAAGAATTCTCACTATATCTAAAAAAAATATCGCCGCTGCTGCATATAAAGTACGTATATTTTTGTGGTGAAATATGTTTCAGTTTTAAAACACTGTATCTTGATTAGTTCATGTGAGATGAACGAAAATATTTTTGCTAGGTCACTTTGAGGATTGTGCTGGAATCCTCCACTGTCATTCAGAACACTTTTTACAAAATACAATGATTAGATATGGAAATAACTCTAACAGGATGAATGTTTTATCTGAGAAATATAATGCAAAACTTTTATTTACAAGTTGGCAATTATTAGAAATTTCCAATATCTTAAAGGAGACTTTTTCCCAGTACTGTCGGAGAAATTTCACATTTAATATTCCTGAAACTGTTGGGTAGCACCTCAAAAATTCAAATTCGTAGACAGCACTCACATGAATGCAGAAATAAGAAACTGGTATTACTTGGAGATTATTCCAAAGTAATACCAGTAATCAATGTTTAACCGAAGGGATGCACTTCAAATTCAGTAAACAATGCTTTGTTTATAAGAGATAACTTCGTTACCTTGTTTATGGAGATATAACTTCTCTCCAAGAAGGAAACATCGATTTATCAAATATTGCTAAAGAAAAAAATGAATAGTCTTCTTAAAGTTATAGTAACTTAGTCTACTTCAAAGTAGTTTCTTTAAGATTTCACGCTCTTATCACCGAGACCCATAGGCTGAGGCTGTAGAATACGCCGGCTGCATCTCTTCAGAGAGAGAAGACCACCCCCGACAAACGAGTGCCCTGAAAATGACACTAAACCATCTGATGATGAGACTTCATACCTTGAGCTTTGAGGAACATTGAGTACCTCTTCATTGCTATTACTCTTGATCCACTCTCGATTGATGTGGTATTACCTATTTGGATCCAATCTATGAGCCAAAAAGAAATATACAATCATTTTCAATACTTGAAACCATTTGACTGAATAATTAATTATAAAATAGTTAACATTACATTGAAATACTTGGAACCATTTATTTCTGTGCAAACGAATGAGCTTTGGTTTGTTTAAACTTAATGTTACCTATATAATATTTGCTAACAAATTTTATATATATATATATATATATATATATATATATAAACAAGATCTGCTATGAAATAACCCATTAGGGATTATATTACATAAAACACAACTAAACAATCAAACACTTATCACAGTATTCGTACCGTTTAATGTTCATTTCGTTAGAAATCTGAAATATTTTACATTTCAAGAACAACCTTTTTTTAAAAAAAAAACATCGCTGAGAGATAATTTAGGAATGTAATGTTTCAAAGCCTTCATGGAAGCAATATATAACGTTTGTTTATCATCTTCAATATTAAGATGCTATGTTAGGGGACTCCTGTTGCTCAGATAGGAAAAGTCTTTATTCAGACTGGTAAAATTTTATAGCAGACACGAGGAGAGTGGAAGACCTTGTAAGAGTTTATCAACGTATCTCTTTGCAGCTACCCAAGTACTCTGTCGCTGACCGTTTCATACCAACGTCTCTTTGGCTTTTAAAACTCAACTGCCTTAATTTTCTAATTGTTTCATTTTCATATATTCTCTGATTTAATTACTTATTTGTTTATACTTTCTTGAATCATCACATATGTCGCAAATACTTATTTCCTCACGCCGATCGACAAACCTTTATTGGTTTATTATGTATACTCTGTCTTCCCTAACGTTATTTTTACATGAGGTGTAAAACCTGGTCACTACCTGTGCAAGCTTTTGACTTTTACGATGAAGTACACTTACATTCAGAGTCCTTAGTTAACTTACACTTTGGTGCAAAAAGATAAGGCCACCACAAAAAAAAAACCCGCAGAAATTTGGATTGATCCACTTTTTTTTCAATGATTCATATTTTTATAAATGTATTTTGTAATAAAATAATCTATTAAAAAAGTTTTGAAAAATTTTTTCTTTGATTATTATTTCAGAAAATATTAAAATTAGCATGTTGCCAAAAGATAAGACCACCTATGAATTAATTAAATAAAACAAATCAACACACAGATTTTTATGTTATGATTAATTTTTACATAAAAATTAGAAATAAAAATTAAAAATAAATCATGGGACAAGGCAATTCTCTTACAGATCACAAGAAAGGAATGATCAATGCTTTTGAAAAAGATGGGCATTCTCAACGAGAAATCGCCACGAAAATCAACAGATCAAGGTGTGCAGTAAATAATTACAAAAAAAAAATAAGAGCAAAACACCCAAAAAGATTCCAGGTAGGCCAGAAAAATTCAGTCCAAGGAATAATTTGGCCATTATCAGAGATGTTAGAAAATCCGGAAAACCGTTTCTCAAATTCAACTTATAAAAATATGAATTTTTGAAAGAAAAATGTGGATCAATCCAAATTTCTGCGTTTTTTCGTGGTGACCTAAACTTTTTGCACCAACGTGTACAATTTTACCAAATAGACAAAATAATATAATTAATTAATAACCCTAATTATTTTACGAATATTTTTCGAAAAAATGAAATAAAAAATAAAATATCATGCTGGCCATAGTGTATCAAGCATAAGATTGTAATTAATTCCCTACCGAGAAGAAAGGAAATCCCTGTGCCGTAGCGGCTAACGTCATCGTAGTCAGCGAGTAGGAACTCTATTTATTCTATTACGTTCACTCTCGGTATAAATACTTACTTGAAAGGTAATAAATATCTCGTCCATTGGGATATGGATAAGATAGTAACACTTCTGCGCTTCAACGGGAATGGCTTTGAAATTTAATATATATTTATACCATAAAACAAAGTAAAAACAAAAACAAAACAATTATATTTGAATTATGATTAATAAGAAAAAAAACAAATCATTAAATTTCTTCCATGTCAAATATGGCTTTAAGTATACATAAGTTCGAAACTCGTGGTTCTTCACTGATCGAGTGTATAACGACAAAAGTGTTGCAAATAAAAGACAAACAGCTAAAAAAAATAGTAAATTGTTGTGTGTTATTTGAGTTTGTAGCGTGAAGCATTTGTCGACTACTTTTAATAGTAGGTATTTATTTACCTCTATTTGATATGGTTTGTAAGATGGCTATTATTTAAGACAAGATGGCACAGTGTCATTTTATTTAGACTAAGATCAATTTAAAGTATTATAAGAACGTTTTATCTAGACTTAGATCAATTCAAAGTATTAAAAGAACGATGTATTTAGACTTAGTTCAATCTGAAGTATTAAAAGAACGTTTTATTTAGACTTAGATCAATTTAAAGTATTAAAAGAACGTTCTATTTTGACTTATATCAATCTAAAGTATTAAAAGAACGTCTTATTTAGACTTAGATCAATTTATAGTATTAAAAGAACGTTTTATTTAAACTTAGATCAATCTAAAGTATTAAAAGAACGATTTATTTAGACTTAAATCAATCAAAAGTATTAAAAGAACGTTTTATTCAGACTTAGATCAACTTGAAGTATTAAAAGAACGATTTATTTAGACTTAGATCAATTTAAAATATTAAAAGAACGTGTTATTCTCTACGGTTTAGAGCTTAATTTTTAAACGGCAAACGCCTTTTGTTTTGTTTTTTCGGAGACGTCAGATTTCTTCAAAATTCCCGAAGGATAAATAATATTTCTAATAAACTTTCTATTTTATTTTATTTCTTTTTGTTTTTTGTATTCCTGAACGGGTAGTATTAAACTAATTTGTTTTATGGTTTTCTAAGCATATTTAAAGACTGGAATAACATTGTGATTCAACTGATTCCCCCTCAGCAGCTTAATATTTGAATGTGATAGAAGGGATATAAGTATATAGAGTAAGGAAAGAGAACCAGGTGACTCTTTTACGATAACTAAGAGCGTGAGTAAGACCTGTTCAACGGATATTCTTTTACAGTGAGGAGGAGCAATGAATCATAGCAGATGAGAGATATATTTCGAATGATTCTCTGTGACGTAATGGTTAGAGCTGTTGACTGGGATATCGTAGTTCGAACTCTATTCCCTTTACTACGTTCACTTCCGGACTAATACTGTTATAATAGGTATATACCTACTTATCCCACTAGCTATGGGTTAAATAGCATCACTACTGTTCTTCTACAAGTGTGGCTTTAGAACTAAATAACCTACAAATTGTAATATGCCATCAAAAATCAAAGAAACAAAAGAAAGATATATAACGCCTATAATCAAACTGAACCAAATCTCCTCGTGTAGCGTATAGTCTTTCCAGGCTTGACTAACAATTCCTAAAGATTTGGTTTAAACGGTGTGCAACATGATGAAGAGATAGAAGCACATTTGACGAAGAATATAAAACTGTAGTCGTATCTACTGAATTATATATTATGGTTTGTATGCTTTCTTTGTTTAATGGTATATCAACATTCGTGGGTTATTTCATGCCAAAGCCATTCTTGGAGAAAACAGCAGTGATGTTATTTAACCCAAAGATCAGAAGGCAGCAATTTTCCCCAGGTCATTACTCTAAAATGAACTTAATAGCATAACTTCGAAAACACAGTCGAGTATTTTAACCATTCAACCCCAAGGATTCCCTTATTTTCTGTATTTGAATAAGAAGAGGTGTGTGGAATGCCCTGTTTTCACTAGCTGTTTACTAAAAGACAGATGTCTCTAAGAACGGGCGAAGTCCGGCCTTATTGCGTTTCTTTGCTTTGGTAGAGGCACCAGCGTAGCACGTCGCGATCACGGAGGCGGCTTGGCTCTTCCAGAGTCATGCCGGGGTTGCTGTCAGAGCCGATATGATGCAGAAATAAACCGAAATCGGCAATGAAGACAGTGCATCACTGAAGACCTCCCTGATGCATCTAAGATGTATGATTGAAACTATTTAATACTTTAAAGACTTTTTGACGGACAAAAACGTGATTTTTTATAAAAACTCGAATCAAATAATATTGGTTGGTATTGAATCATGCAAAGCAAAATATCGGGTTCCATGTTATTATAGGGATTAACGATTTATTATCGCATTCAAACCCTTAAAGTTTTTTCATTTAAATGACGAAATGCTGAAAGTCAGCCATGTTATCTTTTTCATGATTATTCTTTTATCAGGATTCGTATGAATTTCTGTTGAATGATTTCGTTTATAATTGTTACGGTTTGTGATTACGTCATCTTTGATACGGTTACGTTTATAATGAATTTTGCATTTTTCGGATATTGCATTAGGTCTCCATGGAAAGGATCAAAACCAAATATTTATAAAAAAAAAAAAAAAAGAAGTTTACTATCATAGGCAGCACATAATCCTACCAGGAAATATTTGCTATAAAGAAGCTCACTTGAGTGGATCGCTTAGAATTGAATCTGAATCATCTTAAAGCTGAAATATTAAGAAATAATTTCAGTCTATAAAGGATTCATGTTTAGCTGGTATTTTAATCTAATTTCTTTTGCGTTTTTACATTTAAAAAAAGTAACAATAATAACGTACACATAAGGTTCCATCGTTTCTTTTTTTTCGATTGTTATTAAATTTTTTAAACATTGTTGGAGTAATGGTTTGAAAGGTCATAATCTGAACGAGATCCGATTCAGAATGTTTTCTAGGAGGGACCTGTCTCTCACCATCAACTGCTAACTCAATTGCTGAAAAAGGATGTCAATCTCACATAGTCAATTCACTCGCTTGGTGATCACTACGAGAAGTAAATTGCTCTCTTCCTTCTTATCGTGTCCTATGTTTATTTAATCTTAACGCTCGCTCGGCCTCAAAAGACTTAGAAACGTTATTTATAACATAGGAAAATATATTGCACAGATAAAATCATCGTCACACTGCATGTTTTGTTCACGATTATTACTTTGTGACTCTTAAGCTGAATTAAGGTAAAATTAGGTAAACATGATAACAAACCATCTCTCGTGATATGTTGGATATCACCCACCTTTTTCCACACAATGAACTAGTCCATCTGCGATATATAGCAGTAGCTACTAATACCAGGGCAGACTAGAAGGTGAAGAGCAGCTTCTTATAAGAATAGTATAAAAGCGTTGGAGACTGGAGATCGCACTTGATCACCTTACTTGCTACCGTATTAACGGAAGCCAAATACTATCGTTGGACTATATCTTTATTCTGTTTTCACTAATCCTATGTTCTTGTCTACAAATAGTCTCTCTATTGTATATAATTTTTCCTGAGAATATATCTCCATTTCCTCTCATATCGTGGTTTGTCCTTTATTTAATATTACGAGCGTTCACTAACCAGAACGTAACATGGTATATGCCTATAAATTAAAATAATTATGATAATTTAGTTTTAATAGAAAGGCTGTCTACAATGGAAATATAATTCTGGTTATGATATTCAATAGCATACTGTGATGAAACTCCACTTCTGAAGCCTAAAAAAGTCTAATGCAACCCACTGTGGCCATTACTTCCAGTTCATAGTAACCCAGACTGGTAGTTCCTTTTAGGGCACCCTCTGCAGGTCTTCGTTCGAGGTATTACTTAAAATGATTTTGAACTACATTAATACATTGATTCTTAAAAATTGTTATCGCAACGAATTGCGAAGTGCTTACATTCTAAAATGACAATTAACATATATTTTATATCGTAATTTAATACAGACCATGATTATTAAACTGATTTCAATATAAAATAACCCAGTATGCCGTATAACTGACTAACCAGCCAACAAAAGAAATAAGCAGTTCTAATATTCAAAAAGAAAGACTAAAAACCTGAAAAAAATCTCGACGAAACTATGATTTGACTCACACAGCAAGACTAAAATAACAAATTTTGTCTTTAGTGTACCAATCTATATGAATTGACATCTTGTTTTGAAGAAATTTTTTTCATGCTTAAAAGGAAAAAGTGTTTGAGTCCTTGTGGCCTAATGGTTAACGTGCTGGACAGCAGATCGTAAACTGCTACTTCGAACTCTAGTCCCGCTATTACGTTCACTTTCAGAATAATACCCTTAGGAAATGTATGAATCCCATTAAACCCTCCCTATCTGTGGGTTAAATGGTAACACTAGAGTTTTTAAGCTGTTGCATTACATAATTCATGAAGGTATATATGCCATTTAAAACAAAGAAATCAAACCGAACGATACTAAAATATTGACTTCTATAGCTCAGTTTTCGGTTATAAAGATATTGACGTTCAGCTGGTCTCAGTTTTCCTGAGAAACACTTGAACTTTATTACTGAAACTTATAGTTGACACATTGCAGAAAATTAGACATTAAATAAAATGCTTTTTTTATTCTAATTCTTCAATATTTTTGCTTAGAGAATATGCCGTCTGGTTTTGTCCCGCTCACTTACTTTGTATTAACTGCACTAAAATGCAATTATTTTTAGCCATTTTCATAATTTCCTAAGCATTCTGGTTAGGAACATATAATTCTTAACCTTTTCTCCTTGGGAATTTTTGTGGGCAGCCAAGGAAACTCTCGCAGACAAGCCCCAATTGTTTTCCGAATCCTGATGTCCTTCATGAACTTTTCCCTTCATACAATTATCCTGTTTTTTAATTTCTTATCCAATCACGGTAGTGGTTTCCGAATTTATTCTAAAATACCGTTGCATGAGTGTGAGAGAATTTTTCTAAAATGAAGCAAACCAAATGTCTTTCCAACATTATTATTGATAAACTGCTGATGAATGAAACACATAGTTTTGCCGAAAGTCTTCAGAATATGGAATAAATGTTTCTTTACATATGAGTAATCGTTGATATCATTATCTGAAGAGGTTTTCTTGGGTTTGGCGTGATTTCTTTGTTAAATGGCATATAAATCTTATTTTAATCAAAAGTCATCGTTTTGGACAGACTATCGTGTTACAATTCAATACATTTCAGATTTTTAGATATTTTAAAGGTCTATTCCGTTGTTAGATACACACTCACTCACACACATTCTCCCTCTCTTCCTCTCTTTATATATATATATATATATATATATATATATATATATATGTAGGGTCACTCAATAAATAAGGTAATCCTTTTTAAGAGCAAAATATTTTCCCAGAATCTTTTATTAAAATATAAGTTTTCTATTTTTTTTAATTGTTTTTTTTTAAATTTATTTCAAAATCACAAAAAACCCTGTTTTGAAGCAATACAGAATAGCGGCGAATCAAACAAAGTGCTTCAGTCTTGAAATGATATCCTTTATCAAACTTTTCGTGGATGAGAAGTAGAAACCATGTGAAATTGACAGAAGAATGGGTGATGTATACGGAGAAGTACGTTTTAGCCAAAAATGTTGACAGATAGGCTAAGCATGTGTTAGCCTGTAAAAGCCAAAGTCGGAAAGATAGTCCATGCGGTGGAAGCTCACCGACACATGATCAATAGCTGATAGCTTTTTATTGGAGTTTTGGTAACAGCAAGTCTCCTGGACTCTCATAAGTATTCTGGCCGTAAGTATTCTATATTGGTGTAATCGTCAGCTTCATGTTCCGTAGTCTGTTAATTTTATTTAACTCTCTGTTCGCTTTCTTTTAATTTTACTGTGTTTCACCTGGACAACTAAGTCCACTATTAGGCAGGTTATCATTATTATTATCGTTATCATAATTATTTTACCCCTTGAGAATTTTTCACGTCAGCGTTCGCTGATGGTCTTTCTCTAGAGTCTGATTGACAAGTTTCTTCAAGTCTCCAGGACTCTTCTCATTATTCTGGCCGATCTCAGCAATACAGTAATTTGGATTGTCTCCACCCATCCTTTTATTTCATAGTCCTCTGGTCCTTTTACTAATCCTTTGGTGACTGTACTAAGAGCTCCAATTACAATTGGTATGATTGTCACTTTCATGTTCCACAGCTTTTTCAATTCCTCAGCAAAGTTGATACTAATCTTTCTTCTCGCTTTCTTTCAATTTTGATGTGTTCAGCCGAGACAGCAAAGTTCACAATTCTGCAAGTTCTCTTTTTTTTTTTTGTTGATTATTACTTGGTCTTGTCTGGTCAAGATTACGTAATCCGTTTATATCTCAAAATCCCATTATTATTATTATTATTATTATTATTATTATTATTATTATTACCCTTTAGAGTTTTTCACATCAGCGTTAGGTGATGGTCTTTCAATGGAGTTTGAGTGACAGCAAGTCACCTCAAGTCTCCAGGACTCTTCTCAGTATTTTGGCCGTTCTCATTAGTGCTGTCGTTTGGATGGTCTCTACTCGTCCACCAACTTCCAAGTCATCCAAGCCCTTTAATAATCCTTTTGTTACTGTACCAAATGCACTAATCACAATTGGTATAATCGTCACATTTATGTTCCATAGTTTTTCAATTCTCTAGCAAGGTCGAGGTACTTATCCTTCTTTTTTGGAATAAAAGTAAATTTAAAACTGCAAAAGTGTCAGCAAGTACAGCTGCATTTCGTCTTGCCGTATAAACGAACAAAAGCAAAATAAATGAATCGGTTTTAAAATACCAGGAGACTTTAAAAAAATAAATATTTAACAGAACATTGCAAAATACCCTAGTGTGTCAAGACGCATTGCAAAAACAGGCGTCAGTTCTTTTCTTTTCTTGTAAATCACGGATTGAACCTCGACCCTGTTTGTTATATTTGTTGTGTTTGGCTGCTGTTAGTATTCAGACGAAAGTGAATTGTTTTTAACACATTGAGGACCAAATTAACTTCTGATTGGTTTAAATCTGTTCAATGTAGGCAAAAATAACATTCCCACAAAATAATGAAGATGTTAAACGTTGTTTTTATTGGAAGGGAGCCAAGAAGAAAAGCCATGGTAGAGTCAGATGTTGATTTATTTTATTCATTAAGCTTACGATATGAAAAAATATCCGGGAAATCCTGTTGGATATTTTCTCGTGTTCTCTGTTTTTTTTTTCTATTTTTATCGCTTGATTTTTATTTTTCTGTCTTGTAATCCAGTAATCACCGTTTAACGTTAGGTCTTCACTTTTTTTATCGGAGCATTTAGGTCGTCTGTTTTGGCATTTTAAAATGTCAGATAATGAAGTTATTTTTTATTAACTTTAATTAAGTCATTATTTTATTTTGATATCGTTCATATTTATAGAATGGCTAAAGTCGTTTTGAATGCAAAAACATAAACAACCTGCAGCTATCATAAAGAGACAATCAGATCTCTACAGGAGCTGAACTTTTATTTTTAATCTTGAAGATATATACGATAAAATTTTACCTTCAGTTTAATTTTTGAATATCAATGTCTAAGTACTTACACACCACCTCCGCCACAGGTAAAATGTGACACACAGTCAATTTGTAAGTGGAGTACATATTTACAAGCCTCTTCGCATGAGTAAGGTGTGACACAAGGTCAATTTCTATGCTGAGTTTTATAGTTTTGAATTTAGAATTTTCCTTCTCTTGGACCGGTTGCCTAACCAATGCTAAAGAACCCATTCTGGTTTAATATTCACCCATAGCTGGAGTGAGAATAGTTGGATTCATATTTTTCCTTCTTCAGGCTATGCAGGTATATATAAGAGATGCGTTAGATCATCTGCAAAATCTGCAAAATGGGTAAATTGTGTGGTAGAATATGGTAGAATTTGATAAGGCAACTAGACTTGGAGAAGAAAAACGCTGAAATCACACTATCTATACTCTCCATAAACAAATGATTTTGTGTCAAATCTTAATCACAGTGGATAGGTTGGGTAAACACATTGTAAAGCTAAAATGTCATAAATATCTAACTTCCAAATCAAAATTTATACTTTTGCAATAGGATACGAGTCAAAATTGCAAATAACTAATCCATAGTGAAATTTATCGATTGATAATTACTTCTATATAATATCATTCACTTACGATGTTAAGTTTTCTTCATACTATCTATGGCAAAGATGGCCAACCCATGACTTATGCGTAAGAAATAGTGTATTGTATAGTAGAATGTAATGTATTACATCCCGAAGATATCTGTAAATGAATGACCCTCGCACGCTATGCTGCTTTATCTATTCTTATCTTTTATTAGAAGTTTTGCTTCTTTGCTAATGGTATCCATGTTATTACCATTAATTGCTGCGTAAAAATCGAACTTTTAAACGAGAAAAAATCTCTAAAAAACTAGGGGTCAGCAAGTATGAGAGGACATATATCTAAATCTTTATCACAAAGTGGTCAACTAATAGAACAATACTTCTAACAATCAATATACAGCATATACCAGAAGACTGACACGAACCTTTACAGATTAAACTTGTGTTTGGTGAAAATATATAACAAATAAACACAGAGATTTATAAAAAATAATAAAACTGTAATAGAATTTAAGTGTTATATTAACGCTATATAGCACGCTGTTTCCAACAAAAGAAGCCCCGATAATAAACGCCTCATAGCACCCAGGTGGCTAGTCAAACAACTACGGTATGTTTTTTATCGCCATAATTTCATGGTAACAATATATTTGAAATTCCAATGTATGTAAGCACTAATGTGTATGATTTGCATGTTTCAAATATGGCTGATGCAATTCTGATTTCAGAGAGAGAGAGAGCGGAACTCCGTGCTGTTTTCACATCTTGATGATGATGACGATGATGATAATGCTACTTTCCTCATCAGACTATATATGTGTGCGTGTGTCTGCGTGTGTGTGTGGTCACAATTATAAAATGAGAAAATGGAATCCAGTTAAAATTATATAAAGGGTTTTTATATACATTATATTTCAAGAAACAAGTTTTACATAGCATTAGAAGAACTTATTTATTTTAAGGAAGAAGATATACAGTTAATCTTAGGTTCCCAAAAGTTTTTTACTCTATATGTTTGTCGAAGGGATTAAATCATCTATATTCATTTTGTTTTAATACAATAACTTCTTTTCCTGTCTTTGAATATATATATCATGGCATCAATGGAATAAAACTGCCCCTAGTCAACTGCCAAAATTTTGGTAAGTTTACACTTGGGATCTTGATATCAGATTGCCTCAACTCTCAGTGATTCAGCATTGTTTATCTTTTTTTATTTCAACTTGTTGTAATCATGTGTTAAAGAAAAATAAATTTTTTTCTTTAACTATTAATATCAGCCACAATTTTCAAAGTTTAAAATCTGTCACAATACAGATAAAATATTAATATATTTATGAAAATACGACCAAAATATTAAACAAGTCATTAGATTATTTCATGTAGAGTGAAATGCCAAAAATAGCAGAAAGCTTTTTTACGACCATGTTATCCCTCCCTATACTTGAATAACAGTGACAATGCCTATGCTACATGGAGCCTACGAAAAGCTGGAGCCATTTTGTGGGTAATAAAACACAGAAACGTTCCAGGGATTCTTGAACTGAATTGTGCTTGTTTGTCGGAAAAACCAATTTTTAAGGGGTTGCAATTTTAGTCCAACTTGATACGTTTTATTAATCTGTAGTTTGGGGTATTATAAGAAACTTGTAAAGATAAAAAAATAAAGTAGGGTGAAAACTTGGGAATCCGTGTACATGAGTGTTTGAGTTAAATAAAAAAAAAATGACCCAGTAGGTTGGGGCAGTAGAATATACCGACTGTATCTCGGCGGAGGGGGGATAACATTCCTAACAAGTGTCCTGTGTGTAACAGAAAACAACATTTCATTTCGGGGTCCAATCAAACCTGGATTGGTAGTATCTGTTAATGTCAAATAGAACTATTTAATCATTTACTTAGATTTTTAAAAATTAGTCATTTGAAACCATATTGCTGTAGCCAAATTATTTCTATTAGGTTGGAATACTTGATGAATAGAATTAATAATATTACAAGGCAATCCTTGAAACGATTTAACTATGAGCAAAAAGAAAATTATTATCATTTTATAGAATTATCAGTGTTAGATAAAATTACTTTTGACCATTGATTTGGTGTAAGAAACGATTAAAATTAAATAGAATTATTAGTGTTAGATTGGATTACATTTAACCATTTAAATGTTTTCAAACAAATAATTGATAACAAATAAAATTATGAGTGTTAGATTACTTTTAACCATTTAATTGGGTACAAACAAATGGTGGATAATAAAATGAATTATTAGTATTAGATTGAGTTACTTTTAACCATCTAATTACGTGTAGATAAATGATTGATATTAATTAGAATTATGAGTGTTAAATTAATTTACTTTTGACCATATAAATGTGTGCAAACAAATGATTGAAATTAATGAGAATTATCAGTGTTACATTGGATTACTAAAAAGCATTTTACATTGACAAACAAATGATTGAAATTAATAAGAATTATCTGTGTTACATTGGATTACTAAAAAGCATTTTACATTGACAAACAAATGATTGAAATTAATAAGAATTATCAGTGTTACATTGGATTACTAAAAAGCATTTTACATTGACAAACAAATGATTGAAATTAAATAGAATTATTATTGTTTTTACTTGGGTTACATTAGATTTTTTTTAAACATTTAATAGTGTGTAAACAAAGGATTGAAATTAAATAGTATCATTATTGTTAAATTGTATTACTCAAAATCATTTAACTGAATGCAAACAAATGATTGAAATTAAACAGAATTATTAGTGTTAGAGTGGATTACTTTTATCCTTTTAATTGTGAGCAAACAAATGATTGATAGTAAATAGAATTATTAGAGTTGAATTGCAATACTTGAAACTATTTTACCTTCAGCAGAAAAATGACTTCTAATAACATATTAAAAAAAAAGTTACCGAAAAAAAATACACCTACAAATCATATATATGTATATATGAACAGGATTTGGCTTAGATAAACCCCGATGATTGATATGCCGTAAAAAAACAACCAAATAAACAAATCAATCAGTAAAGATACGTAGAAATATTAACACCAATCACTTTTGTTTTCTCCAAATGATTTTTTATGAACTTTTTGCTTCATAAGCACAATTTAACTCAACGTATGAAGAGTTTATAAAAGGTAACAATCATTTCTCGACATTCATTAACTAGGTTCCTTTTCACCTTCATTTTTCGCATGCCAAGATTTCGAATCAGTTCGGGAATAGTTTTCTATAAAGAGCGAACGGCGATATTTGCCGCTAGCTCTTTGCTTTATATATTCAAAATTTTTATTTTTTTGTTTCTCAGATATCATGGCGTTTTTATGCATTACACTTTAAGGTAGGAGGTACTGTCATATGGTTATCGTCGTAGGAAATGGACACGAGAACCTGTGTTCAAAACCTGGACGAGACTGACTGCATTTCACATAGCACTAATACCTTTGGGAAAGGTATGCATCCAATTATTCTCTCAGCAGCTAAGAGTAAATAGTAGAACAAACTGTGTTCTTCAGCCTTGGCGAGGCAACCCTTTTAGGAGAAGGAAAGTTCTGAATTAAAACCTATTTAACTGAGCTTAAAAATTGACCCAGTGTCATATCCTGGCCATACGGAGGGGTTTGGTAAATACATACACCACGAGATAAATATCACACAAATAAGAATTTTTTTTCTCTGTAGCTGTTTATTTTCAGTGTCTCTGTCGACGGGAATCAATTTTCAAATATCAACATCAGCGGTAACTCCACAAGAATCATTCAAATCAGATCGAAAAACAGAACATCATTAAGAAGAAAAAGGCAGACTGTATTCTTTTTTTCAACAATATTCCTCTTGTTCATAATACGGCAATTGATTTGTTTCACTGAATGTGCCATTTTTAGCTTCTAAATACTTTTCATTCGTCTTTTCATCGGTTTCCCATCGAAAACATTTCCGTTGCTTTGTCAATAATTGCAACTTCATCTTGTTGAAACAGAAAGAAAGACCTCCCTCTTTTTCGGTTGAAAGACTCAGGTTCAGATATCATTTCTCCGCTTATCAAATCTTCCCATACTAAATAAGAGTCATCTTCAGGCTTTCAACGTGTTTCCTGGTGATTGAGTTTTTAACTAGAGATCCTTTGAAAGTGACAAAAAACAAAAATAAAAATAAAACCAAACATAAAAAAGAGTTCTAAACCATTGTCTCGCATTGACACAGAAATGTCCTCGAATAGAAATATTTATAAAGGTCGCACCACTCGCGTCGGATAAGAATGCTTGTGTCAGGGAAAATGTATCATGTCAGTCTGGAAAGTGCTGAATTATTTTTTCTTTAGTTTTTTTTGTTTTGTTTTGTTTTTTTTTTGTTTTGTTTTATTTTGTTTTTTCAGGTTGACAACTCTTATTACAAAAAACCAACCGCTAAATATTGACTTTTAATACGTGAAAAAACATTCAATTGATATTTGACTTTCAGAATTCACGCTTAGATAAGTAATTTTGATTATTACAATTGCGCTCGATTTTATGGTTATTGGAAGCGCGCTTATCCTAACGGTTATCTTCGTGGGAAATAGAATTGGAGCCCCAAGTTTGTTTCTCGCATCCATTTTTTTCTTCCAAGATATTGGTAAATGATAAGTCAGACTGGTTTATGAAGCTTAGTTTAGGCAACCCTTCTGTAAATATTACACAAGGCATTTAGCTATATGTGTACACAGATTAAATTGATTCTATTTGCTTTATACAAGATGGTGAGCATTTCCATATCAAATGGTAGGACTCTGAAAATAGTAGTCCACTTCCCCTCCCTCGATAGCAATATCTCATCAACGGAAAACGATGACTACATACACATAGAAAAGCCATAGACTGCTATTAATAAGTTATCAACCATTTTTTCTATCTAATAAAATCAAATCTGCAGCCATATCAGTGCTATTGTATGGATGCACCAGTTAGAATGTAACGAAGTGCTTATCGAACAGGCAAGATGGTGACTACGTACCGATGCTGCGTGTGTTTTAAACAAATATTAGAAGCACCGACGCATAAAACGGAAGCTGTGTGGCCACTTGTCTCTAATCTCACTAATAAAATAAGTATTTTCTTTGTTCTAATGGTATATCAACCGTCTTGGGTTATTCAGTGTCAATAAAATACAACACACGAAGAAGAACAAGACATTCTAAGCAAGGATGAAGTCATAAGCAACATTCTGGATTTTTCATTCGTGGACACACCAGCGTTAGCCAACCAGTATTAATTACATTCATCATCTCTGCGAGGACACTGGATGCAGTCTATAGGATATACCGTGGGCGATAGCCGATAGGAACGGATGGTAAGAGAGAGAGAGAGAGAGAGAGAGAGAGAGAGAGAGAGAGAGAGAGAATCCGCGTGGTATCGGCACGAGTTTATGATGATTTCGTGCTATCTGGTGGGAGATCATATGAACTCATGCTTCCCGCCAAGGCATTTGTTTGAAATATAATATAAAAAGCTTCGACCAAAATTCGAACTCAGTTCAGGATTTGATTTCCAACGGTGATAAACGTTACTAAAAGGTTGACCTTAGGAATTCAGTAAATTCACGCAATGTGTTTGATTAAGTGTATCAGGAAAATGAATAACAACGTCAAATTCTTCCTTCAACTTTTGGCTAGAAAAAATTAAAAAGCTTACGTGGACGTATAGAAACTATCTTATATCCTTTTTTAGAGTGAAAACTTATTTTTTCATGAATGGGGGACTATGGAAGATGAGCCTGTCTGTGAATTAGTGGTGATCAATCAACATTGATAAATGGATTTACTGTAACAGTTGTGACTTGAGGTATTTTACAATATATATATATATATATATATATAGAGAGAGAGAGAGAGAGATAAAGTGATGATTACATAAAACAAATAAAAACAGGATCAAAAGTCAGCATTATTTCAACTGCAGTGTCAAAGGATTGTTGAGGATTGACAACGTGAAACTCTTGGTCGTGAATTTTTTTCCTCTGCTTTTTTATAATTTTATTTTATACTTGAAAAATATTGAAATACTACTTTGTTCTCTCTGAAAAGATTTAAAATTTCAACCATAATTTTAATCTATAATTAGGGTTAAAATTTTAAATCTTTTCCGGAGCAGAGCAGTATCTATATCTATATATATATATATATTGAGAGAGAGAGAGAGAGAGAGAGACAGAGAGAGAGAGACAGAGAGAGGATGGCAATGCTATGTTGGTAGTCAGTAACTGTTTTAGAACTTAACATTTTAGATTTTATCTTGTGACGGATTGGTATATATATATATATATATATATATATATATATATATATATATTCATATATATATATATATATATATATATATATATATATATATATATATATATATATTACCAAAAAAATAATATATTTATAAACAATTTTCCATAATAGCAAATAAAAGTAATTGTATTTCGAACATTGCTGATGTTTCAAGTAATGCATTTTCTTTAAATTACTTTATTTCCTTCTTTCACTCTTTGAGATGATACAACAATTTGTAAAAATAATAATGTTTATTCATTAATTTATTTTCCCTAAGGAATCTATTTGTATTCTTTCAAGGTTTGTAAGCTTAATTTTTTAGTTCTGACATTTTTTTTATTTTGATTTTATATTATTCTTCATGATTTTTTGTTGGTAATTTTGAATATGGAATACCTCAAGGCAATTGAAAGGATAATTGTCCGTGCCTGTGTTTACACTTTTATTTATCAAATATTCAAATTGTTATAACAGGTTATTGTATTTTTGTTTTTGTTTTTTCTGTTGTACTTTTCCTTTTAGGACTGACATTAAAGAAATTAAAAAGTAATAGATATAAATTCAGTTTCACGTAGGGATAGCTATTTGTGTGAACGATTTCTATTGTCGAACAGAAGCAATTTTTTCAGAACGAACAAAAGCAATTTCTCATTAAAAGTCAGAAATCGATCAAGAACAATACACTCTTTTAACACAAAGAGAAATGAAATAATCATTGCAATTCGCAGTTCTTCATTTTGTACATTCACTGTGGTAAGTACCGATTTCATAAATTCAAATATTTTCCCCGATGCGTTGAACTTTCAAATGAATGATTCTATCAGCTATCTTAAACCTGGTGGAGAATATTTTGTGATTTTTGGTATATAAGTTGCTTTATCTCGTGTGGATATATTACAGGGTGGAACGATAAAATTGTCACCCTTGAAAAGACGACATGATTCCATTTCCGTTTAATGAAAACCGGTTTTTCTTTTTTTGTTGTTGCAGACCATCTACTAGTTGGCCAGTTGTGCACAAATCCCAAGAGCGATAGGAGCCTTCTATTATGTCTGAAAATGACACAATGTTCAACGAGCGAGATCGGAGATGCGCCGCTGTAGAACTCAAGCCCTCTACCGATCCAAGTTATGACTGCCAGAACCATGGTCAGCACCCTCAAAATGCAAATCTGGAATGCCACGAATTACAGGGACGTGCCCAGCGTGATGAAAACAAAGTTTCTGGCTACGGTTATGGTATTTGGTGTGATTTCAAGTGAGGGCCACATCATGCCACCTCACATCTTTGAAGTCGGCTTGAAAGTCAACACCAAGGTGTACCTGGATGTGCTAAAGAGTGTGGTGATCCCCTGGGGCAATCAGGTGGCCAGTGGCAGACCCTGGGTGTGGCATCAGGACTCTGTACCGGCCGACAAGTCCAAAGAGACCCAGGCTTGGCTTCAGAAGGAGTGCTATTACTTTGTACCCTTCTCCCACTGGCCCCCTCCTCCCCCGACCTGAACTCGCTGGACTACTTCGTTTGGTCATACGTCGAGAACATCACCAACATGACTTCCCACAGCACCAAAGCCAGCCTGATCGCCGCCATCCGCCGAGTATTCACCTAGCTCCCGCCGGCACATGTGAAAAAAAACATGCTCCCAATTCCGGATCCGTATCGAGGCGGTGATTGAGACTGAAGACGGATAGATTGAATAGATATCAGCTCTATTACATACTCAAGTTACCTGAATTGATATTTTCAATAAAAGTTTTTAAATAAACCTGTAGTGTTGTTTTCTTTAGGACGACAATTTTATCGTTCCACCCTGTAGATATATCAATCGTCACAAGGGAAGATGCATTAGAGTTCTCTTTGTGAGGCTCTGTGAATGTGAGCTGAAAATGTTCAATAGATATATACTATGCAACCATATAAACCCTGTCGCATGGTATGTTGACAAGTGACTAGAAGTACTAAATAACCGATACTTACTTCCTGAAATTCAATGAAGAACTAAGCATCAACGATGGCTTAAGTCTTAAGAAGAGCATAAAATTACTAATGTTAATTTGCCACTTTACATTACTGATAGATTTCATGGGTATATGTATTAATAATTGTGTTCATATCGCATTATCATCATCATCATCATGTCGCACCACCAGCCCGGATCACAAAGACCCTCTCCTTGCACTCTTCATTATTGTCCATCGCTCCAGGTAGGTCATCAAGGTAACATCCTGTATCGGCACAGAGCTGTTGTATGTAGGTTATAGATGGTCGTTCTGCCTTTTCTCGTCCATGTGAAGGGGTCCACAGGAGTATGTCACTTATGAGTTTGTCCCTACTTCTCCAACAGTGTCCTGCATGTCTGGTTCATCTAACTCTGATAGTTTTCGTGATGGGTGGTAAGTGGCCGTACAGTTGCTACTTTGTGGGGCGCTGCGTCCAGGATTTGTTCAATATTGCTTGCAGCATTCTTGTGTAGTTGCCATCAAGCTTTTTCTCCATACGTTTAGTTAGTGTCCATGTAGTGCCTCCATACAGCAGTATCAACACAACTACTGCTTGGAAAAACTGTGTTTCCTTTTATCGGTCAGGGCTAGTTTCCATATGACCGATATCCTATCAATAGTTTTCTATGCCTTTGCTAGTCGCTTGTTGATGTCTGTCTCGGTTGATAAGACACTGCTTCCTATGTAGGTGAACTTGTCTACTAGTTTCAGAGAACTACCGCTTAGTGTTGAGATGTCGCCTAGGGATGCATTACATTTCATAATTCTAATTAATTTTCTTCCCAGTCCTTCAGAGGTTTGCCTCTTACGGAGAACTGTATATCAAGTCGAAATTGTGTCTCATTTTGGCTTTCAGGCAAGTTAGTTAGATACTACTAGCAACGTCATTTCTACAACAGCAAAGAACATGATATATTGAAAAAAAAAAAACAATAAAGAATAAGCTCCCTGTGAAATTCGAACCCACGTTCTATTTGAGTATCATTATGAGCTTGTTTACAGCATTATCTCTTCTATGATATCTATAATGACCAATGTTATTGGCATATGATAAGTTGGTGCAACTAGAATAGATATTATCAAATATATCTGCTCTCACAACAGAAAATCCTTTAAGATTCTCTTTGAGTTAATTTGTGGGTGCGCACTGAAAGGGATTGACAAATATGATCTATTGAAATAGAATGACTGTTAATGATGAATGTTGTATTGGATCACTTGGTTCTCTTGAGGATATTTAGTCGAGTCTTAAGTCTTCAAGGTCCAATAAATGCATTAGTATATCCAATGACACGCTAACACTGAATTAACTGAAAGAAAGACAAGATAACCTCATCTACATAAATATAAACACTTAATAGATATATAATCGGGATACAAGAAGTATTGACAATGCATGAACTTGTCCGAATAGATTTGAAAAATTCAAATTTTATTCTATAAACAAGCATTTCTTAAAGAGATATAAAAGTAAACTGTAAAAAGTCTTACTTGAGTTTTTGTTGGTCATGGACACAAGAAGACGACCATCGCCGAGAAAAGAGTAAAAGGCATTTAAATTTAAAAAATAGAAAAAAGGCAGGTGTTTACGGTTCAAATAACAAAGATAAAAGAGATTGATATTGATTCTGAGAGTGTCAGCAAGTGTCCAATGGACGCGCCCATATTTCAAGGGAGACAATTATTTATTGTCAGACTACAATTACACCGTTTGAATTGTATTTCATGTGTCGTGAGTTACAGTCCAAAAGATAAATAAATTATTTCATATCTACATTTTGATCTTATATATTCATGATAGAAAATTAATAAAAATCAATTTTAATTGTTTAACTTTAATGGTGAAAACTGGATAGGAAAAAACTGCAAGAGGCATTGGTCACGGAACGTATAATTTATTTCTTTTAATCCAGATGGCCCTATCACTTAATTAAATGGGAAGCCGTAGATATTTAAAGTCCCATTTAAAAACCTCAGTAGTAAAATCTCATCTACTGAAAGCAAAATCAACATAGGGCATGGACTGAGATTGGGCATGGACACGCCAATGCGAGTCGACAAGTGATAACAGATGTTGTGTAGCCATAATGTTAATACGAAATCCAATGAAGGAACGAAACACACTTCTTTATAAAAATATAACTCCCATTTTATTCTCGAAAGGTCCCACAGTTGGCTGTTAGTTTGAGAGCTAGATGGAGAGAAATATTCTCAGAGAGGGCACTTTTTCTTGTCCCATACCTTATTCCGGGAGCCAGCGGGTACCAACGCTTGCATCCCCTTGCAAGCCGTAACGTCAGACGGCTTAACGCCTCTGATCAGGTGCGTGTCCCAGACTCAACTCTCAATTCTCAGTCAAAATCTGACCGAGTGGTTATCACGTGGTCTCCTTCCGGTTACACGCCTGTTAGACCTGCCTGACATCACGCGATGTCATCCTCCTGTTTACTAGTTACAACCTGACAGCTTGTCAAAGCACACGGGGTCACTAGGAACGAACTGAAAATTCATGTAATATTTTATATAACACATATTCATCAGCTCTCTGTGAATAAGGAAAAGAACGTGCTAATGCTAAACTGAATCGTTTGAAATTAAATGAAACCAATTCACTGCGTGCAAAAAATGAACTTAGGCTTCTTTAAAAATTGTATCTACAAAATGTATTAAGAAATCATATATTTAACATATGTATAGAAAGGATTTGGCATTAAAAGACCTACAATGGTTGATATGCCATAAAACTAAACCTAACCCCAAAACCATGTAATGGTTGAAATACTCTAAAACTTACCAACCAGCCGATATATATATATATATATATATATATATATTGCTCCTAAATATGCGCACTTAAGAACAAGAAAATTGAGGCATTATTTAAAGATTAACATTCACACGAATCCAGTATAATGCCTCATGTCAATCAAAATATGCTTTAGCAATGATGACGTTTATATCGACTTGTAAAAGAAAACGTTCGCTATTAACCAGTCTTTTTATGCTTCATGTATTGACTAAAGTTTTTTTGTCGATATAACAGGAAACTTTATTTTCGTATTTCTATTAAATAAAGCATTTTTTTGTATATACGACCGTATACGCATTTATTCACTTCAGGAAAAAAACAAACACGCGGTGGTGTTAGGTTGTGTACAACAGGTTTGGTGGTGATGCTGATAGTCTCAGCTGCTCCTTCGTGTAAGTATTGGGACGAACCCTGTCTGTGGAAAGGGACACAAATAAATTTTCTGGCGAGGAGTACGAGTATCAAACGATGTATTTCCATAGCCGCTAATATAGGTGTCTTCTCAAGGCGCCGAGGAGGTGTGTCTCCTACTTTCACTTTCATTATTTCTTCTTTATTCGGTTTATTTTTATACTTTTTTTTTTTTTCATACGTCGGTACAGTCAGTCGCGGTTGGTTTGAGTTTGAATTACTTTTAGTAATTAATTTCACTCTAATTAAATACGTAGACTTTTAACTTTTTTGCTATTGATCAAATTGCTTCTCCTTTTATTTTTTTATTTTTGTTTGTTTGTTTGCTTTGTAGATTAAGCGACAAAAATATCTCCAAGTAAAGTAAAAGATTCAAAGAATTTGATTATGATAAAAAAATAAATAGTTTCATATCTTTCAGATTTCCTTAAGTAGTTATACTGTCAATGATTGACATCAAGTACTTATTTATCTTTGTGCATTGCTGTATTGATTCGTTTATTATGCGAGAAATTGAATAATAAAAATATATAGTCTGATGAGGAAAGTAGCATCATCATCATCGTCATCATCATCAAGATGTGAAAATAGCATGGAGTTCCTCTCTCTCTCTCTCTCTCTCTCTCTCTCTCTCTCTCTCTCTCTCCTCATCCTTCTCTATCCTTTATTGCTCTGGGCAGGTCTTCAAGACCGCATCAAGTGTCCGTACAGAGCTGATATTAATTAATCTATACTAGTTAGCCAAGTCTGACTTGTTCATGTCTAGTAGTCCATAAAAAAAACCTTACGTATGAATCCGTCTTTAGAATGTTGCTCTGAAAGTCATGCTTCAATTCTGCTATTTTTCCCACGTCGCAGGCAGATGTTAGAGGTATCTGACATGATAAACTCTCTTGTTTTTTGGTCAATCTATTTAGGAGTAATTATAAACCCCCCTGTCTTCTTCGTCTTTGTTGAATGATTAGTGAGATTGGAGATAAGTGCGTGTACAGCTGCTATATTTCTTTTCGTGGGTGTTGCTTCCATGATTTGCTAAAAACAGCTCATTGTATCCTTATGCAGTTCGCATCTAGCTTTTTCTCCATCCGTTTCATTTGCATACAGGTAATGCATCCATACAAATGACACAGTTACAGCTTGAAACAAATTACGGATTTAGTACTTGCAAATTCAAAGATTTATCACTTAAAGTGGAGATTGCTCCTTCAATTTCTCTTGAAGTTTGAAAAAAACACTAGAGAAAGTAAAGAACTTCTAAGAACACACTGTATAGACGTTAATGTAAGATCATTTTAACAAAAGTTTAGCCTGAGATATAAGAGTACCAAAAGTAGGCTATTTGATTTGGAGATTCGAAAACGTGCGTGCTGTTCGTCTTTCTACTTGACTTCTCTCTATTCCCTCTCTCTTATAGAAAAATGAATCATGGCTATACATGTATACTTCGAAACAGATAGAACAGCCAAGGACAATTCAACTAGAAATCAGTGAACATAAAGTGACTTAGGATTTTATACAATATTTGTTTTAGAAGAGTCGTTGTTTTCTTAAATATTATAAATAGCATTGGCTGTAAGAGCTCATGAGAGGCTTATTAACAACTATGTTTTTGCTACGAAAAATAGGGGTCATATTGTACTGGATATCTCGTTGTATTTTTGTAAATAGCGTTATAAAACAAATACTTATGAACTTCTCACCTACGGTTGATTTTCCTTGATCAACCTGCAGTTCGGACTCCAGTGCGCTATTATATTCACTTTGGACTAATCCCTTTGGAAAAGATATTAAAACCCGTTAAAGCCCTACCTTTGGGTTAAATAGTATCCCTGCTGTTATTCTATAATTATGGCTTTACCATTGAATAATCCCCAAAGGTTAATATGCCATTAAACAAAAAAACTGTCTTTATCATAATCATCAAGTCAGGGTGACAGCATGGATCTCTCTCTCTCTCTCTCTCTCTCTCTCTCTCTCTCTCTCTCTCTCCCTCTCACTCTTTCTCTCTCTCTCTTGTCATCCATCCCTATCATCCATAACTCATAACTCTTGACGGGTCTTCTAAGCTGCATCCATTGTCCATGCTGAACTGATGTAAGTTAGTGTTTGCTGCTCGGACAAAATTAACAATTCGATTTAACATCAGTCATTTTGTTTTCACAGAGTTAAATGGTTAAACATGTATATGAGAGAGATACACCTGACTTTTCCATCTGCCCCAAACCACGTGCGCACCCGCCGCAAGGCCACGGCGAGCTAGAGAAAGTCAACCTTCTTCTTCTTCTTCAGACGGCAGAAGTCTACTAACTGACTTTTCTCAATATCCCAAAATCTTCCGCGCACGCTTCCGGTGCATGACGTCATCACATCCTCTGGCCACACTTTCTCTCTGGGATTTTTATTTTGACATCTGTGAACGACACATCCTCCGCGCGCGTGCGTCAACACCTGCGCTCAAGTTTGCACCTAACTAACCCATGCACTGAGCCGAAAGGTTCTCAGCCTAACTAAACCCAAAGATAAGATATATAAAACGAAATCCCTCGGCCATTATATTACATATATATATATTAGAGAAAAGTGGAAATAAATCCAACAGGATATAAATATAAAACCATTAAAGGAAAAAATATTCATCCTCAGAATATTTTATTTTAATATTCACACACACACACACACACACGCACACACACACACGCGTGTATATATGTATTGTGTGTGTGTGTATATATATATATATATATATGAATTGATGAATAGATAAATAAAATACATTCATTATTCACTATTTAACTGTCCTCTATTAGACATTTTAACACACAGGTATACATTATTCTCTCTCTCTCTCTCTCTCTCTCTCTCTCCCCGATAATATATATATATAAGTTGATCAACCGTAGTCTAAGGTTACTCGAAGGCTCCCTTTTCAATAACTACTACACTGAGGTGTTGGAAACGGTGCTACTTCTTTTCCTGGATTGCTCCAATTACCCACGGCCCGTATTTTATAATGGTGTGTTAAGCAAGGCGGTATTAAGTACCTTTTTTCAATCTTTGATATGACTCAACCTGGGATTTGACCCCAGCCTTTTGTACAACTTATATATATATATATATATATATATATATATATCCTTCTAATCACCGTCAATCTCCAAAGATACCTTGCAGGAACTTACATAACGCACTTTTAAAAACGATAGCTGTAAATCTCTGTACAGTGTCCGGGGCGAAAGTTTCAATCTACTCAGCTTAAATACACTGTCAGAATATTATTCGAAGAGGCCGCAGACCTTTATGACCAGCTTAGCTATCTGCCTAGAAAAGGAAACTTTAGAAGATAACTTATAACCTCAATACTGATACTTGATTCCCATTGTCCCATCTCTTTGGTTCATGTTATTTAAACCCTTACTTTTGGAAGGTGAGTCGGTCAAGCGCATGTCGTTCCTCACCTTAAAACTTTAGTGGTGCAATACTGAGGCCTTGTCTCAGCAAATATATTGTGAACAAATAACAGTCACGATAAGTTCTGAAATATATGCTACATTGATGTGTTTTTAATGTTAACTGCTTCAGCTTCAGTTACAAACTACTTACAGCTGAAATCGATTTCACTTGTGAGAATCGAGTTTTAACAGAAGCAAGATATAAACAATATTTGTTTAAATATGAGATTTAAGTGACCTTCCTAAATTTGTCATTTATCTTCATGAAACCTTAAGCACCACGATTTCATTGATTTAATATTAGACGTTAATAAATCACTTCCATATTAATTACAATTGTAGTGTGTACCAAATAGCTTTTGAATTTCGAGTCGTTTTAAAAAGATACAACCATCTTTTGTATCAACTTCTTTCACATTAAACTCATCTCTAAAATGCTTGGAAGATTCCTTCGTGAAATAGGTGTCCTTGGAGGAAAGTTCACAAAATAAAAAGTAATGGATACTCAAGTAATTCGATTAAATGACACAATTATAACATCAACAAATATTGCCTATTCTGTGTACAAAATTGAAACGTTACTAATAAAAATAGCATAAACATTCTATGGGAATAAATTAACATTTTATTCGTAGTTTAGCTATACTCTAACCTTTTATCAATCGGGTGATCCCATTCTACTCTTCTTAATAAAGGGTGGTATAATTGTGTCTTCTTATCCGTTGTGTTACTCAGTGCTACCCTCTTATCCTAAAACTCCCTAATTCTACACTCTTGTTCTTAGATGGTCCAATTCCAGCTTTTTAATCTAAGGATAGCATAATTTTACCTTCTTATACTTACTTAACCTGATTCTACCCTCTTGACCAAAGGGTGTAATATTTTTGCTTTTGTATCCTTAGGTTGGCTGAATTCTATCTTCCAATCATTGACAAAAAGCAGGCGATATCCTGTAGAAAATGTGACTGATGGAGATTATGTTTATGATCGAGCGCTTCTCGCAAATAAACCTACGAAGCCGAATCCCTAATGCATATTCTGGAGTAGACAGCAAGAAGTATCGTAAAATTCCATAAAATAGAGTTCAGCCGTTTTAAAGAAGACCGAACCATCTCCACTTTTAACAGCAAGCCACTGAAATTAGTATATTAGTTATCACACCTCGACAGGAATATCTCATCTACAGAAATTGATGCTTTTCTTCGCCTAGCGAAAGAAAGCTCTGCTAATGCTTGATAATTGATAATATATCAGAGGTTGATATGCCGTTAAACAAAATTCGAACTCAACCTCAAACTTAACAAATTCTAACATCTTAAGCGTAGGTGGCCTAATTCTGCTCACTTAATCAATGGGTGGCTTAATTTTACCTTTTATTTCCATTATCATCAAGTTGTGCTGACTGCAGGGATTTCCCTGACTCTCTCTCTCTCTCTCTCTCTCTCTCTCTCTCTCTTTCTCTCTCTCACTCCGCATCCGTCCCTATAATCCACTGATCCCGGCTGGTTTTTCAAAATATATCCTGTATCTGCACGCAGCTGGGGTAAATAAGTTTTTGCTGGTTGGCTAGAAACTTGTGACACACTCACTGAGAATAAGACTCTCTGAAAGTTGACTACCAAGTATTACATGATGGATGGTTTGTGTTTGATGGGGTTTTAGCTCTTGTGGTGTATTTAATGCCAAATCCAGTATATATATATATATATATATATATATTTCTAAGTGAATAATTTTTCACAAACTATTTTAAACAAGTCGTCAGATCTCATTTGTTTGAACACAGTTTATTGATTTCAAGTATTTCTATCAAAAACTGATAATTATATTTATCAAATAGTTCTAACCACTAGGCCAAAGAGATTCCCTTCAACATTTAATCTGCCTTTTCGGATGGGAATGTAGAATACGTCGACTGCACCTCTGTAGAAAAGTATAACCCTCTCAACGAGTGTTTTTGAAACTAAACTTCATCTGATGTTGAGGCTTCAGTCTTGGACCTTTGGGGAATGGGATGTACCCCTTCATTCCCATTTCTCATAAGTCCACAGTGACCTGAAGTAGTAATACCTTTTAGAGTAGGATCTATTGTTTGCTTGTTATTTAATGGCATATTAACCTTCTCAGGTTATTTACTGCCAAATCAATCTTTTTAGAAGGACAGTAGTGGTACTATTTAACCAATAGATAGGAGTATCAGTGGGTTTATGCCTTTCCCTAAGATATCTGTCCGAAAGTAAACGTAATAGCGCGATTGGAGTTCCGCAATCCAGCTCTTTAACCATTACACACTCCCCGAGTAGCATCTATGAGTCAAATAGAAAGTTATGGAACATGAAGGTAACAGTGATCTAACCGTGGTTGAAGTACATGCAATAGTACCCAAAAAGCTGAAAAAATTAGTTAGGTAAACATGAGAGCAAGAATCGAAACTATTCAGACCACAGAACTACTAAACTCAGCAAGGATACATGAAAAATTCCTGGAGACATGGGGAAACTTGCGGCATTTTAAACTTCAGAGAAAAGTAACAAATTAAAGCTGGTGTGTAAAAA